>OZ010573.1:79095224-79097724 GCA_963932145.1 Acanthosepion lycidas | reverse complement strand
TTTGCTAGTACTTTGATATTAGGGAATTATTTTTATATAGACTTACATAAATTGTAATACATTTGTACGCAGTAAGTTCCAATATCTATGAAATATATATTTGAATGACTTAAACAGAATGAAATATAGCGATAGGCAAAGAATAAGATTTTGTAGAAAATCTTTAAATAGTTCTCATATTAAAAAAAAACTAACAAGAAACATAACAATGTGGGATTTGTTGAAATCACAGGCATATTTTAGCATTTACGAATCGACAAGCAATGAATTAAAAGTGGAATTTAGAAATATTGGGACTTAATAAAATCTATTTATTAATATTTACATATGTCCTCCATAGAGAGGCAGCTATGCCCGTACACAGAGCTATGACTTTCAACAGATGATACTTTTTACTGTAATTGTTATGTTCTTCTGGTTGTAAGTGGTCATGGCACGACAGATGCTCTTCCTTTATTTGTAAAATACCATGGAATCTGGGGAAAGATAATGGAGTAGTTTTCAATTGTCTTTTCCTTGGTTCTTGCCATCTGGTCTATCTTGCTATTTAACCTAGTGGATGGGGATAAAATATGGATTCATACGTTTTCAAGTTAATGTTTGTGTATATAATCACAACAGGCAGGACGGAAATTTGAAACCTGCAAGCCGGTACCACATTCTGTAGCCGATGCGCTGCACACAGATCCTCGACAGAAGGATATATAACTTGAATGAAGAACGTTAATAACTACATAGTCTATTCTGAGATACAGTAAACTGTACACAAAACAAAAAAAAAAGGTTTAAATTAAAATCTATGTAATTATATAGCTATACATAATCTCTGTCCCCAATCATAATTATTAATATGTAAATAAAATAGTGTTACTAGTTTTGCGATGATAAAGCTTACGATGTATACGCGAACGCGTAAAAAGTCTCTTCAAAGAAGATGGAGACAAGCATCTGGGGTACCATTACGCTTCTGCAGCATAAGCATATACAACCGCGCCTTGATAAATGTAGTATTAGATAATTTTAACTGTGATGCTGTGTAAGCTATAAAATATCTAAGCCCTATTGTGTGGCCATTCTTTGGCCAGATTGAATCAGTGTTGATTGGCTTTGTCGTGTAGCAAGATGACAGGTCTACGTAAACTTCCTAATCCTTTTGTAAAGGATATATTCCCTCATCTTGTTCACAACGCCAATGTATAAGACTGCATTCATTATCTAATTATGCGGTATGATATCTATGTGCAGCAAAATTTTAGCATTCCAAAACGCAGTTGCCATAAATTTCAATGCTGAATGCTGAAATTTGATTTTGCGTAGTCGCTGACAATGCATGATTCCGAGTCATAAAATTAACTTTAACTTCGAGGTAATGGGACGCATTCAGGTTTCATCACCTGAGCTTTTGGCTATAGAATCAGTCTCTTCTATAATACATTGCTAAAAAAGCTGGAAAAATGTATTGTCCAGTCAATATTAAATTTTCTGTTTACATAAATATTACATTGCGCTAGTTGTTTTGTAGTTATGGTTTTCAGAATTCTACTTACAGCCAGTTGGAAGTTTCACATTTGTTTACACTTCAAAAGCAATAGCCCTGGTTGAGAGAATCTCAAGCTTTGTTTCATCTTGCCAAAAATCCATGTCCAAAATTCTTAACTAGGCGAGTTTTTAAGAGCTTGACCGAGAGCATTTAAGATTGCTTTAATCGTCTTCCAAGCAGGCAAGTCTTATATAAAGTTTGTTATAATGTATTTTGACAAAAGAGACTAAAATTATGTTTAGTTGTGACACTCAACGTATTTTCTTTTGAGACTTGGGCATCTTCCTCGTCCGTTGAGGTTTTAAAATGTGTTGACATTCGTGAATTGTTTAATTTGGAATTATTTAGATATAGCATTCTGGATTTTCCCCTCATTAACCAGGTTTTACTAAGGCTCTACATTTCAACTATGACGGCTACTTTCCTTCTGGTGGGAAGTGTTAAACTCCATTTAATTCCAGTCGTGAAACGTAAAAAACTAAACTACTGTTAGCATTCATTTTAAAGGAATGGAGGAATATCTACAAGAAGGGAGAAAATTCATTCATTTGCATTCTAATAATTCATTAGTAAACATTAATATATTAATAAATTATTTTTGCCATTAAAATGTTAATTATATATCAATGAAATATTGTATTCCCCTGTTGGTCTCATTTATTATTTGTTTCAACTTTCTTCATATTTCATATGTCCGTTTGTAACAGAATAATAAGAATTAAATAACTCACAAATATTGAAGAGTTATGAATGATTTCCTGCCGTTCATTCAATACAAGGCGAAAAAATCACTTGATGTAGAGGGATAAAGAACGTGGTGGTTGTATGAGGGTAAAAGGAGCAGGTAAGAAGTGTAGTTTATGAGAATATGTAGGAAAGAAAATGGTTAAAGATAGAATTGAAGATGTTGGGATCGGAAAAAAGACATTGTCTCGGGATTTTGTTCCTCAACGTAGCGAT
>OZ010573.1:79057724-79090224 GCA_963932145.1 Acanthosepion lycidas | reverse complement strand
AGGAAATGAAATGACACACTTTTGGCACTTACTGCCAACTATATCCACATGTTTATAGCAAGATAATTGAAAGTGAAAGGATGAACAAGAACAACAGACACCTCTGTATGGCTCCACGGTGATGCTCACATTATCACATTGATTGTGATGGTTCGAGTTTAAGAAAACCAACCAGCAATTCCATAATACTCGTTGTGTCGATGAAGGCCAACACAAATGAATACCACTCGATCCGGCCATGCAATATCATTCGAGACCTTGATCGAACATGAAAACACTTTCATTGAATCAATTTTACTGTTTTAACGGTGAACAGATATACAAATTTACTTGTAAATTATTGATTTTTCTATTGAATATGTTTTTTAATATGATACATTGTTATCAGTTACCTGACGCATTCTGAATCCATCTACTTTTACTTGTAATAATCTAGAATAGTCGTAAATTACTCATTTCTTCCATTATATATATAGATAGATTTCCCCAACACACGCACACACACAAATACAAACATATGCATGTTTGTATGTGAGTGTGTTTTAGAGAAGAAAACGAACGCAAAAATTTGCAAAAGCATCATAGTACTATGCCCTTTGGGTTCTCGCTGCTTTAATATGCCCTGAAGTAATGCATAATAATACGCTACAATTCTGTTTGGCGAGAAATCTTCTAGAAGCCGATGGCGAAGAAATATAACATTTGTATTCAATTGAATTTTATTTATTTCCTTTTTTTTTTCTTAATTTTCTTGCTGTGGACGATTCATTTTTCTTGTCTTTTTCAAAAATTTTTTTTCAGATATTAGATATAAATGCTCGCCGTTTTCTATGAAAAATGTATGGTATACTCCAGTTCACATGCTTTTTTAATCGCGTCGAAATAATAAAAATAAAAATGATAAATTTAGAAAAAAAATTTTCTGCATTTTTTACAGTCCCTTTTATGTATATCCACGAGCATTATGTTATAGTTTTTACACACACACACAGATATATATATATATATATATATATATATATATATATATATATATATACACACACACGGACACACACATACTCGCATACATCCAGTGCCTTCCTTTGCACAATGTTAGGAAATAATCTTATCACTTTGAAGTTACTCGGCTGTGTATTACCTGTACATTGAATTTTTGTCAATTTCATCTTTTCTTTACTTAACTTTACTAAATTTTAAGCTTATTTTAGTCTTTATATTAAGAATCACCATAAAAATTCTTAATGTCTTCTCGAAATATATCAATTAAAGATTTTAAAACTTCTTATGATTTTTCTTACTTTCACGAACGATATAAGATTCCAAATTTGCGTCTTAAAAAGAAAGAAAAACAACAATTTAATTTAATTTCTATTTGAATTTCAGTTGAATTAAAAGTCCCAGTGAGAATTTTTCTTTAACCAGCAGAAAATAACAATAACCTTTATTTGTTTGACAGAATTCGATAAAGCAAAAGTAATATAAAATCTTTTCAAAATAAGAATCTCTTAAAAATAAAAATAATAGTAACATGGAACAATTTTATGAAATATCGTTGTGTTGTGTCTATACTGGAATTAATGCGCCTTAACATCCCAAATTTGACTTACAAAACAAAACATGTATTTTCATAACTAGGGTGACTCGCATCAGTTAGTTTGGGTGAGCGGTCAATTTGTGTGTGTACGGTGATACTTGGATTGCCGGATCACGACAGCGACCTACTTATTTTAGCAAACTTTAACATAAATGGTGTCGGTTATTAAGTATGAAGGTCCTTAATCAATATTATATTTTTTTTACAACATAATTGCCTTTTGCTTTTGCGGAAGAAGAAATATTGGTTTCAATACGAATATGAGTGGCCATCCATTTTTTATGTATGTATGTATGTATGACACATGCATGTATGTATCCAAAAAGAGTATCCGCCGTTTGACAATGTGTTGAATGAAAGTATGCTTGTTTTCAATGTCGCAAGGAACGATTAGCCGTCGAAGCACGTCAGCTAGTCTTGTAAATGTCGTATTTCCTCTCTAGGTATGTTACGATAACAGCAGCATTGGAGAGTAGGCAAAATTAATTTATCAACATGTGTTTTAGTTGATTCCTCACCTGTTGGCATACACATCTATAGATCCGCTTTGAAAAGGCCTCCCATTAGCTCGTAGCCTTATAACCTGGTTGTCAAAGATTTCTGACTGTTTGAACGAAATATGACTTTGTTTGCATGTTTTTGGGGTTTTTTTTTATTATCCGTCTGTTTTTAGAGATAGTGAAATTTTAGTCTTGTTACTTATTTTTATTTATTTCCGTATCACCACACTGCTACATGGAATATAGACTATAGGAAAAAGCTAAAAAAAAAATACTTTTTTTGTTTCAAGTAATAAAATATTTTTAGTGAAACTGATTGATATTTAAAGAAATGAAATATCCACTGAGAACTGGAGAGAGCAAGCTATTCTATTTACAAAATAGAAGTCTCACAACTTAAGAAGAATTTAAAGAAAAGAGTTTTACATGTACAAGTGCAAGTGTTTTAATGGCTTGCATGCAGACATGAGAGATCAATGAACTATCTAATATATTTGTGTTAGTTTAATCTAAAGAAATACATTAAATAATCTGCTCCTATGCCATATGTATTATAATCCTGTAATATAAAACTCTATATATTAAAAAAGCGTTTGATTTAAATACGTTACAAAGAACTGATGCAACTGCCAGGTAGAGTTGTCATATTGGTATAAATATTACAATAAATCAGGAAGTAAAGTGCCTTTATAAGGTTGGAAAATGAATTCAATAAATATAGCAAAAGGAACGAGTGTAAGACAAGGATATCTCTTCTCACCGAACTTAACCTATACAGAGAAGCGATTCTCACAGAATTAGAGGTCCTACCAGGGTTCATATAGGTGTTATACATTTACTTGTTCTTGATGTGGCGAATGAGTGAGAATGACAACTACCAAATGGAGACGAACTACAGATCTGCACATCTGCAATTAATAATATCTAATCAATGAATCCATGAATCCATTTTTTGTCTCTTTTAATATCAGACTTTAATTCATGGAACTGGGATTTTATCCACTTTGTGTATAAGAAGTTGCTTGGATATTGTCCAATTTGTGTATAAGAAGTTACTTGGATTTTGTCCAATTTGAGTATAAATAGTTCCTGGGATTTTGCCCAGTTTGGGTATGAGAAGTTTCTGGGATTAGTCCACTTTGGGTATAAGAAGTTTCTGGGATTTTGTCCACTTTGGGTATAAGAAGTTACTAGGATTTTATCCACTATGTGTATAAGAAGTTACTGGGATTGTGTCCAATTTGTGTATAAGAAGTTACTTGGATTTTGTCCAATTTGAGTATAAATAGTTCCTGGGATTTTGCCCACTTTGGCTATAAGAAGTTACTGGGATTTTGTCCACTTTGGGTATAAGAAGTTGCAAGGATTTTATCCACTTTGTGTATAAGAATTTAATGGGATTTTGTCCAATTTGTGTATGAGAAGTTACTGGGATTTTGTCCATTTTGGCTATGAGAAGTTACTGGGATTTTATCCACTTTGGGTATAAAGAGTTACTGGGATTTTCCCAATTTGGGTATAAGAAGTACCGGGGATTTTGCCCACTTTGGGAATAAGAAGTTACTGGGATTTTGTCCACTCTGGGTATAAGAAGTTACAGGGATTTTGTGCACTTTGGCTATAAGAAGTTACTGGGATATTGTCCACTTTGTGTATAAGAAGTTACTTGGATTTTGTCCACTTTGAGTATAAAGAGTTCCTCGGATTTTGCCCACTTTGGCTATGAGAAGTTCCTGGGATTTTGTCCACTTTGGCTATAAGAAGTTACTGGGATTTTGTCCAATTTGTGTATAAGAGGTTACTTGGATTGTGTCCAATTTGGGTATAAAGAGTTCCTGGGATTTTGTCCAATTTGTGTATAAGAATTTACCTGGATTTTGTCCACTTTGGGTATAAAGAGTTCCTGGGATTTTGTCCACTTTGGGTATAAGAAGTTACTTGGATTTTATCCGCTTTGTGTATAAGAAGTTATATTATCCTCCAAAAATATTATTTTCCTACATAGCCTATATTTTAGGTTCTACTCGTTTACCTCTTAATGTTTTTAATGGAAAAATGGAAATTTTTCTCATTAAAAATGACTTTAGTTTTGTAGAGGAGATGACAAAATATTTATATTTGGTTAATGCTGGACTGCAGTCCTAGAACTTGCAGATTAATAAATATATGATATAATACTCACTAGCATATCTCTATCATCTCCACATAATTATTTAAAAAATGCATAACCATATTGACTAGCAGGTCTCTTGTAAATTACACAGATTTACTAATATTTTTCTTTAATGATGCACTCTGTACTTTTCAACACATGACCATTCCCAGATTGTTATCAGAAAATGACAGTCTCTTAAAAATACTGAAATCTGGTACGACGCTATGCTTTGTTAATAATCTGAAACAATTTTCCATGAAATAGAATGAAATAATTATAATTTTGTTATCTAGGAACACATGAGTTCGAACATAGATCGCCAATGAGCAAACACGGGCGTTCCTATTATTCAGTTACAAGAATCACGTGATCACAGAGAAAACGCATATCTCTTCATTTTCTTCTTCATACTCGTCCGTCTTTTCATTCTCACTTTCTTCCATTTCCTGCTTTTTTCCACTTTTGTAACTTTCTATCTCTTCTTGTTCTTGATCTTCCATTTCTACGTCATCCAGTTCCTTTCTGCTTCTGAACTAATTTGCATGTGCTAGTATATGTTGTCCCTTTTTCTCAAGTATAGTAGTGTTGTGTCATTTTTGTATCAGGAAGTTTGCTTCTTCCGTATTAACCTGTATTTTTTCTATACCATACCTTTTCTTCCATTGTAAAGGGCATAGTTATAGGGGCTTTGATTTCTCTTATTCGTCTAATCCCGAAGGGCTCAGTATCGTTCACGCGTGTGGAATGGATCTGTAACTGAGGAGCAGTTTTGGTAGATACGCTTCTATGCTTTCATTAAGCGGTTAGAATGCTTTTAATGCCATTTTTACCGTTTGTACTACTCTTTTCGTAATGCCATTAGATTGTAAGTGATCAGGTGGTGTCTTGTATGGGATGCATCCAATATGTTTTAACCACGCACATAAGTTCCCATCACAAAATTCAGGTGTATTGTTGGTGACTATTGCCTGGGATACTCCATTCCTTGAGAATATAGTTCTTAGTATTTGCTTTAGCGTGGTGGCTTTTCTGTCTTTTAATCTGACAACATCTGGTCATCTTGAATATGAGTCCACTAATACTAAGAGCAATCCCCTATCTTTGATATGAGCGTGATCCATGTGGACCTAACTCATGGCACTGCTTCCTTGGGTCATGAGTGAATTTTTGCTTGCTTTAAGTTTATACATATATATATATATATATATATATATATATATATATATATATATATATATATATATATATATATATATTAAAGACATTTTTATGTTTAGCGTTCTTTTTATAGATACAAGTATTTAAGTATTTCATAGAAAATATTCGTCCTTCGACAGGAATATTTTCTATGAAAATTTCTCGGACATTCAGGCCGGTAAATGTTATTTAATACTGTTTATTATAAACAGAGCATTTACTTAAATACTTGTATCTATAAAAAGAACGTTAAACATAAAAATGTCTTTAATAAATAAATTGTCGGACTTTGTCCATTTCTTAATGTGTGTATATATATATATATATATATATATATATATATATATATATATATATATATATATATATATATTTCCGCATATTTTGGTTATTTCTTAATGTATTCCTCTACATCTTTTAAATATCATAACCACCAGGCCTGTAACTTTAGTATCCTTTGTGTTTCTAGTAGGACACAATGCACGTCATCATGTACTCCTTTTAATATTTCCTTTCTCAGTACTTGTGGAGCTACTATTATATTTCCATTGCATATTATGCCATTTTCTATGATGAGCTTGTGCTTTATTTCTTTAAAGGGTCGCACTGCTATCGAATAGTTGCTCCATATATTATTTTTTTTTTAATTCTCTCTCTTATTCTGCTTATGATTGGGTCTTGCTTTGTTTCTATTTTTAGTCTATTTAGAGGAAGAACGTCCGTTTCTATCCAGTGTATTATTTTATCTTCTGTATTTTCCTGATTTTCTTCTGTTTCATTCTCAAACTAATAAAGCGCCTACGTGAGGGATAGTGTCCCCATTTACGTATACTGTGTCAAAATCAAATGCCTGGATTTTCACTGCCCATCTCAAAATTCTTGAGGATGTGACTTTTGGCAATTGTTTTATCGGGTTAAATATGAATTCTAATGGTTTGTGATCTGCTCTTAATAAGAGTTTTTTTCCTATCAAAAAGTTTCGTGCCCTTTTCATGCTGCCTACAATAACTAGTGCTTCTTTTTCAATATTAGTTAGTTAGTAGTTATTTTCTGCTGACGTTAACCTTCTTGATATGTCCATGATTGTGTTGCCTTCTTTTGATAGAATAGAATCAATCACCTTTTCACTCGCGTCTGTAGTTAATGTTACTTCTTTTTGTGGATCAAAACTTTTACTATTGTTTTGTTCCTCAGCATTTTCTTTATTTCTGCAAAATCGATAGTTTGTTTTTGTGTCCATTTATATTCAATGTTTTGTTTTTTTTGCGTAAATTTGAAAATGGCTTTATTATGTCGGTGTATCTTGGTATGTATTTACTATAAAAAATTGTTAGCCCTCAAAAGGATTCTAATTCTTTTTTATTTGTTGGGTCAGCTATTTCTGTTTTTTTCTTTGTTAGTCTATCGTCGGGTAAATATGAAATCTTCTTACAGTCAAAATTACACTTGGTATTGTTTACAGCGATGTTTGCCTTTTTAATCTCACTAAAATGTGCTCTGTTTGATATTTGAATTCTTCTTTATTTCGTGCTCTTACACTATATCTTCCTGGTATATTATTTTTTTATTTCTCGTAATAAGACTCTTTCAATTGTTATTTAAAAAATATGGCTCGAAGTCTTTACCCCAAACAGTAGAGGATCCATCCTAATAAGATTATAGGGTAGAGGATCCATCTTAATAAGATTATTGTGGTAATTTTTCTTAAATTTCTCGTCAATTTCTAATTGGGTGTATGCTGCCTTGAGATCAATTTTTGTAAAGTATTCCATTTTTGCTAACTCGTGGCTCACAGTTTCGATATTTGGCAAAGGAAAAGGATCTGAACATATCTGGTGATTTACCCCTATTTAATCGCCACATATCCTTAAATCTCCGTCAGGTTTCTTTATCGGTGACGCCCAATTACTACCAGCTTCAGTTACTGTTTCTAGTATGACTTGTTGTATTAATTTGTTTAATATGGCTACTACTAAAGGTAGGATATGAAGTGGAATTTTTCTTGACTCTATATATTTTGGGTGATAATTTTCCTTTAGTCGAATGCTTGCCTTATAGACGTTTAATAATCCAAATTCATTTTCTTCTGCTTCCATGGAATTGATTAGTCTCGCTTTATTTACTTTTAATACATCAATTCTTAGCAATCTGTGATATTCTCCGCTTTCTACAACTGTAATGGGAAATATTTCTAAACTCTTGTCGGTGTTAAAATTGCCTTGAAATGTACCCATTGTTTTTATTCTCGTTCCATCAAATTGCTTTAACTGGATGCTGCTTTTTTTTAAATTTACGACGTCCTAATTTTATCCATAAATTGTTTGGTATGAATATGACTTCACTACCTGTATTAACTAACATAGTAAATATGTGGACATTTATCCTTATTTTTTCTCTACTTCTTCTTTGTGTATTCATTGTAAATATTTTCAGGTTCTTCGTACTCTTTTTTATTTTCTTTATGTATTTGCATACGTTCTGAAAATGATCTCTTTTATTGCAGTTTGAGCATATTTTTCTTAGAGCTGGACATTTGTACTTGTCTGTCTCGTGATTTTTTCCGCAATATGTGCATTTAATTATGGATTTGGTCGTGCTTGTCGTGTACGTCTCGAATTCTTCTTATTAAATTCTCTAATCAACTCTAATTGTTGTAAAAACTCGACACTAGCTTCCAAACACATGCTACTACTCTGTAGACATTCTAGTATTTTTCTTTTGTGGTTTTCGTTTTTAATTATTCTGAGAAGAATTAATTTTTTATAGTCATTTCCCGTGCAGCCATTTTTTTCAAATTCACAATACTTGGCTCGTTTTTTCAATCTAAGTAAAGTAATGTAAGTATTGTTTCGGTTATGTGCCATGCGTGATACACGCTTAGGCGATCATGTATCTTTCGATACATGACTGACGAGGCATAATTTTTCTGTAGTTTGCCATTTCTTTCAGCGGTAGACCAGTTTCCATCAAGGCTATAGAACCTGGTTTGTCCTACTATTTACCCATAGATGGAGGGAGAAGAAGAGGTTTCAGACTTTTTCCAAGGGTATTAGCACGTATATGAATGTAATGGTTACGACTGGAATTCTCTGATTCTTCAAGCCGAGCCGATATCCATTAGTCCACCGTTGTATAATGGACACATTGCTTGCCTTGTCTCTAAAAGTATTTTCTTTGGACTTATGTTCGTTTTTATAATTTTAATAATTTCTTCTAATGTCATTTCTTCTAATTCGTACGGGTAATAAATTGTCGAAATTTTTGTCACAGCTTCGCACATAGCGGTAGTAAGAAATAAATTCCTTATCTCGTTCTCTCCTCCGTAGATCTTTGTGTCTCTTAATATTTTCACTCTTGCAAATGCAGCAAAAGTACTTATCCATGTTTCTATATGTTCTGGGTCGTCCAGCGAATTTAACGATCCTATCGTCGATGCCATTGTTATGTTTTTGCTATATATCTATGTAGTAGTAGTCGTAGTACAATTCTCCGAGTCCTGAATAGCAAACGGGTTTGCTAGGCATAGCCTCTCTGTTCGCCAGTTGTTCTCTATTTATACTTGTCTATTTAATTTTCATACGATACTACACCTGGCTGACAAATTGTTAAATGTTTTTTTTGTTTTTTTTAAGTTTTGAATTTCTCAGATTTCATTTGTATTTGTGTGTACTTATTTTCATTTCTTTACTTTTTCTTTCTTTCAGTTTGTTTTGCGGTTGTGTTGTTCCAGTTTTTATTTCAGTTTTATTTTCCTTTTTTATATTATTTTAATTGTTGTTTATTTTGTGCTTATTGTCTTTAATTTTCCACGTTCTCCATTTATTTTATTTGTTTTTTGAATTTATTTAGTTCTTTGTGAGATGTTTTCTTTCGTTTATAAAAAAAAAGCCAATTTTATATAAGGCGAACATTTATTTGTTTAGCTGTGGTGGTTTTGTGCCAATATTAAAAAAAAAACTGCCTGGTCGAAAAATATGCCAAATAAGGATTCAGCGTTCTACCATGAACAAAGAGTCAAATGAGAACAATATGTCCAAGGTAATTTTTTTTTAACGATGCCAGAAGCCTTGACTGCAGTTAATGCAAGAATAATTTCCCTACTGACTACCGAGGCAAAATGTCGGAAATTGATTAGGGTCAGCAGGGAAACAAGTGAAGAAGCCTTTAAAGGCCTCAAAGTCTCACCGAATATTTTAGCTAGGGGATCCAATGCAATATGGGACATCGTTCTTGCGCCAGAACAAGAAGTAAAACAGCTCATCGGAAACAACCTAACAATAACGACGCTAAGACTCCATGGGCACCTGTCGGTAAAAAAAATAACTGTGCACGGAATGCCCGTGGATATATGCGAAGATCGTATGGAGGCCTTCTTTTCATAATTCGGACATGCAGAAGAAGTACCTTCCATCATAAGCAAGTCTGGAATTGCCACGGGGGATATGGTGTTGTATGTAACACTCAACCGGCAGGCTTTCGGGGAAATCCCAAATGTATTGGTGTGCCTTGAGAGACGGATGTTGTTGGTGGTGGAGAGGCGCAGACGATATTGTTGGTCGTGTGCAGCCTTGGGGCATATGGCCAAGGCGTGCCCCGCCAAGAATTCACAGTCTCCACCCCGCCCAGAGTCGATGGTAAAACATCAACGGCAACAAGAGCAGTAGCAGCAACAATTGTAGCAAGAGAGAAAGCACTCGATGGAGAATGGAAAAAGGTAAAGGGACCAAGGAATGAAAACGTACCCTCGCCTCAAAAACAGGATTTCTCGTTACCCCCAAAAGCAACGACAACCTCAGGAGCGGCCAAAGTAGGCCGAGGAGCAGCTAAATTCTGGAAAACACGAAAAGCAGCATAAAAATCAGGTGAAGTAGGCACAAAAGTAAGACAAGCAAAAAAACAGCCCCAAAACAGCAACAACAAGAACAAGGAAGAGTACAAGACAAGCTGCAGCAGCAGCGACCAGACGGAGAGATGGAGCTGGAGCAAATCTCCAAATCTTGTCTCATCATTAAAGATGCGTAAGGAGGATGAAGAGAATGTAGTGCTGAGACAAGAGGACGCCGGGCAAATAGGTAGATGAACAAAACCAGGTCCCTATCCGTCCGTGCATCCCCTAGAGAAGCAGTTGCAATGCCAAAAGCAAGGAGCCTCTCTTCCCGTGCTCCGTACCCTTCTCCATCCACAGTTCAATATCTACCCCTCCTTACACATCCATCTCTCCCCCGCCCCACCCAGTCAAAGAAAAGAAAAAGAAGAAAAAATGAAGACATCATTTACAAGGTGGATAGGAGGGAGCTAGAGAAGAACTCGTCTGCTCACAAAAAAAGCCCAACTAGGTCCTCCGTTCAAATTGACCTCTGTCTATGGCAAATCGGTGGACGATCCCCGTAATTTCCCTCGGGATCCTGGGGTCATAACATTCATCTGGGACACGGGGGGGTACCTGAAAGTCTGGTATCACCTATAAAAGTGCAAAGACGTATTCCCGTGCATGAAGGGTGCCCGTATTACTCCATCTCTCGGTATATAGGGCAGGTAAATACACGACGGAAGGTGATGGTCGGATGACGACAGAGTTGTATTCAGGGAGCGTGGGTGCTGACACACACAGATTTCCGTCCATTCTGCGTTTAAGGCTTAGATTATGTTGATCAAGCTAGCTAGCTTGGATGTGATGAGCCTGAACGATCGGGGTAAGGCTGCCTACATCGGGCCTTTGGCGTAGAGGTAATCGCGATGCAGGAAGCACACTTTGTTTGCAAATTCGATGCTCGTGTGCTGTCTACTGACTTTGATGTCTATTCAGCGACGGGGAACGGAGGTCCAGAGGTATTTCCTTGTTAGTCAAACGTTCCTTGGTTACAAGGGTAGTCCTTGTTCATTTGGGCGCGGGGAGCTGATCGTGGCCGATATTGCCTTGAACAGTGGTTTTTTTCCTGGTCGTTGCGGTTTATGCGCCCAACAATCAGGATGACCGTGTCATGCATTCTCGCGACAACAAACGTAATATTAGAATTAATTTTATAATTTTTCTCAACTGAGGCATAAGTCAAATATAATCTGGAGATGTATGTGTGCATTAGAGATACACGGCAAAAAAAAAAAAATGAATTTTTGCGATGTATCTTGTTTATTGCAAAGTTGCATCATTAACGTTCTTAAATATTGTAACAATTTACACTGATTTTTAGAATATGAGCGATAACAAAAAACGCTTGGAATTATATGCATTTTCGAAATACGATCACGTTGCTCACAGATAAATAGATACTAATGTTGTCTCATAAAATATACATATGTACACAAGCTATGATTACATAATGGCATAAGCAAATGAATTGAATTCTTAATAGGTTCATAATTATTTATTGAGAAGCAAATGAAGAAGTTATTAGGTTGGTGCAAAAATAATGACATAATAATGTCGTTTTTTGACGTTAAAAATACGTCAAAAAACGACATTATTACGTCATTATTTTTGCACCAACCTAATACTACATCAATGGTCCAGTCTTAATGTGATGCAGAGAAAACTGTGTCCTGCATCTAGAACTTTGAAAGCTTTACTGTTTTGAATTGCGGCTATAGAATAAAGTAATTTGTATCACAAGTACTTCGTTATATATATATATATATATATATATATATATATATATATATTTCTAGTGTTTCTAATACCATGTATTATGCCTTGGGTGTCATTGCTATTTATCATTAAGACTCCGATCTTAACCCTCTGTTGCGCTCGTGCTCCTGAAAATGCAACAAACTACTGACGGTGAATGAAAACTGGTTACTGCAAGTAAATCCTCACTTTATCAAAAGTTTACACATGTACTTCAGTTATCGCCATTGCAAAAAAAAAACGTTATACAGAAAATTGGATCCTATTTAACGAGAAATAAACGTGTAATTCATTGTGATTAAAATTGATTCTATGCAGGGTACTATAGTGAATTTGTGGCTATAACTAATTAAGGACGTCTGTATACCATTTTCGTAAAGGTGTAGTACTGCATCGTGTTTTATTGCATAACGATTAATCAATTGACAGATTTCGCAGTGGCACCTATTTTCATGTTAAGTCGATGGGAGATTATGCCAGTAGGCGAAAGTTTACAAACTCCATAAGATAAGGCTTCTGGGTTTTTTCATTGTTAGCACGAGACGGAATCTGTGCTCCGATATGTTTTGGAATCTCCTGGAAATTCCTTATGAATTTCTTCACTTACAATTAGGCATTCCCCATTTTTAGACAACAGTATAATTCTTTGTTCTATTAATTCGGGTTAACATTCTTGAAAACGTTCTACTACAGTTGAGCTATTAAAACCTCATGCTGCCTGAATATCAATAGAATCTGAGGGAACGCCATTAAGAGCGCTGGAGATATTGTCATGTCAAAACTAAAGAACTCATCTAGAAATCTCTTGTTCATTATCATTGGCCCTCATATTTCGGGTTATCCTCAGTTGCAGAAAATGATCCCATATATTAGGTCAATTCAAGCAAGTGCCTATTACAACAGCTAGAAGACCCCTAAGAACAACTAGAAGAATTTGTCTGAAACATTGTTTACTGCCACACAAAACATCACTTCCCTTAATATCCTTAATGCACCTAACTATTTCATGATATTTATTGCAGGGTATTATTGATGCGTGATCAATAATGTTTACATTCCCCATTTGTAGGTAGTTTGCTTCCTTGAAGTTAGGTGCAACATTGAAAATATCTGTTTCTGCTAAATGAACAGGTAATTATAAATGAGAATGAAGGTAATAAAGTTTTAGCTATTCTTGACCAGACAGTTCATGTTGTCATAATGTTGTTTGTACTAAGTATGTAATATATTGAATATGTAGGTTATTCCACATTCACCAGGTGCATCCAAGTAAAATTATCCCCTTCTATTGTACTCATCTCTACCTTTACTACAAAACAGCTTCCTTATCTAAGATGATTTTCCTCCAATCCCTTTCTGTGGCGCACTCTTTTAGTCTCTTTACGTCTCTCTTTCTCTGTCTTACTCTTTTACTCTCGATGTCCACCTCTCTTTCTCTTTTACTCTCAGTATATTTGATACTAGCGTGACGCACGCCATACATAGGTACAAGCTTATTTATAGATGATAGTTAAATTCAAAATTATATACCTGTATGATAATTAAATTAAAATTAATTATTTTTAGCTTAACAAATATAAGTCGTCTAAACAATAATAATCCTTGCAACAATAATAATCCTTGCAACAATAATAATCCTTGCAACAATAATAATCCTAAGTGAGATTTTAGACGCGTGAAAAAGAAAGAGTCAAAAAGAGGGTTTATTTAACACGACCGATTGGCATTTTTTTTGGCATCTTGTAACTTTATTTATACACATTTACAGTATTAATAGATCGCTATTTCAACTCGTATATTGAACTCCGACAAAACCATAATCAAAACTTAGACGAAGTTATTAATAACAAAACAAGAAATTCCGAACATGAATCATTAAGAAAAATCAAGTGAAGCAAGAAACAAACAAAGATAGTTATTATTTTTTTTACATATGAACAATAATATTAGACGCAAATCACCCTAAAATGTAATACTCTTACATCAATAGTTGTTATATCTTTTAAAATAAGTACGAAAATTAACAAAAAGAAAAAAAAGATGAGGAAATATCAACAAAAGAATTACTAGCCAAATTGGAAAAATATTTACTGCAATGAAAGTTACAAATATTACACAAGGCCAACAATAGGGAGGGAGTGGATTAGTCCTCGCTATCCTTGCCCTAACTAGTCACAATCTCTAATCAAATAGCAAAACTAGTTTTCCTATTTACACTTTCATATAAAACTACAACTTGTATATGCAGTAGTAAATAATACAAAATTTACCATCTTGTGGGCAGAGGGTGTGACAAATCGATAGAAAAGTCTTCCCAATGAATTTTTACAAGTAACAAATTAACTAAACTAAAAACAAAACAAACGTTAGTATTCGAAACAGCCACAATAGGAAATGTGGTAGAAATAAAATAGGAAAATAACATGAAGACAAATTAACTAAAAACTTGTGTAAAGTAGAACAAGCAGGAAACGTATACTTATTGTAACACAAATTACAAAGTATGGCAGCAATGGGGAGGTCTATTCATAGTTGTCCTATATTTTTAATATTGTTAGTCACAATCATATTCGCACAAATATTTTTATGAAGATCATAACTTAACATTTACACTTCTCAGTTAAACACCGTAATACCATACTTTCTCTATGAATTCCAAACGAATCCATATATATATATATATATATATATATATATATATATATATATATATATATATATATATATATATATATATATATTCCTATGAAACTTGATAAAAACAATAAAATTAAAATGCTCCCAATGAATATTTACAACGATAAGCATGTTTACAATAGCAGGCAATGGTCAGAAAATAACATAGAGACAAATCAACAAAAGAGAACAGGATTTATTCGCAGACAGGAAAAAATGAGAAAATACAATGATATTATATGGGCAAACGGAGATTACAGTAACTGTCAAAACGATTTTCACTGGCTAAAATTCAAAAAAAAAGTTCAGGCCAAATTTTGCTGATTCATTCAGTAGATCTCTGAAATTCTTCGGGAAGCAATCACCCCTTCTAGAAGTCGTCTGTTTTTTAGAGACATGAATCTCTTAATGACGTCAGGAATAAACCTCATTGATGAAGTTACTCTGTGCACTTCAATAGAGTTTGACATCTGCGTATGCTTAGATTATTTTTTTAAACACATCTTAACTAATGTGGATAACAATGACCACTCAACGAAAATCATCAGTGGGATAATATCCGTCATCATTTATCTGTTGCTGGGATCAATCTCTACTTTCTAGGTTGGAAAGTAATATAATTTTATTTTTTTGCTGTTTTTATTTGATTATAAAGTATTATTAATAATATATTCGTGTTAAAATCTACCTCATTCTATTGGGATAAATTTAATGTCAAGTTGAATATTTTAATTATTGCCGCTCAAAAAATGAGTGTCTTATTTTGAAACAATATATGTTTCCAACATTATTTACATTTTTCGAACTATTGTCCTCAGTACGCTCCGGCCTTCTTCAGGTGGTTGGAATTTCGAACTGAACCTTTTATTACGCTCACTGGGGTAGACTGTTCTAGTTCCACGTGCCATGTCTGGCATCCATCAAACATGGCACGTGGAACTCGAACAGTCTACCCCATTGAGCAAAATAAAGGGTTCAGTTCGAAATTCCAACCACCTGAAGAAGGCCGGAGCGTACAACGGCCGAAACGTTGTGAAAAATATGGCGACAAAGATGAGGAAAATAGTCCAAATAATGTAAATAATGTACATAATACCTCATCTCAGAAATATAGACGGATATGTTTCCAAATTTGGTATTATTATGATAGTTGGGTATAGAAGTGAGGGTTGGATGTTACGTGTCGTGCTAGTGTTAAGTATTGTGTAGCTTTAGTTCTAGGGTTTGATGTTTGGTGCGAGTTAATTATATTCTTGGAATTAGTGTAGTGATTTTCTAAACGTAGCTTAGATGTGGCACAAGGCCGAAAGTAGGGGGCACCCAGTGAGGACTTGAAATTAGTGTAATGCTTAGACTACGGTCGGTAGGCAGGTTTAGGTTTGATTTAATTTATTGAATTGTTTTATGTGTCAGAGATAAAGTTTAATGTACTTATTTAGGTTTATGCTAACGTTAGAGGTTAATATCGGTGTTTAAATTCAGTTTTAGCGATGTTAAGTTTTGGGTAAGCATAAATGATATCGTTAGAATTTAGGTTTAGAGGAGTTTGTCTTAGGTTTAAGTTTCAGTTTTAATTATGGTTAATTTCAGCTTGAGGTTGCCGTTATGTTTATTTGTAAGCTTTTTGCGAGTGAATATTTTATTTATACTTTTTTGAAAATAACAATATTGTTTTTAGGTGCATGTCCTACTATTTAATTCATAGCTGAGAAGGATATGGATTCATACCTTTTGCAATAGTATTTGTGTGTAAATAAATGTATCGAACTTTACTATAATTCGAGCTGCACTCTTCGATTTCTCATTCCAAGCCGCTACGTGGAATTAATGTGAAGCCTTCAATATATTCCCCTGAATTCTCTGTTTTTGGCAATCTTTTCTCTTTCAAAAAGACTCTAGTGTCCACTTAAATGGCTTTGGCGTCTCCCGCTAGCAAGGGAAATGTTTCTTGAGTTTCTAGATTTTTATTATATGAGCTTCCGACTTTTACTAGTAAACTCAATTATTTCTTCTTACTTTATCGTTTTCCTTCCTCTCATGACTGTTGCTTTTGAAATATAATAATTGGTAGCATAGTTAAGGCCCTCTCTCTCTCTACAATCGCTTGCAACTATCTTTTTGTTCGGCGACTTCAATGCCCATCATGTCAAGTAAGTTCATTATTCTAACCCCACTGTCCACGCTGGCATCCAGACGTTGAAATTCTCGATTGCTCAATCGCTCACTCAAATAGATGACTTCTCTACATGTTTCCCTAGTAATTATGATGGACACGATTCTCTACTTGATCTCTTCCTTACCTCCTCACAGGAATCATGTCGTGCTCTGTAGCTCTGTCCTCGTCACAACTCCGACCACTCTATAGAGACGATAAATACCTAAAGAACTACAGAACTAATCAGTGGAATACGACTATATGTTTGCCAATTCCGAGCCGTTATCCATAAGCTACACAAGCAGTCATCCATCTAGGTACTGACCAGACTCGACGATGCTTAACTTTCTTGATCGTACGAGAATCGGTATTTCAACGTGATAAGGCCGTTTCTTTATGTCGAACGCCGATGTGTTAACGGTCATCTCTGAATTAGTCTATCAAGCTTTAGATAAGATAGGTAGCATTAGATATCTCAAAGGTGTTCTGACTGTAGCATTAGATATCTCAAAGGTGTTCTGACTGTAGCATTAGATATCTCAAAGGTGTTCGACAGGATTTGACATTCTGACCATCTCCACAAGCTGAGGGACTACGGTATCTCTGTACAAATATTTGGCCAAATCTAATCGTTTCTAACTGATCGTGTAATGAAAGTAGTGTTTAATGGCATGTAAAATTTAACGCCTCTAAAACGAAACTGCTTCCATTCAATTACCGCAGAGAAACTATTTTACACGTAGAGTTCTTGGACTCACATTTTCTACTGTGTCGCTGTGTCGTACCAGACAATACTTTTCACCATAACACCTTTTTAAAAATTTATAAATCTACCATTGTTTTATGCATTGGATATTGCCGCAATATCTTTTCCAGCGTTCCTTCTATTTATCCTGAGATTCTTGACAAATTTAAAAGAAGGGTCTGTAATGATATCTCGATTTCAGTCATTTTCCCACCGAAATGGCGTTGTATTTTCTACAAATATTTTCATATCAAATGTTCTTAGTGCCTCGTCATCATGAATTTAAGCGTTCTACTGGACTAGCAACTGAGTCTCACCGTTTTGTTGTTGAATTTGATAGATGCATTCATCAGTACTATTCTAAGTTTCTTCACTCGCACTTCTCGACTTTCGAACACCTTTGTGATTTCTGGCTTTCCTGTCATCTAAAATCATTTAAAATTTATATGAAACGTCAATTGCCATCTTGTTTTCCTAAATCCTGTTCCTTTATTGTCCTTTTCCTTACTTATATTTATTAAAGTAATCTTACGATCTTTCACTTCCTGTAACTCGCTGTGTCCTTGTGGTATTGTCGCCTTACTTGAGGTGAAACGATTAAAAAAGTGCACAATAAAGAAATTTTAATTTCTAGTACAGGTTTAATAGATGACGGAAAATGTGATACCGAAATCCGAAGTCGCACTAAAATAGTGAAAGATACTCTCCAAAAACTAAATAAAGTATTAAGAAAAAAGAAACGTTTGTCGGAAACAAAGAAAAGAATGCTAAATTGCGATATAATAGCAATCCCTCTATATAGCAGTGGATACTAAACAATTTCTTCGCTGATAAAAAGGATATTTGAGGTGAAAGAAATATGCATCTACAGAAAAGCCTGAGTATATAATAGACAAAGTATGTAAGCAACGAGGAAGTTTTATGGACAATAGAAACAAAAGCAAATATTTTAATTTTGAATAAAAAAACAGACATTTTGGAATTACTAGAATATGTAATGAAAAAGGGAGACTTGGTAAATTTGTCAATCACACGATACATTGAAGACATAAAAGCTAGAGAATATCTACGAGGAACTTATCTAACAAACTTGTATAAATGGATAGCAGAACAGAGGGTGGGAAATATAGTAAATAGACAAACATTGCTAAAAGCTGAAAATATAGAAATCTGCAGAGTGCCATGATAGACGACGAAAACAAAGAAGAAGAATCTTCGATGGATAGGTGTAGAGTAACTGTCAATTTTTCACAGTTATTGTTTGACGTTAGTATTTGATGTTCAGTTAATTGCTTGTGTTTGTATTTAGCTTTAGGATTATATTTAGGGTCTGGTTAATAGCACGATTAAATATTATTGTTAGTGGCATGGTTAAAATTAGTATTATTGACAGGGATCGAGATACGATTAGATTTTAGTATTAGGAGTAGAATTTCTGGTTATGGTTAGGGATAATTTTAGGTTTTAGTTTTAGAGTTAACATTAGGGATTAGTGTTATCGGTATGTTTATGAGATAGCATTAAAATTACTGTTAGGTTTGCTTCAACAGCGTTTATTAGCGTTTAACATTAAATTCTTATTAGGTTAATGATTTAGTTTAGAGTTAGGGTTTAGAGATTAGGCCCACCTGCTATGTTAATGCTTGGTGCTGGGACTATGTTTTAAATTTAGGATTTATGTCTATTGTTTTCATGCTATGATCAGTATTTCGCTTTCGGTTATTGTTATTGATTTTACGATTTTTTTGCATTCAGTCTAGGCTCGTATTTTAATCAGCATTATGGTTAGAGGTTAAGTTTAGATTTAGAATTTAAGGTAAGAGTTATTTTTAGGATTTGTATAAAGGTAGGTTCGGTGGTTAGGATTAGCATTTCAGGTTAAGGAAAGTATTGGATGTTAGTACTAGAGATTAAAGTTATTGCTATGGCTACGTCATTTACGGTTATTTTTAGAGAATAGTTTAAGTTCAAGATTAGTTTTAGTGTTAAATGGTGTGTGAAAATTAAGTATGATTAGGTAGATGGGTTAGATTTTGATTAAAAGAGCAGGGTGTATTATTAGTGTTAAGGGTTAAGTTCGTGTTTATATTTAAGGTTCGTAATAGGTTTAGTCTTTGGGTTAATGTTTCGATCATAGTTAAGTAGCAAGTTTAGGTTTTGGTTTAGATTGGCGTTCTCGTTAGACGTTAGAGTTCGTATTAATTTTAGGAGTAGTGTTATTTTTAACTTTAGATTTAGAAATTAGGATTATGTTTATGCATAACTTTAGGCTTCGTGTTAGAAGGTAATGTTCCAGTTTCGCTTAATGTTAATATTAGTGGTTATGTTTAGAGTTAGCCTTTTGTGTTAGGGTAAAAGGATTGGATTAGGGCTATGTTGATGATTGGTAGGTTCAGTGTTGGTTTAAATTTTATTAAATTGTTATATTTACCTTTAAGATTAGTGATAGGGGTTTATTATATCATTAGGTTTTTTCATTGGCCGTTAGCATCTCAGGTAAGATTCGCTATTACCATACTGGTTATGGTCTTAACGACCATAACCAGTATAATTCAGCTTAGGGTTTAGGTTAAGTTTAGTCTATTGATTAGATATAAGTTTCTTTTATATTTAGATTTAGCATATTGTCTAATAAATGCTATAGTCAGGATTAGTATTAATTTTATATTAGGTTGGTGCAAAAATAATGACGTTTTCTCACATAGAAACATATGTGAGAAAACGTCATTATTTTTGCACCAACCTAATATTACGGATTAGTGTTAGGAACATGTTATATCTTAAGTTTAAGGTAAGTTTAACGTAAGAGATTAGTTACAGTTAGTGTTTAGAGTTATGACAAATTTAAGGTTTTGACTCAAGGTTAAGTTTAATGCTTAGATTTAGAATTAGTATATGGTTAGTTTTAGCGAATAGTGTTATGTGTCGTGTTTGAGATTAGTGTTAACTTTAGGTTTAAAAGGTGCCTTAGTTAATAAATGTTCGTTTTAGGTTTCATATTTATTTTTTTATTGCTGTTAGTACTTGGTTTATAGTTAGAGATAAGGAGTTATGTTTAGTGTTAGGGTCATGTTTGCGATAAGCTTTAGGTTTACGGTAAATTTTATGGTTAAATTTTACTATGAACTTTAGTGTTATGGTTTAGGAGCATGGTCCGGTATTATGGTTAGGTTTAGAGCTAGTATAATGTTCATGGTGTTACTGTTACTATTAGGTATTATGCTTAGGTTTAGGCTTATGCCTGAATTTTCGGTAAATTTTAACGTTAGATAAAGGATGATTGTTAAGGTTTAAAGTTAAGGTTATCAATTAGGTTTGGTATTAGAGAGTAGGGTTAATACTAGGGATTAATTTCAGTGTTAGTCTTAGGATTATGTTTAGAGTTATGGTTATGGTTTGTCTACAGTTGGAATTTCAGTTTAATATTAGTGCTCAATTTAGTACCCTGGCTTAGATTTAGATTTAAAGCACACAATTAGTGATAATTTGATTGATAGACATTGATTTAGCATTACGATCAGGTTTTGGTTTTGGGATACTGTTAAGAATACGGTCAGAGTTAGCGTTATGATTTATAATTAGAATTTCCCTTAGATTTCTATTTATGGCTAGGCGTTTGTTTTATTGGTTAATGTGTTAATGTTAGTGTTTAGAATTATGATTTCAGGCAAGAGTTAAATTTATGGTTTAATGTATAATTAGGAGTATGTTCAGTGTTTCAGTTTATTGTTAGAGATAGTGTTAGGTTTAGAAGTTAATCTTAGTTGTAAGAATTGGACTTATAGTTAGGGTTATATTTTATATTTGGGGTGAGCTTTATGTTTAGAGGAGAGTGTTTTAGTTTTAAAAGATACTTTTATAGTTACGATTAAAGAAAGGGTTTGGGGTTAGTTTTAAAGATTATTTTTAGGATCTTGTTTCAGGTTAGTATTATCGATTAGGTTAAGATTAGTGTCATGGATTAGGATTACGTTCTAAGGGTATACTTATTTTTTTATTTTAGCGTAGGTTAATGATTTAACTGCTGCTAGGAAAGTTGACTCCCTGCGTCGTGCTAGACAATTTTACTTGCCATAATCTACCTAACACGATTTAAGACTACCATACGACCTCGCATTGGAAATTGTTACCACATCTGATCTGGTGCTTCTGTGTATTTAGAGATTCTTAGCAATTTCCAAAGAAGAATCTGCGAAGGTATCTGGTATGACCTGGTTTCCCGGTTTCAAATATTTTCTCTCCACCAAAATGTATCCCATGTCTATTATCATGATGAGATATTCTCTTTAGCACATCGATTTTAAGAATTTAAGCGTAGTACTAGATTGGTAGCGAGTTTTCAACATTTTACTGTTGGAGTTGCTAGAAGCAATCGTAAATTATTTAATATTTTCTTTTCTCGCATTTTTATGCCCGTTGAACTTTCTTTCGGCTTCTTACTTTCTTGGCAACAACAATTTTTTAAATTTCAAATACAGTACCAATTGTCATCTTCTGCCTCCTTAATTTCTGTTTTTAATCCTCTCTGCACGATAAGGTTTTCTCCGTTTTTTCAATCTCACTTACCCTTAGTCTTAGTGGCTTTATCTCCTTATTTATTGTAAAATGATTAAAAAATGGTTTATGATGTATATTAAGGTTTAGTTTAGGTATGGTTTCAGTTTTATGTTTAAAAGAAGATTTACGTTTACGCTTATGGTTTTTAGTTTAGATTTGGTTTGTTTTGTTTTTGTTTTTTTGTTCACGGTTAAATATTAGAATTACAATTAATATTAGGTTTAAGGTTAGAGCTTAGGGTTATTTAGAATAAGGTTTAGGAGGTTATGTTTGGGCATGTTTTTAGAGGGTGGATTAGGTTTAGTAGTTAACGTTATTGTGCGTTTGATAGATAGTTCCTACGTTAGCTGCGTAGTTATATTTTCGTTTGGGTTTAAAGTTAAGCTTACGTTTAGCGTTAGGTTAAAATGTAATGTTAGTGTAAGCATAGTTTTTAAGGCTTAGGGTTTGTGATATCCTTCGGGT
This sequence comes from Acanthosepion lycidas, assembly GCA_963932145.1. NCBI lineage: Eukaryota > Metazoa > Mollusca > Cephalopoda > Sepiida > Sepiidae > Acanthosepion > Acanthosepion lycidas. Next base: position 79,067,552 of record OZ010573.1, on the reverse strand, counting down.
CAGGTTTGATATTTTGTCTTGTCTTTATTTGTCCTTTTCAAATACCACTGACGGATAAATGTTTATTTAACAATTTTAATCGCAGTTAAATTCATTTCTATGTGGCCTGATATAAGGATGCAGCAATTAAAAGAAAAAAATAATCTTTCGTACATTAATTCGGATGAAAATAATAGATTTGATAGAATTATTCAAAAATTATTCCTTTTTAATAATCAGTCAATAATATGCTTTATGAATTCAATCAGAAAACATTAAGATGCTAAAATTATTTTTAGTAAATATTTTTCTTAATAAATATTTCTTTGCTAAAAGTGAAATAAATATATTTTATCAATCTATGATATGATCACTATATAAATGAAATCGATGTTTTGATAGTTTTTCAGCAATTCTAATCTGTTATATTTGTTCTAACGGAGATTAGTTAAAATATGCCATTCCAAATTCTGATCAGGACTTTCAGTGCAGAAATAGTTTGTTTTGTATTTTAATATTTTTTTTGTTTTCGACTGGTTTAGCCGCAGTGAACTAGAATTTTACCAGTCACCCACTCTAAACATCATTTATTCATGATGCCCTTCCCTTGCGTAATGATCTAATAATGCTTTGTATATAATGAACATCACATTACCAGGCAAGCGGACATTCATTCCCCAAAAGGTTTTATTTTAGACTTGTTTTGCACTATATTTGTTTTGCTTAATATGTCTTAGGGAAAGGCTGGAATGGTGGAGCAGTGAAAAACGTGGGATTTAACAATGGGGAGAAGATTGTTATTTTCACTCAATTTACTGCAGTGGAAATATCGTTGGTATCTTGGTCTTCTGGGTTGTTTCCAGCATTGAGCTTTTACTTTTGTTTTTATATATTTATCGATAATTTTATTTTCTCATCAACGCCTTGTCGAAACTCTTCTCCAGCTGAGTTCTTTTCCAATATAATCGGCGAGAATTGTAACGGTAGCCAAAGCCTGATCTACAACTATTCTTTCATTGTTCTCTTTACTTCTAGATATTCACACTTTTATTAATGCGTTCTTTTTTGTTCCAAACTTTTCGGTAGGAGTACATATATTCCGAATAAGAGAGAAAATTGCTAAAACGAAAAAGATGAAGAAGTGTAGGCTGAGAAACGTAAAAAAGCTGACAACGATTGAAATAAAGTAATACATGTAGTTGTTTTAACCGAAGAAAAGTGAATAAATGTGTTTGAGCAGAAAATCTGAAATAGAGATGAATAAGTTACACAGGCTCTACCTTTTCGAATAATAAGAAAATTTTCGAAAACCAATGACATGACATCAGAAAAGTGAAAAAAATTGGACGAGAAAAAAGAGATCAATGGGTAAAATACGACCTAATGTATTTATGCTACATGTAAAGAGCACAACACACATTAATTTTTACACGTATATTCAAAAAAAAATGTTTATTACATGTTGCACAAAATAGTAATCTATTCAAATCAAGAACAAAGAGCAAAAACAGAAAACACATATATTTAACAGCAAATCTCGGAAACCCCCCTTCCAACAAAGATCAACATCTAGCGTTTAGTCCTACGACGGGCACATGGATCCCTACCTTCCAATCATTGACATAGTACAAGCTGACATAGAGTTCTAAGTGTCTGAGTATACTTCAACTGCAAATAAACATATAGAATTTATGTGATTCGCTAAAAACGTCTCATATTATTTATGAATGATTTTTATATTATTTAAAAAAAAACTCATCTGCACAGGTCTAATTACTAACAATAAATGCATTAAATACTAAAATAATATCTCCTACTTTTGTGCAAGCAGTTCACACCATTTTTCCATAAACAAATAAATGTAGAAATAAATAGGCAATAAATTAATCACGAGGGCTACTGCCTTTGATGTATGAAAAGCAGTTGACAAGTTGAGGCATAGGGGTTTGCTATACTCGCTTTCCAGAGCCATGGGATCCCTGGGAATATTTTCTCAATTAGCAAGCCATTCCTAGCAGGTAGGTACATGAATATTGCTCTTAATGTTTTTTTTTTTAGACCATGTACGAAATGCAGGCATTCCATGAGCCTCATTTCTCAGTTGTAGCATCTTTCTGCGTTTATATTAACCCAAACCCAAGAATTTACTCAAATCCACAGTACATATCTATGCAGATGATACAACAGTGTGTGAGTCCAAAAATTCGAATGACAAGAGACTGACAGTTGATCTCTTCTCTGACCTACTTCTGTTGGCTCGATGAGGAAGGACAGGATTGTAATATTTAGTAATTCAAAAAACAAAACTAGCAACGTTCTAGCATCACCGAGAAGAGCGTAAACTTTCATATACCACGATGAATGTTTGTCTTCTCAGGGATGCCCATTGCTTTGAATGTATATTGGGACTCAAATGAAACCCATATATAAGAATCAACACTAAAGATGCTGCAAAAAAGTTTTACTACTCCAATAATTACCGGACTGCACCTGCCATGCTCTATCTATACAAGGTCCAGATCGGTCAAAAAATGGAGTAGTGTTGCCATATCCGGTCTTAAGCTGTCCAGCTCCCACTTTCCAGATTTTATAGTGTTCAAAAGCGTATTTCCAAGAACCGATACTTCGTAGAACATGCTTCAGAAGGGATAATTTCTCAATTGCTGCTATCTTAACACATCTTTAACTATAGGGTTAGCTGTTATCTTTGTCATATATATATATATATATATATATATATATATATATATATATATATATATATATATATATAACTTATGTATGTTTAAACATATGTATGTTATAACATCACTACAAAAATAGCCATTTTGTTTGAATACTTCTGGTGTCTTTTCGAGTGATGGTGTTGCAAGTAAAATAAAGTTTAAATGATAGTTTAAACACATTTTCTTTGAATAATTTTGGTACTTTCTCAACATGATTCATGGTTACATTTAGAGTTTAATATGCGTAAATTTTATTTTTAATTACAAAATATTGGAGATTTATCGTTTATCCCGATTTTTTATAAAATCTAATATAATTTTAAAGCATTAATAAATTGTATCTGGTGTCCGTCGTCGAGTTATGAAAGAACTACCATATATGAATTATCATATACTTATCATGTACTTGTAATTACATCTTATGTAAAAATATTTCCACCAGTGGGAGTAGTGGTTGATTTCTGAACTCTTTAAAACACTTTATTTTACTTGCAACACCATCACTTGGCAAGAGACCAGAAGTGTTGAAACAAAATGACTATTCATAGTGATGTGATAACATACATGTTTTATAATTTAAAAAATAGTGTTTTTAAAAATAGCGTTTTTGTTACGGGGTGTTTATTCCATCTATACCAACCTTGTACTTATATATATATATATATATATATATATATATATATATATATATATATATATATATATATATATATAGCCTCTTCAACTACACTTCTTACCTACTCCGCTGACACTCAACAACCTCAGTCTACCTCCAGTGGTTCATGGACATTGTATTTGGTGAACAATTGCTAAAATTAATCTATACGTGTATAATCGTTGTTTATATTGTGAAATTGTTATTGTGATGCGGCCGACTTTATACACTGCTGACAATGAGGGGATCCCACTATGAAAACTTTTGCTCACATCTATCGTAGAACACCGGTCTAAAAGATGAGAGAAAAGTCAATATGTAAAAGAGGAAAAATAAGAAAAATATTAGATAAGTAAAGAAAAGGTCGGAAATTAGAGTGATGTCAAAATATAACAATAGTTTTTCAAAAATCCAACATTCATCTGTCTTCATTTGTCGTAAGGTGCATGTTAGAAATAGCAATATAAATTCCAGATACGCTTAATCGATATACAAACCTGTGATGTGAAGCACGAGCCACAACGGCTGGAGGTGAAAGCGAAATAAGAATCAGGAACTTATGTCAATCAGTTAATCACAACTAAAATATGAATATAAATGTTGAAGCCATGATTGATCGTACATAAAAAGCAAATATTTAGAACAGCAGGAAACAAAAAGTAAATATTATTTGTTTGACTGATGACGAAAGTATCGATAAGTGGTTCGTTGATTAAAAATGTTCGCATCTACTGACAGTGGAATTGGAAAAAATAAATAAATAATTATATATTGAGTTGTGGAAATAAAGACGTTTTTCCTAGAATTCTAAGAAAAAATTAGCTCGTTGGCCACTAACGTTATGTTACGTTAAACTCTTGGGCTAATTAGGCTTATGAAAAGTTAATAATCTGAATAGATTGCCATGTGTGGAAATACTTGAAATGGAACGTTTGATAATAGGAATACCGGGGTACAAGTGTGCATACAATTCCAATGCATTGAGATATTTCATTTGTAGAGATTAAACGTTTATAGAGGACGGTGGTTATAATGTCTGATGCAATGAATATACATACACATGGGTTCCCCCGCAAAATAATATGATTGACTGGTATCAGCCATAAATACAGACTGATGTGGAGGTACACGACGCCGCCTATTGCCTACGCCTATTCCCTATCACTACGACGAGGACCATTCCATTACGGTCCTACTCGGTTACAGTAGTCCAAAACCACTATGCTACTTCGAACAAATATATCCCTTTCCGGGACATATCAATGTTTATTAAGGATGTGAACCACAGAAGAGAAAACTTATCGTTTGAAACAAAATTTATTGTAGTTTAATCAGAAATATGCTCAAGATAAAGGTTTTTTTCATTTTTTTCTATTAAAACTACAATTGAAACAATCATTTTACGTTGGGCGGATCTGTTTTAATAAAGAACATTATGTTGAACTCGATGTATATATCTACATGCATGTGTGAGGTTTATCAAACGTATTTCTGTTTAAGTTAAATCATAAATCTGAACATATTTCAATCATACCAAGATTAATACAGATACATGCATATATTAAATTCGGAGATTTCTGAAATTAAATTAATTTGATATGTGATGTAAGATGATCTTTTATGCTTCATTATTCGGACAATTAGGCTCAACTTGGCATTTTATTTAAATTTCGGCATTTGTTTTCACTGAGGTTATCAAGTACAGGTCTTCATACTCAGTAACCTACTTGGAATTTTCAAACGAACCCTTTCATGAGTTTATATGTTTATAATAGGTGTAATCCACTTTATGTCGCTTGTTTGTTTGTTTTTTTTTTCCAAATTAATTAGGGTATGTGATGTTTCAGTACTTCAAGTCTCAGTGATTGAACAGCCAGCGAACCCAATATGCTTTAATCAACGCTACTATAGCCTGTGTATATTGGAAAATGAACTGTTTAAATACTGAAGTTTCAGAACTAATGTCTGTATTTATGTGCTGGAACTGTATATCCTGACTAAAGTGGGGAAATTGCTTTTGAGATTTCTTTCTTGAACAAAAGCTCCAAGAGGGTATTCATCTCTATGCTAAGCCAACTAAAGCAGTTGTCAGTACATATCTGTTGCGCTGATATTTTAACAGTCTATATTTCAATGCTATTCTCTCTCTATTATCTTAAATTAATTCCAGAAGTGTTGACCACATTTTTCTCTCAATATATGATCCGCCATTTTTTATTTCAGTGTCTCTACCTGGTCAACCATTTTTCGAGATACTTCCACCCTCGACTAATATTCCTTCCCATAATTCAATGTGATGTAATACACACAATTATTGGGTATACTCCCTTCCGACAATTTGGGAGAGTGGCACGGGAGAAATATCAGTTAAGGGTCTAACTGCTTTTGAATACAAATACTGGCATTTTTTGGATCGCAAATCTTTTCATATGTACTCCGTATATACTGTAGATATATTTCTATTATTTTCCCGTGAAAGCTATTGTCCGCTCTTGTTGAAGATGGTGTTATTCTTGAAATCTACTTGTTACACTGAACGGTGTTTCTAATACTGTTCTACTGTTACTCTTGAACATATAATCTGAGCAAATTAACCAGGAATACCATTTGCCCTTCTGCTTCATTTTTCATACGGAATTCTCTGAAATGTATTTCTTGAATTCACAAGATCCATAATTTTCGGGCATCTTTTTGATGGAGCGAGGTTGTCAAGGAGACATGAGAGTATCAAATAAATATCCACGGAGACATGAGAATATCATTCATAGTAGCGATGTATATATAATCATTTCATGGAAGTTTTACTTGTATACGTCTGCAATTATTGGAGAAAATACAATCCTATAGCTAAGCATTTTCCCTTTCCACATATGTCGGGATACAACAGGAATATAGTTTTTGCCCAAAGAATACCAACTTCTCCATTGCATTTGCTATTGGAACCCTGCAGCACTCTCCTAAAGAATCTGATAGTTTCATCGGGTATATCAATCAGGGTCTCAACACATTAAATAGTATACTTTATATAGAATCAGACTTACCTGTTAATAGGTGGATTATATTTATAAAGGGTCAGCTCGGACAATCAACAACGTGGGTCTCATTAGAATAACAATTTTTATGAATTTTTCAATGTACATAGGGGTGTGGTAATTTACTGTAGCATTGGGCAAGCTTTCTGTATTAATTCATATTAAAGTAATCACCGCGCTTGCTTCCGATCCGTGAAAACACCCTTTCGAATTTCAGAATTTATTTATCATTATTTATATTGCTGAAGCTACAATCTCTAACTAGGTTAGTCAATTTTTCTGAGTAGTACTAATTATCCTTCACCATTGTCGAATCGCCTTTGTTAGCTGGTAATATTATGATCTAAATATCAAACTGCAAGTTTTAATCGTCATGTTCCTTCTTTTGTGATGTTACAAAATTACCTAAGCAAGGAAACCGGAAAGAAAACCATCAACACCGGTGGACTGAATAACGTGTTCGATTTCATATTCCAAGAAATTTCCTGAATACGACGACAACAGAAGACTGGAATGTACAACGATCGATTTATAACAACCACGAATAGAAAAGAATAATAATTATTCCCCATCTAAAACATTTCCAGAAAAAATAGCAAGTTTCTTTCGCTTTATTTGGACATTTGCTCATGTTTCTGATCGGATCTAAAACATTTAAATTGGCTTCATATCGAGCGAACATAAATCAGAATAGTTTTCACTATTCATACAAAATATATAAAATAAAATATTTCATTAGTTAATTTTTTCAGATATACTTGTCGATAATACTGTTCATAATCGATGTAACCCATCGATTATGAACAGTATTATCGACAAGTATATCTGAAAAAAGACAACAATGATAATTTCGTGGCAGATTTGGAAATAATTTGTTACATTATTTGTGAATAATAATCACTTCTTTATTTAGATTCTCCTGTAACAGGTTATATCCCTTATGGGCAATTACATTAAATCATTTCATCAGCAATACACACACACACACACATACAGACATATATATATATATATATATATATATATATATATATATATAAATATATATATATATATATATATATATATATATATATATATGTGTGTGTGTGTGTGTTTGCGTGTGTCTGCAAAAAATCGTTGGTATATAATCCAAGTGAGCCCTATTAATACAATATAAAATATTAAATATTAAAACTGTTTCACACATAGACCTCAATGAGCAACATATTTCATACAATAGGAATTAAGATAACATTAGGTTAATGATTATTTTCCCTTTGTAAATTAAAATAAAATTTATAAGTATTTTTCTAACCATTCAGTGGATAATAAATTATTGAAAAGAATAGTCAGACAGAGGAATGAAGGAAATAATAAAAGACAAAAAGAAAAAACAGGAAAGGGAGCAAATAAAACCTAGGGGTTAGTGTAAGTCTCTATAAAGGGGTGGTCAGAGTAGAAAGGGAGAGAAAAAGGGATAGAAAAAAACGATAAAAATGTAGTATTTATTTTATACACAGTAGAAATAAGAAGGTAGTTTACATATAAAAAACATTCTTAAATAATATTAAGTAAAAAGACAAACCCATTTATATGAAAGCGAGATAATTCAGAATAAATGATATATTAAAATAAACAATATCAGAAAGATAAGAAAAACATAAAAATTAATATATATATATATATATATATACATTGTAATATATATATATATATATATTGTAAGAAATATATATACACATATATATACATAAACATATACATTCTAACATTATATATATATATATATATATATATATATATATATATATACACAGTGTATCACAAAAGTGAATACACCCCTCACATTTCTTCAAATATTTAAGTATATCTCTTCATAGGACAGCACTGAAAAAATTACGTTTTGACACAATGAAAAATAGTCTGTCTGCAGCATATATAACAGAGCTAATTTCTTTTCCCCTCAAAATAACTCAAAATATAACCATTAAAATCTAAATCCCTTGCAACAAAAGTGAGTTCACCCCTAAGATACTACACCCCTAAAAAATAAGTACACCCCTATGAAACTACACCCCTAATGTCTAAATTAATTACTGCCTTTTATTTTCCCTCCAAAATGTCATGTGACTCATTAGTGTATGCCCATGTGTTCATGGGGAACAGGTGTATTCAAATTTGTAGTGCAGCTCTAACACTCTCTCTTACCGGTCACTGAAAGTTCCAAAATGGCACCACATGGCAAAGAACTCTCTGAGGATCTTAAAAAAACGTATCGTTGCACTACATAAAGATGGCCAAAGCTACAAGAAGATTGCCAACACCCTGAAACTCATCCAGCATTTTAAAAGAGCAGGGTTCACTCAGAACAGGCCTCGGGTAGGTCGTCCAAAGAAGCTGAGCGCACGTGCTGAGCGTCACATCCAAATGTTTTCTTTGAAAGATCGGCGTAGGAGTGCTGTTAGCATTGCTGCAGAGATTAAAGAGATTGGGATTCAGCCTGTTAGTGTTCAGACCATACGCCGCCCACTACATCAAATTGGTGTGCATGCCTGTCATCCCAGGAGGAAGACTCTTCTGAAGGCAATACACAAGAAAACCGGCAAACAGTTTGCTGAAGACATGTCAACAAAGCCCATAGATTACTGGAACCATGTCCTATGGTCTGATGACACGAAATTTAATTTGTTTGGTTCTGATGGCCTTAAGCATGTGTGTCGGCGGCCAGGTGAGGAGTACAAAGATAAGTGTGTCATGCCTACAGTCAAGCATGGTGGTGGGAATGTCATGGTCTGGGGCTGCATGAGTGCTGCAGGTATTGGAGAGTTACATTTCATTGAGGGAAACATGAACTCCAACATGTACTGTGAAATACTGCAGCAGAGCATGATCCCCTCCCTCCAGAAACTGGGTCGCAGAGCAGTGTTCCAGCATGACAATGACCCCAAACACACATCCAAGACAACCACTGCTTTACTGAAGAAGCTGAGGGTAAAGGTGATGGACTGGCCAAGCATGCCTCCAGACTTGAACCTAATATAACATCTTTGGGGCATCCTCAAGCAGAAGGTGGAGGTGCGCAGAGTCTCAAATATCCGCCAGCTCCGCGACGTCGTCATTGAGGAGTGGAAGAGCATTCTAGTGACTACCTGTGAAGCTCTGGTAAACTCCATGTCCAGGAGAGTAAAGACAGTTTTGGATAATGATGGTGGCCACACAAAATATTGACAGTTGACATGTTCTATGTCAATATTCACAACTTTTCCTAACGGGTGTACTCACTTTTATTGCCAGGGATTTAGCTTTTAATGGCTATTTTTTGAGTTATTTTGAGGGAAAAATAAATTAACTCTGTTGTATATGCTGCAGACAGGCTACTTTTCATTGTGTCAAAGTGTCATTTTGTCAGTGTTGTCCCATGAAGAGATATACTTAAATATTTGAAGAAATGTGA
>OZ010573.1:79035224-79052724 GCA_963932145.1 Acanthosepion lycidas | reverse complement strand
ACCTGGTTAGTAACATTTTGTGGAGTGTTTCAGTTCAGGAAATACAGTCCCAAAACCTGACATGATTTTGTGGAATACCACATACGAGTGTCAACTGATCAATATACTCTCACGGGATGTAACTAAATGAGACTTCAGCATAGTCCCCCTTGCTGTTCACACACTTCTTCCATCGGTGTTGCAGTGCTTGGATCCCATTGGTAAAAAGTCATCCACAGCAGATATGCCATGATTATCACTCCGATACTGATTCCCAGTCAAATGTTGGGGCACCGTTAAATTAAGAGAATAGGGAGGGTGATCAAAGCCACAGTCATGCACAGCAGCTAGTGAAACCAATGTGCGCTAGTGTATAGCCCTGATGAAACAAGACGCCTTTCGTTAGTTCTTTGGGGCGTCTGGTCAAAATAGCCTTTCATAATTGCATCTGCAATTTGGCATCGTACTCTTCATTGATGATGTGGCATTTTGAATATAGTCAACAAAATCAATACCTTTTACATCCACAAAACTGAGGGCATAAACTTCCCTTAAGATGAAACGAACTTGGCCTTTTTGAAGCAGGTGTGGTGGGGTGTTTCCACTGCATAAACTTTGAAGGAAAACAGCTGGATCTGTTTCAAATGCGGGAAATTCTAATGACATTGGCTATTTAAATTAGAGCCAATCGCCAGTCGGCCCTCACCATGTGGTGAACACGATCAATGTTTTTCCTGGTTGTGGCAGTTGCAGAATGGCCATATCTTGGGTCATTTTCAGAACGCTTCCTTCCTCCCTTAAATTAAGCTGCCCACTTTTGCACTGTTGATAAAGCTGGGACATCGTCCCCGAATGTAGGAATCCTGTCAGTACGAATGTCCTTGGTGACTAAACCCCTTTCTGCTGACAGTTGATAACACCACGATGCCAATTTACTTCCATTTTCAAGAGAAGTCTCTAAATGTTACTTTTGAAGTCTTCTTTTAACTATCAAATTTCAGTTTACCTGGGAAGAAATAATGTAGTAAGAAAAGTTGAAATTAAAATTTCACAGCTATAACATCATTCTTTCATCGTCAACGTATGATCCTTTCAGCATATCCCCGTATTAAAACGTTCGCTTGGTTTTAGTGGAAGGAGGAAGTTTGAACAGTATCATGTATGCTCAAAATGTCGTTCAACCGATCTTGCTCTCATGACGCCGGTAATTTTCTACATTCTATGGAAGGTATTCGACATGTTTTTCTGTCCAAAACAATTGTCTCTCTTCTTACTCATTGCGTAACAATGTCTCTCTTCTTACTCATTGCGCCACCTAATTTGTTCAGATATACCATTGATTCTGAAACGCTGTGCCATGCTATCCCCTTAAGAAATAGGGGTCTGTTTATCTATATTCGACCATTCTCGAAATTGCTAAAAAGCACCAGTTTCACACTAAATAAACAGCACACATAGTTGAATAGAAACATTGAAATAAAGTAAAGTTCATATTTGTGTATTGTTTTAATTTATATGTTATGGAATAAAAACGTAGATTTAATTTTATTCAATAACATTTAAATTTATACCCTTTAATCTTTTTCTAAATGTGACGTCATATTTTTATTTGCTCCTCGGTGTTCCGTTAAAAGATTAAGAAACACTGAGTTAGACTATCTATACCTCCGGTTATACTGCTTACATAAGGGTAAACAGCGTGGAATAATATATCACAAAATATTAGTGGCCAGCATCAAAATCGTATACGTATGAAAATACAGATTATTTTAATATCCAAGGAGCTTATACGTTGCATTAATTTAGGGTCTGAGTACTACTTACCTTATTTGGAACTTATACACATATTGATTTCTATGTGGTCATTTTCTACAGCCTACCTTAGCTTTAATATTGAATAAATTTAAGACATTATTTTCTTTTGCGGAAAAAAATGAAAATCATCAATTGAAAAATGTTTAAAATAATACATTATTTTAAGCATTTTTCAACTGATGATTTTCAATATGCTAGTGGTATTTTACAAGTGGATGTATGGGCTGTGTATAGTCATTGGCGCGGAAAATAAGAATCCGCGCGCAAATTTCAAATTCCAGGCTCATTTCTTTGAAAAACGCACAAATCCACTTCTTCTAACTCCCAGCTATAGATTAAATAGCAGGCTGGAGTCTCTATCCTTATGTGTCACCAAGTCTAAAGATGAAATCACTGAAGTCCAAACTTTGGAAAAGACAATGAAATAACCACTCCACTACCTTTCTAGAAATTGCATGACCATTTACGAATAATATACAAAAGGAAGATGTGGAGCGTCATGAATGAATTAAAGAGACATGACATGAAACAGTTACAACCCTCAAGAATGACAGTAATTAAGCAAGCACATACAATGTCCCCGCATATATAATTGCTTATTTCAATACATAAAGTATTTATAATCTATATAAAAGCAAGTGAAACATTTGAAAGCCTATGCAGTTTGCTGAAATGCTCAATTGAGCCTTTTATAAACAAAAATTAATATCATTTTTTAGCAAGTTATTTAAAAATGATTGCCAGTGCATTTTAACCTAAGTCTACTAAATGCATGATTATGCAGAGAAAAATTCGTAGTAAATCAAATAAGTAGGCACGTTTTCTTTTCATTTTCTTGTTCTATTAAATTTCTCATTGGGTAGTTGTTCAAGTATTATAGCGAATGCGTTTTTGTAGTAGTTGTAAATTTCTCAGCGGATTAGTCGTTAAAATATTCATCGAATAAGATTTGCCAAAGGGTCAGTCCGCTGGTCGGTCACTTGATTAGGCATCTTATTGCTTTTTCCTAGAGGGTCACGAGGTGAACTTTTCCCTCTAAATCGTTCAGAGGAGCCTCAGTAAAAAGAGCACGTCATATGATCGACGCGAAATGAAAAGAGAAGAATAATAGTAAAGAAAACTAAAAGAAATAAAACACACTCATTCAATAAGAGAATCCAATTAAGAGATACCCTGAAAACTCTGTATGGATATGTGTGTGAATATGTGTCACTGTATAGATAAGTGTGTTAATATTTGCCACAGTGAATGGAGGAAGGGCTGACGTCGCAACTTTAATGAAGAAACATCGTCCTATCCCATGGAAAAGGCGTTTAATGATTTGGAGGTTTTGACTTTTCATGTTTCACAAATTAAGGGTTTGGGAAATTAATGTTGGCCTTTTGGGTCAGCTGCGTTAATAGGATTGATTTTTAGGTTTTTCGAGTTCTCTACAATCATACACACACACACACACATATATTTTATACGTACATATATACACACACACACACACACACACACACATATATATATATATATATATGTATATATATAATTTTGCTCAAAGCAATATATGAGCATAGTTAACAAGATTAGTTTAATTTTATATTTTAGATCATTTGTGATATCTTTATTACATTTTTATAAATATTTAATTATTTTATTTCATATCTTGTATTTTAAACTTGATCTTTCCTCAAAATATATTTTATGCGTGAAGCGATTACAGTTTTCAGATTATTAAACGTATGCATCTTATTTCCACATTTTAAATTTGGCAAAGTAATTTCATCTTGCATAAATATGAACCATAATTCTAATTTTAGAATTTTGGGAATTGGATATGTTCATTTTCAATTTTCATATCATATTTCTAAATTAAAATTTTCAAAAATAGTTTCAAATTTAGAATAATGAATATAAAAATTGAAGTATAGTAACTAAAATTTGCTAAGTTTAATAATTTCGCTCTTGGAGTTAAATAGCAGAGCAAACAAGGCAAGTGACGAGACTACGACAACTCTGAATTCGTAACAGTTGTATAAACAAGAAATGGTAAAGGAACTTGAAGACCATCATATTCATTTGAAACCAAAACGTATGTCGCATTTAAGGAGATGAAATTAATAATAAAAATAGACATGATATAGACCCGATTTCAAAAAGCTAAATTAGAATTTCAGTTTAGAAATTACATATTAAAAATTATTGTTTCAGTATAATATAAATGTATAATTTCAAGATATGGTGTTTAGAATATGAAATATTTTTGTATATAGATTTAATATAACGAAATTACTGCAAAAGGGATTTTAGTCAGATACCTTCTTATATTTTTTATTTCCATCTAAGTATGAGAACATATCTCCTTTGATGATGATGATGATGATGATGATGATGATGATGATAGAGACAACTTAAATTAAAGGCGACTTGATTAGGCAATTCATCAACAACATTCAGTGTGAACATCTTTGCAGCAACGTAATGTAATTATAAAACGCATGACCGATCAAGTTTTACCGCTGGATAGTTCGAATCGGTCATGCGTGATGAGCTTTTTGAAATCTAAACATTGAAATGAGTTGGAGAATTAATTTCATAATCTAATTTTCTAATGGTTGCTGGTTACATGCATCTAAATTGCTTCGCCCCAAATGAGAAAGACACAGATTCCAAAGAGTCCAGACCAAAATTCAATTTTAACGGAGATTCCTTTAATGCGCGTCTATGGATTTAGCAGACGCTGCAATTTTGAAATCATTCTGACATTTATTTTTCATTGCAAGTTACCTTTTAATGCATTTTAAAATACTTTAGCAAAGAGAATCATAATTTACGATTGAATAAATTTTATAACAATAAAGTGAGAAGCTTATTGTAGAAAATGCTGGTTTGTGATAGAAAATATGGTAGGTAAAATATATTAACGCTACTAAAAACAAAATGTACAAATATTGTAGATAATCTTAAACATTACGGTAAATGTCTTATTCAAATCATTTTTTGACAATTAAATTGTTATTAACAAACCGATGCGGTTTTTTTTTCAGATTATTTGAAATAAATACATACAACTCACAGAACAATAGCCTAGTGAATACGTGAATTTGTTGACATAGTAATTTTGAGTTAATCCCTGTGCTGGGCAGCGTGTACTTAGAATCAGCGGAAAAGGGATAAGCAATAATAACTAAACAGTACTAAAAAAAACAAAAAAAAAAATCAAACTAGGCGAGATATCACAAGACATGGGAAATGGAACAACAATTTACCGATTTGATTAAAGAACGTGTTCAATTCGAAATCCCTGTAGGTTATCCGGATCATTATACATCTTATGAACGCTGTAGTACACACCGGTCGAAAATTTGTTATAGCAACTGTAAAGATAACAACTGTTCGCATATAAAAATAACGTAAATAAATATGTGTTAATATCATAATTATATTACTTTTTTTAATTCCATATATATAAAGTTTGCCATGGCCTGTTATAAAAATATTCAATTAACAAAAAACAAAATATATAGTTATTAAGTGATGGGAGGTCAACTTTGGAAACTGCAATAAGTTGAACAGATATAAAAGAACAATCAAACTATCAAAATACTAAACCATGTGTATAGTTATTGCATTATATAGTAAGAAGACAACATAAAAAAAAAACTCTCATGAAAATATGTTACTAATGTGCATTTGTTAAACGGAGTCATAATGATGAAGGTAATATCAATAAGCTAAATGACAGACATTTACTCATATTAAACTTCTCCCTCTCTCTTTCTCTATCTCTATCTCTCTCCCCATATATATATATATATATATATATATATATATATATATATATATATATATATATATATATATGTAAAATAAAGGGAAAACACTATCCTGCTGCACTACGTTGGTTTCGACTTCGACTGTAATGTCTCGTAAAGTTAAGTGGCTAGGTAACATTTGTTCTACCAAATCTTACTCTCCTCAAAATGCTCCATTTTATACTCGCACTCTTCTTTGGATTTCCAGATATGGTCCGCCAGCTACATATTATACCTGCGTTTCTACACACTAAAAGAAGAAATATGGTTTTTCCAGCGTTTTTTAAAAGAACCCGATGTAATCTTTCTTTTGGCCACTGTCATCAATAAACGCAGCTTGATAGACTACAACCTCTGTGTAGTACACCCCCTTTAAAGGGCAATTACTTTTGTTCCTGCAGTTACATAATTTTTAGTCCTTTTTTGTGCTTTTATATCGAAATTCCTGGCATTTTGCCTATCTATTATACTACTCAAATTGCCAGTACAACTATAACCTAATTTTACAGTGTTGCCGTAAAATAACATTGACAAATCAGAGGATTTAGGAAATCTCTTCTTAAAAGGCCAAAAAGATATATTTCCAATATTAATTTAACTTTGTTGTTCCTTTTTTTCGTGGAATTACCTGGGGTCGAAATCTCAGGTCCATGTCATGCCCCTCTTCCATTAATTCTTCTATGTATTCTTTCTTTTTTTTTCAAATATTTCCTTTGTCGAGGAATTCCTAGATAACCTGCACACAATTCCCATCGGTATGTGCTTACTTTCATTTGTTTGACTTTTGAATTTTGTATTCACGTAGAGTGCTGAGCTTCATGTATGGTGAAATGGCACCAGCCAATAAATCAAATTCACTATCTAAATATTAAAAAAAAATTCTGTTCATTTAGACAGTAATGTCAAAATCCAACACCTTGAATAGTTTAAAAGTTTCTACCTGACGGATTCATGATATCTCATGTTGTCTTGTACGACGATCACATCATTCTCCCAGTAAATACCATTACTGTCAATGTAGGAAATTTTATTAACTTTACTTAAAATGAAAAGGTCCATCAATTCAAAAACTTCAACGCCATCGAAAGATCCTTGGTGAACATCAAAGATACCGCCACTAGATTTCTTTGCCCATGCATTTGTCATCATGGAACAAAACAAAATTAACAAAACAGTCAAAAAGATTTGCATTTCGCATCGCGTCTGGACTTTAACATTGATACCCATTTTGGCAGTGATGTCACTGTCCTCTTTGTTAATCTCTTCTGCATAAGTAGGTGCCTTTTTATGGAATTTGGCAACTTCCCCAGATATTTTTTCATAAAATATTTTGGACACATAATATGCGTTTTCTTTGTATTTATCACCCATTACAAATTTTTTCTTAGTTTTCTTTAGCTCTCCGCCGAGAATTTTTTTCAAAATATATTTTTGCTTTTCCTAACTCGCTCTGAGAACTGTACTGATCCGTATTTTTGGCACGTAATTTTATGTCCATTTTCATATATATATATATATATATATATATATATATATATATATATATATATATATATATATATATTACTATTTTCCTAATACAAACACACACGAATATATTAATGTTATATATATATATATATATATATATATATATATATATGTGTGGGTGTGTGTGTATCTTACTATTATATATATATATATATATATATATATATATATATATATATATATATATATATATATTACTATTTTCCTAGCAAACACACACGCATATATGCGGGATATATGCGTGTGTGTGTGTGTTATTCATATTCAAAAAATTTATAGTATGTATAGAGGTCACCACCCAACGACAACAGTTGGTTTCATGCTTAAAAGCTATCTCCAGGCCTGGTGATTGCGTTTCAACCCGAAACAGATTGTCGGCGCTAAGGTGACCTCGATGTTCACTTTTATATCTATATACGCTTTTAGCCCTGATATCGTGCACCTTAGGTCATAAATATATCATACCTTAAAACTATATTACCATATATATATATATATATATATATATATATATATATATATATATATATATATGTGTGTGTGTGTGTGTGTGTGTGTGTGTCCAAAAAGTTGTTTTTTTGTGTTTGAGTTAACTAAAAAAATTCCGGGAAGTAGAGGTTAGGTGATTCTATTCATATTAACTTATTTTGTGGATATTCACTATTATTGTTTGGGAGGTAGGTGTTCTATTTAGTAGGATTCTGTAGACATATATTAGTTCTCTAAATTGTTCGGACTGTTGCCCTCATATTTTTCCTTTATTCACGTTGTTTCGACCGTTGAAATCTCTGGACTTCTCATGGAAATAACGATGAGGATAAGAGTCCGAATAGTGTAAATAATTACAATATCACATGTCAGAAATATAGACAGCGGCTTTTAAATTTCATGTTCAATGAAAATATATATATATATATATATATATATATATATATATATTCGTGTGGGTGTATGTGGGTGTATGCGTGTGTGTAGTAGTAGTAGTAGATTACATCGATAGATAAATAGACAAATAAAACGCAGTATACATTTATATATTTCAATGCATATATAGAATGACAAATATATAAGAACGCATAAATAGACTGGCAGATAGATATGTGGATAAATGAATAAATGTGTAACCCTATTTATGAACATATTCAAATGTATATGGATAAAGATGAACACGCGCAAACACACAAATGGTCACATAGGTACGCACAAATACAGACAAACACACAGACACATACAAACACACACACACATACACATGCACACACACATGCATATATATATATATATATATATATATATATATATATATATATATATATATATATGTATATATGCATGTATGTATGTATGTATGCCTGAACTCTCTCTTTGCATATTCATATTACTGTTTTCTTGTTGACACAAATTTCTTTTCGAAATATATTAGCCTTGGGATATGCATATTTTCATGTCTTCACTCTCCGCGTTTCCGTACTCATACTTTGTTACTCTTTCTGAAATTTTCTTGCATATTTCATTCTTTATATGAACGTGACTTCCCCCTCCCTTCTTTGTACAATATCACTCAATACTGATCAGACAAACCCAACTCCATCTCGCTCCTTTTCATTCAATCTTGATCAGACCTACCCGCCTCAGTCTTATCGATAAAAACCTAATCGTTCTCTAAAAGGGGAAATGTGTCGGTGAGTTCAGAATAAGCGCGAGTGAAAAATTGCTACGTGCATCCTCTCATCAACCCATCTTCAGGCCAGGGTTGGCTCGATGGGAACATCCTCATCAACTCCGCCTTCTCTGTCAGTGTCTTTCTAACAGGCGCCATTTCGACGATCTATTAGGAATCCTACTTACGTCCCCTATCTTCTCTCTGATTGGTGTAGGTTTAGGGGGTTAAAGTGAGTAAGATAGGGAAAATGAGCCTGCTGATTGCATTAGTAAAATAACACTGTTGGCACGGTGTAACGGCACTAACAGAATGGTGGAGTTTACGGAGAAGGGACAGAAGCATAGGAAAAAATAGCAAATTTTTGCTGGTTAGGACAATGATAAAGAATATTAAAAGATTTATTTTAAAAAGCACGAGGAAAAGGTAGGAAAGAGAATAAGTAAAAATATAAGCAAAGAGGGAGTAGATGAAGAATAAAGAATAAGTCAGACAGTAAGAAAAAAGGCCAAGAAAAATGACAGAAACTATATTTTAATTCGTTCACACTATTAGGCGAGGTGGCAAAATACAAACTCTCACATATCCTCCATAGTGCCTGTCTCTTTTCGATCTAGAACTCTTTTAAAAGTTATATATGCCCTCTTGAAACAATGCAAAGCCTGTTTTTAATACGCACATCATATGCGACTGCGTTTAAAGAGTGAACGTGTCACATACATGCACCAGTGAATACTCATAAAAATACACATCCCTATATATATAGACGCGCACCAAATCTCCGGGAAAATTATAAGAATTGAGCTCAAAATAATTTACAAAGAAAAGTGAACTATCAGATGGTTGGCAATCAAGATTAAGTTATGGAGTCATACATTAGATCAGGAATATAAAAAAAAATATTACGGAAACTAAAATGTTGTAGATTGAAGAAAAGATTTTTAAAATGGATAGTAAAAAAAAAAAAAAAAGCGAGAATAACCATCCAAGAATTTGAGTAATGTAAAAGGATATAAATGTAAAATTCATGCGAAAATTTTGGAAAATATAAAAAGTAGAAAAAGGAGAAATATTATAAAAAGTATAAATTGGTACATAAATACATACATGCAGACGCTCTCACACACACATATACGCACATATACACTCAATAGGAGATAAAAATCTGACAAGAAAACATTAGATTTTCCTTCAGACAGTGTTCTTGGTCAAAACAAGAACACTTCAGCATCTCTTTTTGTGGATATGTACGTATGTATGTGTGTGTGTGTGCTTGTGTATGTGTTTACATATGTGTGAGAGAGATTTTGAGTGATAGATATGTGATTTTACAGTGATAAATGTCATAGATATCTGAAATTAAAAACGGAATGTGACAAGACCTAAGAAATGATCAGGTGGGAGAGAAACGAAAAGCAGAAATTAAGGTTGCCAAATTGAAAGAAACAAGAGGATATAAATATAAGAAACTGGTTCTGAATTGGCAAAAAAGAGAAATTATTTGCTCATAAAATTTAAGAAAATCTAGGGCAAAATTGATGGAGAATATTCTCTCGCATTTGATTCCTGACTGGAAGTCTTAGATGTTCTGTTTATTTATTGAGTGATATTATTAAAAATATCAAAGAATGTTTAAAGATTTATTTTTGATTTGTTTTCTGTTGTTAAACTCACTTTTTATTAATTTTTCACAGGCACTTTTTATAGAATCTTCTTTTCATTCATTCAAAATTACTTTGTATTTTTTCTCTTACGAACGTTTTCAACTTTTCTCACACAGGATTTTATATCTCGTACTTTCATTTTGCCCATTCTAATTCTATCTCAATTTCTTCTCTTTCTTTCCTGTGTTTTCTTGTTGTTTTTTATCCGATGTTTAATGCTTTGTCTGAATATATTTTCGTTTTCCTTTCCATTTTTGATTTCTCATGTCTCATTCTTTTCTCTAATACACTTTCCGTTTCGTTCTCTAATTTTCTTTCTTAATACGATTTAATCTACTGTTGTTTACACCAATGTTTACGCGTGGTTTCTTAATATAACCACCCATATAGTTCTCTATATTCGATTGTTCAGATACTCAACCAAGGTTTAAACAATTTCAATAATAATATCTGCATCTTCGAATGTGCATCGAGAGAATCCATGTCTAATGAAATCAGATGAAAACCAACGAGCCAAAGACGAATGAGGAATTGGTGAAGGCAGAATGTCAGAGCAAGACTAGTCGTTCAAGAAGCAGAACATATATGAGTGAGTGAATGAGTTAGTGAGTGAGTCAGAGAGAGAGAGAGAGCATGGTCGTGGTACGAAGTAAAACAGATACATATGTCGAAATAAATATATCATTTGTTATGATTAGAGAAATAATAAAGAGAAACAGAATGCAGTCCATTATATTGTTTAAGAAATGTAATAAAATTCCCAGTCAAATGTGTTATAGAATCGATGAGGTGATGACGTAAGCTGAAAAGATGACTACAGACGACCACTGATGAAGATGACGATATTGGCAGCAAGACAATGAATAACAAGCTGCAATGTTCGCCGCACCAATCAGATTCTTGATACAGATGTTTGAGTATGAAAGAGTGTTTGAAGTCTTTAAGGATGTGGTTAGCACAAAAAGGAACACAAGATGGAATGAGTGCGAATAAAAGATAGGATGAAGGAATGTTATAAATTGTTAGAATGATCTAGAGTCAGTTCAATAAAGAAAGAAAGAACCGACAAATGAAAGACTAAAATATAAAATGAAGACGCAAGAGTAAATAGTGAATGAAAGTAAAAAATAAAAGGAAGTTACAAATAAAATGAATGTAAAGAAAGACATTTGAGACGATCAAGCGAGGGGAAGGAGAAAACAGTGAAAATGAAACTATGCCAAAATAGAGAATATAAAAATAAGAAAATGTAAGAATGTAAAAATTAAATGAGAGTAATGCAAATATTTTTCAATTTATTACAGAAGATAGAAATGAAAATCTTAATGATTTGAATGACAAATATGAAATAAAACAAAGTGGGAAAAATGATGCTGAATGAATAAACGCTAAGGAAAGGAGAAATTACATGTCTGTTAATATGGAAAGCTTTAAAAAAGAAACAGAAGAGAAAAAAGGTGAAAAACAATGGCCGTGAATAGCAAGACTGAGAAGTGAGAAAATCAAGTGTTCGTATAAATGAAGATGAAAAGAGATAAACTACACAATCGAGCAATGATGCCGATGATGGGAAAGTGGCGTTTGTGGTATCCAGGTGGACATGAGGGACATAAGAATCAGAGGGAAAGGTGGGAACGCAGAGATATAATGAAGCGAATTAAGGGGTTGAAGAAAGAAGGGACTGTTGTCGCGAGGCAGGCAGTAAAGTGGCTGCATAAAGCACAGGGCAATTTGACGTAAATTAAATATGCTTACAATGAAAATGCAGGAGCTCTGTGAGCGGAGATGATTGAACCAGGGGTAGAAGGTAAAAGCTGCAGATGTAATCAGTTGATTTAAAATGAGGTGATGTAGGTCTTGTGCTACAAAAAAGGAAACAAAGACAAAAGATCAATAAAAAGATACCCCCATATATGATCTGAAAAGTATTACTTATGTCGACAAATGGGGAATCGGCGGGAAACGTTTATTGTAAATTAAGCCGAATCAACAATAGGAAAAGAAAGGAAGAAAAATGAATGAGTGAAACCTAAAAGTAAAACTGATTACAGCAATCTATTGGCTGCCTGACGAACCGGAAGACCGGCTAATGTCACAGATATCAGTGTGTTCATTTGCACAAATGTTGACGCATACTTCTTACGTTCATGTCTTTGCGGTCTAGAGATTTGTACAAGTTTTTATTTTTACTGATTCGTGAGGTAGGACTTGCGTACATGGAAATTCTCTGTTTTGTCAGGAGTTCTTGAAAAAGATTGTAGTTTCATATATAACTGCACATGCCAGAAATTAATTTTTGACTGCTGCATACCTACTTGTACAAGTAAATATAAAGACATATATAAACACACATATGACTATAGATAGATAGATAGATCTGGTTAGCCGACTCAAGAGTTACGCATCGAAACACTGATAAGGGTCAGACATCTCTCCCTAAAGGGTGTTTCGTGGCGAAACTTTTTCTCAGGTGAGCCAAAGAAGTCCCTTGAACTTGCCTTAATTTATGGAATATTATAGCTCTAATTATCTATTGAGAAATTTGGGGCAGAATTATACTAAATTAAACCAAAAGCACGTTCAATTCACGTTTTATGCATTTTCTTAAATTTATTATTATTATTATTATTATTATTATTATTATTATTATTATTATTATTCTATACAAGTACACACACACACAAACACACACACACACGCACACACACACACACACACATATATATATATATATATATATATATATATATATATATACACTTAAGCAAAAATGGCTATATACCTAAAAGTTGGTACGTGTATCCAATCGTGCATGTCTGTGCGCACGCGCACGCGCGTGTGTGTTTGTCGTTGCATATTTAACAAGTTGCCCGCTGGTTAGATAACAATATATGTTACTAAAAGTATATTAAATTACTCAATATAGCAGTTCATAATTGCGTATCACTATGGTTAAATTTAACTTGCTAAAATAATTGTTATTATATGTTTTCTATATACTCAGTAGTTACATTGAAACTGGCCAAAGCCAAATGTCTGTTGAGTCAATATAAAAGTTACGTCCTAGTATGTATACGGAGTTATAAAACTGATTTCGTTTAGCCTCACACACATATACAGCTGTAAAGCTAAGGGAAGCAAATATTGTAGTTTTGTTCTTGCCTAATACTTCTAGAGTTCATGCTTAATATTGACAAAAATTACTACTGCCTTGATTGTTCTGTCATTATCCGTAATAATCTGTTCCTAGACAATTGAAGACTGGAATGTATGCCTAAATATGGAAATATATGCTGACACTCTTTTTAATGACACAATCTCAAATATTTTTCATAGTGATTCAGTCGCCTTTCAGTTCAATTAAGAAACATTCCTCTTGACATATTATTTTCTTTAAATATTTCAAGGAATTTCTATAAAAGAAATAATATTAAGTGTTATCAGAATCAATATAAATACAGAAGCCAGTGCGATAAATTTATACAAAAAGGTGAATGATTTCAATAAATATCAAGTTACTAATATCGAACTTGAATGCATCATTGTAAAAGGATAGATTTTTGGATGAAGCTAATCAGGGGAAAAATTTTCACTGAAAGTTGATTGCGAAATAAATACATGAAATTATGGGTCAAGGCAGTCTTAAATAAAAATTGTTTCGATAGTACAAAAAAACATATATGCGTCGGGAAGAAAAAATTGATTGGCAATGTCACAGACTAGTAACTTAATGTTTATATCAAAGTTAATGATTGATGGATGAACGAATCAGATAAATTTGTATTGATAGCTCGAACATTAATCTTGTTAAACGAAAATCGTTGATGTTAATGAAGGCCACAGAAATCTATCATCTGAAATGTGTCTTATTATTAATAGATCATACCACGTAGCGTCATATACGATTTCGCTCTACATTCGAAGTTTATCCGAGACAGACAGACAGATAGATAGATAGATAGATAGATAGATAAATAGATAGATAGGATCATACATACATACATACATACGTTCCAAGGAATGTCACGAAACAAGAAAATGTGCATCCGGATCGGAAACATGGAATCACTCCAGTTATAGCGCTCTTCATGTTGAAGTTATTTTAGTCGTTGAAATAACAGATTGCACATAATAGGAAATTGATAATATGATTGCATGTTCATACAACCACCTCTAAAGTATGTGTCCAGACGTAAAACAAAACCCAATAACCTTTCTCCCAAGAAAAGATAGTTTCAATTTATAATTATCATAAATCAGAGAAATAATTTAAAAAAAAAAAACATATTTCGGCTAATACTAATTTTTGCCGAACAAAATCGAAAAAATATTTTTAGTCGTTGTAATGTTGAAACGATTTGCGAAAAATGATGTCTGGAGAAATAGGCAAAAGTCTGTAAACAAACATCTTAAAAAATATAGATAATTTTACAAAGTTTTTCTTTTCTTCGATTGTAAACTGCTCATTTATTGCTATTACACAGATAGCATTATAAATATTTTGGTAAGAACCAACAACAGTAAGATATACTCCAGAAAAGAGAAAGATACTTCACAAAAAAACGGAAGAACTACACTTTGATAAAAGACGTTTATATTTCCACTTAACACATATGAAAGCAACGTAAAAAAGTAAAACAGAACAAAAACATTTTATCCCTTTTTCATCTGTAAAAATAAACAATCGGCCAGAATGAAAATGAATATATTATAATAATATGCCAATACATTTATTTAATACGTTTTTTAATATATCAGAATCCAAGATTTAAAAAAAAAAATAGAAATTGTTTTCTTTCTTTTTATACTGGTTGTTTGAGAATTGTCACGAACATATCTCTCTAATAGCGTTTAAAATTTATTTTGTTAATTTTCAAGCACGTTTTTGAAATATCTATATGCATATCTATGTGTAGATAATATTTTAATATATTTATTCAACTAAAACACAAACGCAACAATATTTAAATTCATATAATTTTTTTAAATGGCTAAAAATAAAGCTTCAGTTGAGTTGACAGCCAAATTCACCATTTTTCTCATTTATATATCATTGTTATATAATTATCATTATAATTTTAATTCTCATCAAAATTTGCCTTGTCTGAGATCAGGAGAGAAAATGTATGGTGGTTACCTAGATAAGTCATGATGCCTACGTGGCGTCAGTTTAATCTGACAACTTTCTTTGATATGTATTTGTCTATTTCGTGTAAATTTAATATTATCTTGATTTGAGCTGAAAATCTAGAAATTCTCTAACATATTTCAGCTTTCCAATATTATAGTCTATAATTATATATAGAATAATTATATATAAAATGTATGTAAAAATGAAGAAGGCATAACTTCAAAAAGAAGCCAGAAGGATGGTTTCACCTGGATATATATATATATATATATATATATATGCAAATGATTTGATCTTAGGAAGTATTATTTTTATTCAAGAATATATAAGAATATGTAATGCATGCAAAAGATATGTAAATATATTTTGAAAGATCATTTGTTATGTTTTCCTGGTTATATTATTTGCAGTTAGCCCTTCAGAAAAAAATATTAACGTAGCCAACTTATTTGATTACTGATTGAAATAGTTTGCAAAAGAATGTGTATAGTTTTTGGACATGAATTATTTAGGGAAATAATCATTATATATATATATATATATATATATATATATATATATATATATATATATATATATATATATATGTATATATATAATGTGAAGAATGTGAAGAATAACAGATTCAGATGCAATATATGGATTTATATCCGTTGCCTGAAGCCAGGGTCATTTCTTTGCTTTAGATGCAAAGCTATACATCAGTACCTAAGTTTAAATTAGCAACTCTTTGAATATGTTCTTGACGTTGTTAGAGTTTTTAATATCAATAGAACTAAAAACTGTAATACCTTAAGCTAGCTACTATACCACTATAACACATTGAAGAGGTGAATTCATTTGTAAGTACTGTATTTTAACAAAAAGAAAATGCAACAATATTAATTTTAATTTTAATTAAAGTTTGCGGCGCAAAATATTAGTTTTTGCAATATTTTTAGAGTACAATTAATTAATATCAAGTTTTGTGTGTTTACCATAATTAACATTCGTAATTATGTTATGAAAACAACAGTTTTTTGTGCAGCCTTTCATAGGGTAGCAAAGTATGTAAAATCTTTGTTCAATTTTTGACGATTGTATTCTCTTTTTTCTTCAATTGTTGAATTTCTCGAAAAGTATATACTTACGAAGGTAAACAAAATTCTTACAATAAATTTGCTGATGCGTTTTAAACCAGTCTATTCAGACATAAGCTGTACGTTTAACATAACATTTATTGATGCAAAAAAATCTACTTGGTAAGCCAAGTTCAAATCGGAACTTACCTTGAAACATGAATCTATCACTTCTCCCTCTAGCTTTGCGTTACTATTTAATTTCTACACTGCACAGCTTTTGATGCCAAACATTCTAAGGACAGCTCTTATTTTTATACTAAATTTCAAACCATGCAAAGCGCAGTAATGATGAATGAG
Source organism: Acanthosepion lycidas (assembly GCA_963932145.1). Taxonomy (NCBI): domain Eukaryota; kingdom Metazoa; phylum Mollusca; class Cephalopoda; order Sepiida; family Sepiidae; genus Acanthosepion; species Acanthosepion lycidas. The sequence continues at coordinate 79,035,724 of OZ010573.1, read as the reverse complement.
TTATGTGATATGAAGGAAAGAGAAGGTTGTTGAAAGTGAAGATTATAAGGAGGAATACTGGCAATTGACACTGGTGTTTAACAGGTTCATTGTTCCGAAAAACACTCATGTGGTGGTTTGTTCCAGGAATTGGCCGTTCTTAAAAAAAAAAGCGGTCTGAGCGAATAACTTCGTACATTTGGAGGAAATGACGGTACTTTTACCCAGTGGAAGTGCTATGGAGTGCCTTAGAATCAATGGAGTGAAATAGTAAAAGTAAAGAATGCCGTTTATCTGAACATCTGCTTTGGAAGAGTAGCGACAGGCTTGCGTCGTTAACTCGGTGAGACAGATGTTTCAGAGTGGAGATTGCGCAAACGATTTTGAACTGAAGGCTAAAAAGTGAAGACTGAAGAGTCCCAAACCAAATATGGTAGTAATTATCTAGTTTTGGTTTAATTTGACTTTTATAAAAATAAAGCATGGTAGAAGGAATCATATGCATCCAGGAAAAATAGAAT
>OZ010573.1:79007724-79032724 GCA_963932145.1 Acanthosepion lycidas | reverse complement strand
TTCTTTATGAATAAATCTGTTAAAATATTTCAATTTTTCATTCTTCAGAATTACTTAGCAAATTCTTTTAAAAATATCTTGCAAAACATGACATGTGCTCAATCATTAGAATCATTGGTAACTTTGAGATAAATATCCCTCTTCGGAATATTTCCATTTTTCAAGTGCTCTATTGTTCATTACGTCATCTGATGATTTTAAGACTTCCTATACCCCAAGTTATAAATTCATGTAAATATTTTTCACTAAATTTTGGTTAGATTATTATGAATTTGAAAAGGTGTCTGTGTACAGACTTCCTCGTGTGTGTGTTTTTGAGCGCATGCACTTTTACTGACGGGCTTTGCCTGATAATAGAAACTGAAGTTTTTCTTTCCAACAGAAAGATGTATGTAACAAAAATAAGTAAAAAATCAAATCAGTTATCCTACAGATATAGAATATTAAGCGTTTAGTCTACTTTTCATCCTTGTGTAACTCATGACATGACTGAAACATGAAATGCAATGTGAAATATTTAGTAGTAGTATTGCGAAGCTGTATTAAGAGCAATTTTTTCTGGGTCAGAAAATTAGTAGCTATTTCTACATTACAGAATTGCAAACAGAATTTAAACTTATGAACTATAAGTAGATTCGGAATCTCCCTGGTTACAAGTACTCCCCGCCTTTTATACCAGATGATGCTGATGATGCGCTGGAATGTTAGTGGCAATTAGCGAAAATAGAACAACGTTAAATAATATATATTTCCCGGATAGCGGTTAATAAACTATATATCCACAAAGAAAAGCTTACCAACATAAGAATTCTCATAATTTTTTTTTTTTTTTTTTTTTAGAATTTGACCGGATATATGTAAGAGTTATTTTCATAAAGTACGTTTATTTTTAGTTTGTAACTTTAAGGGAGAAAATTAAACATAGAAATGTAGTATTCTACATATAAACATACGGGAAATGAAATCGTACCACATTGAATATGAGTTTCATTTGAATCAAAAGAAAAATTTCGTTACAAATAATGGACAGAATGCTAATCTTCTGGGAAATATAAATCCTCATAGATGGCAAATAAGGAAAATTTCTTTGCATATGATAACGAGACATAGAGATGTAGTTCTGCAGAATGATGATACGAATATCCTGGACAGAGCATGTAAGATTTTAAGGAAAATATAAACCAAAGTTGCACTTATACTTAAAATTCGAAAGAGATAATGGCTTGAAAAATGCATAGATCATTTTGAGAGCAAACGTGACAGTGACGTATCTCACTTGAATAAATACACGACAGAAAAGAGATATAGAGACTGTAATAAATAATTATTGCTAAGAGCTGCCAAAAATAGAATAATGTAGAGATTCATGAATATGTATTTTCTGAATGCACATGCCACAGAAAAAAGAATATAACTGTATTACAGAAAATTATCATATACGCAGATCAATATATATATACACAGATTCCAAAATAAGATGAGTAAAAGTAGTACTCTGAATCAGTATCAATGCATTGTAGATCCTCCGAAAGGTAGGCATGTCCGTAGTCCTGCTGCAATAAATGACATTCAATGATACACTCTTGGGTTACTTGCTCTGATCTTTACTCTGGTAGTGTGTTCTTTGAAATACTGAAACTCTTATGAGTCGATCTTGGCAAACGCCTCTACTATGTGACCGTCCAGTGACTGATCGTTGAAAAAAAAGACTCATTTAGTCATTTTCTGCTAACATGGAAAGAACAATGATGCTTTATATCCAACATATGTCCGACCAGCATTAAACGACGCTAATTGAAGCAGTCGGCATTTTCTTAGTACATAAAATATATTTTATATCACTTCAAAGGAAAGTATATCTTTCTCCGGTAGAAACATGTATATTGAAAACGCGTAACATCATATAACTGCAATAAAAACGTTTTAAAAAAACATTAAACTAATTTTGTAGTACGTCAGATATGAAATATTAAATACCAGTTACTTTGTATAAACATGCATTAGTGGGAATGTATTAATCGAAGCAAAAATGCTTCCGAAATAAAGTACAATTACATCAGAAATTATTTTTAAATATTATACTGAAGACAATTTATTTTTGTTTTGGCGTTTTTTGTAGTAACAATATCTACAGATTTCTGCAAATGACAAATTGTGAAAACAGTAAAAGGGTACTGGGAGGGTAACTATCCATTTTCTTTCATTAGCGCCTGCTTTTAGTTTAGAAATTGTCAAAACTAATAATAATGTCTCTCCAAAATCTTTTTTTAAAACCGAAAAGATAACTGTAGTTTCTTTATGGATATTCCATTACAACACTTGCCACATTGGGATAAGCATTTTACACTAACCGCATATTAATTTTAATGAGATTCCAACCTTCACAATGATAAATAAATTGATGTTGCTGAATCTATAAGTCATCATTTACACGTAAAATGTACAAACAGCTGATTGAATATAGATTTGTCATTGTATATATGCAAAGCACCGTTGAAAACCAAAAAAAATGCATAATTAGAGGGAACACAAGTTTTAATTTTTTGCAATAATTCATGTTTATGAAGGAAAAAACATCTGTCTTATCTTGAACTTTACCATAATTTGACAAGTGCAAGTTGACTAATTTTGAAATTGTACAGAAATCACCGAATCAAACCTGTATTACGTTTTTCTATCACGGAAGCCACTACTAAAGTCAAAGCGTGCTGTTAGGCCACGGGAGACCATCATGATAAATCAATCTCAATTACTCACTTTAGAAATATGTGTGTGTGTGTATACACACACACACACACGCGCGTGTGTGTGTCGTGAATATTACCCGTGTACTTTTGTTTACAAGACTTTGAATTATGCTACTTTGTGTCATCTATATGTTTTGACTGACCTTTCAATCACCTGATGAATACTCATGAAAGTTCTTCAATTCAAAAGCCTTGATAAACCACTGATATCATAGCTCTTACATTTAAACACGTGGAACAAAATAATTCATTATTTTTTTCTTGATAAAGTCCCTCACAGGACGAAACGCGTCGACTAAGATTATTTTTTTCTGTTGTCTTTTTATTCATTTAAAAAAGTGAGAAAAAAGCAGACAGACAGAAGAACAAATAAACAGGCAGAGAGAATGAGATATATATTTTACAGGTTTGTTACAAACAAAATATTTAAGAATATTTTGGATTATTGATTTAGTTATATTCACCAAGAAATGATTATGACAATTAGAAAGAAATGAAATGTATAACGAAATAATAATTTCTTAATTTAGAAATTTAATTAAAAAATTTTGTGCTTGTATTGGTGTGTGGATCCCTCCCCAAAGTCTGTAAAAGTATTTTTGACACACCCTGTATTTATTAGTCGCCTGAAAATCGCAAGAGCGTGAAATCGAAGTAACAACTCGAGCTGTGCTTCATTGCGATTTGATATTATGAAGTGGCTTTGTCTGCATAGCCTAAGCGTTGAACACTTTAATTTGTGGCTTATTTAAAGGTTTGTCTTTTGGATTTTCTTTCTTCAAATTTTGGGATTTTTCTTGTCTAAGGTTTTAGGACTATTGGCTGTTTGGCATTTATGCATACTTGCAATCAAACAATAGGGATTCATTGACAGTACAGCCTGTAGTACTTTTGGTCGACTTTTAGAAAATCTTTCTCTGAAAACAATTTTTCAGAAAAATAGATTTCTCAAGTACAGTGGCTGCTATTGCTATTTCCAGAATTGATAAAATCCTCTTTCCTAACATTTTCCTTGAAATAATGTGGAAAGTTAACATCTTTATTATGCCATTGTTCTTTTCGAGTTACACTTGCTATCCATTCTATTTTATATATGTGTTTCTAGTTTTCATAAATTGAGAGAAAACAGTTGGCAACAGAAATATGGTTCTAATAATGGCTGTAGAATTTCCCATGTGTGGAACGTGCAAGGAACGAAAAATGGAAACAAATGGATACTTATAACCATAAAAAATTTCTTGGATAATTACTGAGGAACAAGGGCTTGGAGAATTTAACACTCACCGGGAATGTTGCGTTCAAGATGGATAAAGCTTATATAAATGGATGGGAAAGCATCAAAAGTTGCTAAACCCTAGCGATCTGAAGTGACCCATCAAGAAGAAGAATTTATTAATTCCACATTCTGAATTTTTGTGATGGGTTCAAGGAAGAAGCCATTCTTACTTTCATTCCAATTCCATATCATAGTTTTGTTTTAGAAAGATTTATATTGAGTCCTGTTTCTTGGAACACTTGATAAAGGATATTGATTGTTTGTTCGAAATCATTTTTATGTCAGCTATTGGTACATATATTATGGATATAGAACACACTCATCATCAGTAAATGAGTTTCGACAGGGAAACAGGAACGCTGTTTTCTATTAGTAGATTCGTTTGTGATGTATTACAGAATGCTTAAAGGATAGTGGGCCATCACTTTACACCTGCGCGAAAGGCATACAGTGTGCGATGGATAAATTATCGTCTAAATTGCACTTAAATGAAAATAAGACTGACATCTAATTTATATTTACGAAAATTACAAAAAATATCTTGAAATACTAAAATCGCCATTGACTTCAACCATGACACGTCAAGACAAACTTCGGCGGAAATTTTAAATTTTAAAGGGAATCTCCCTGGTTACAAGTACTCCCCACCCTTTTAAAATTTTAGGACCCGCCTCCTTGTTTAAGTTGTTGTATACTGCCATAATGTTGCCTTCAAGTTGTCTTCGGTGTTCCAAGAATTTTTTAACTTCGCCCACACATAATAATCAAGGGGGTTGCAGTCTGGAGAGTTAAGTATCCTGATGTAAAGAGGGAAGTGGCCGCAGAAATTGTCCGACAACTTGTGGGGTATGGTGCGGAGTCCTGTTGCCAGACATAGGTCTTCCTGCAGCCACCCTCTTGACCCAGTGCAGCACTATCTTCTCAAGGCATTTGATGTAGACCCTCCTTATTGAGCCTGAGGTTCTGTGGAAAGATGAATGGAGGCATAATGTTGACATCACTACTGTACACTCCAGAAACCTTTTTAATCATCATTATCCTCATCCAGCCTTTTCCGAATTCTCTACACTGTTAGTATTGCAGCTTCCGGCGCGAATGCCAAGCAGGACAGCATTCCGTTTTCAATTTTTTGGCGGAGTGAATTCCGTCATGGTGCTTATTTTCTCAGAAATGGTACCCGAGTGACCCTACTTGCGCAGTTGGCAAAATAAAAAGAAAACACAAAAAACAACGCGCATGCGCGAAATTAGAAACATAAAATGGCGTCAATTTATTTATCTCACCCTATAGTCGAGAAAATAATTAGATTGTGGGTCTTATTTCTTTTATTCTTGTATTACTGATGAGTTTTGTATATGTTTCCGTCTTGCGATCCTCGCAAAACATATACGACTTTGTGGGCCGATAAAGTTCTTCTATCAGATCTAGACAATCAATGGCATCAGAGCTTGGAAGATGGTTTCTAATGGATGAGAAAAGGAAGTTTCTTTTAATGTGGCCATATTGTACTGTGTGGTTAAAAATGAAGGTTAAATATAATTTTCTACAAGAGAGTTGCAAAATTTCCTGATGTTTTTTGTTGACATATATGCAATAATTTCATACCTACTAGAATGAAAACCAAATTGGTTGATTTCCATAGATATCTCAGAGCCTACATCATAATTTCTTCATTAATACTCAGTCAAAGTGGGATACAATTATATTAACGCGAGAGATTCTTCACTTTTTGTGGATGCGCTTCAGACATTCTTTGTGAGATTAAGAAGCTTGTTTTTTAAATTCGTGAATATATTTATATACCCCCTCTCTCTCTCCCTATCTCTCTCTTAGTATCTATCTATCTATCTATCTATCTATCTATCTATCTATCTATCTATCTATCCCTTATTTTTATTTTTATTTTATTAAACTGTGAAAATATTAAGTACCAGATTAAATTAAGAAGTCCTACTTAAGAATAATTCTGCCTCCGACAGGAATAGAAAGTATATCCATGTTTTCATCAGGGAGATGACTTTTTGCATCAAAGTGTGCCTCTTACCTGTTCGGTCATGCAGCCAGCCTGATAAGGTATCATTTGAATGATCTATTTAACGAAAACGAAATCATGTTTCTCGCTGGCGAATCTCTATCTGTTAGCACTAATTTCATAACCAAAACGTAAACAAAAGTAAAAAATTTAAGCATAACGTGTTTCTATTTGAATATGCTTATGCATAATAATCCTTCAAATGTTTACGAAAATCTCAAACTTTTCAAATGAAAATGATGTTCATATAACGGAAATCTAGGAATTTTCTTTGACATTACTGATAAATGATAAAAGATATTCTTTATTATTTGCTTGGGACTCGTGCTTTCGAGTGTAGAAAATGATAAATCTAAACAAACTCAAGACGATCAATGATAAAAGAAGAAAAATTGTTATTTTTCAGTGGACAAAAGACCGCATTGCACGGAGCAGTCAGTTATATGAAGCCATTTTGAAGTTTTCATATTTTGATAACGAAACCTTTTAACCATTTTACAGATTCATTTTCGTTATAGATGAAGAAAGCCGGAAAGGGAAACTACTTTAAGAGCAACAAAAGTAATTGTTTTAATTCAGTAAAAAATTTAAAATCAAATTACTTTATATTTTCTACTATGCACAAAACTTATGCTGCATAATCTGATTTCAAAGAGAATTGTTCAACTACTTTCGTATTAGTTTTCTTATTTATCTAATTCCGTTTGCCTTTTTCAGCGTGAACCATTCCTTTTCTATACCATCCTTCCCATCAATATTAATTATGTTGTAAATGGAATTCTCCCTCGGTTTTGTATATCTTCGTTTATGTATAATTATCTTCTTATATTTTCTGGCATATATAAGTATTATTTTGTTCAGCTTGGCTTCATCAAAAAATAATTTTCTACTCATTAGTCAAAACTGCTTATGATAATCAATGGTATCTCTTAACAATGAATTATTATTGCTTCTCTGAATAAATAAACTTCATAAAAATTTTCGATATAAAATGCAATTATTATTTATATAGCCATTTTTCTTCTTTTATATGCTGTGTCCGTTCAGGACGTAGGTGATCATGGCTCTCCACAATATCGTAGCTCTTAGCAATGTTTGTATTTTTATTATCAAACCCACATACTGTTTTTCATCTAATTACATAAGCTTATTAGGTAAGTTACTTACTGATACCCTTCTGGTCCTCTTTCCTCCTTATGTGTCCTAAACATGTCAACCATCTCTTTCTAATTTTAAGTATGCATCCATTTTGTTCCCATTTTCCTTAAAATTTATTTGTTGATCAGTCCATGTACCCTTTTGGCAAACCACATGTCTGTGGTCTCAACTCCTCTCGTCATCTACGAGGAAAGGGTCCCGAATTTACGGCCATATAGGAAAAATGATATTACATATCAGTTCACTAGATTTTACTTAGTTTTACCGAAATTCTCTTCCTTCTTAATACTTAATTTCGCGTTTAGCTTTTGTAAGGCATCCTTTGCTATTCCAATGCGCTTTCGGTTTTACACTTCCAAGGTATTTATTGTATGAATATCTAATTTGTAGTTCGCATCTTGCGCTATTGCTCTTGCTGATTGCCAAACATTTGATCTTCTTAGGACTGGTTTAGAAGACGCTGTATAGGTTTAAAAAAATTCTGTTAGAAGACGCATTGTTTGAAGCACCTTTCTATTTTTGTGTATTCATTTTCTATCCACATGAAAGAGGTTTTCTCTCTGCACATATAAACGGATTATTCTAATGTCTTTCCCAAATAAATCTATTTTTCCTAGTAATTCAAATAAATATTCGTGTGTAACCTTATCGAGTGCCTTTTCATGTTATACAAAACATGGTCATACGTTCTTCTACATTTGTATTTATTTCTCTGATATCATTCTGTTCATATATATTGCCTTTCTTGTTCTGGTATCTTTAATGTTCCTGTTCTATTTCCGGTGTTATTCTGCTACGCTTTCTATTCACAGGAATCCAGATAATAAGCTCAGTTATGTGGCTCATTAATTTTATTGTCAGATGGAGTTTGTATTAATTTACCCCTGACAAAGCTACGATGATCATTATCCTTACTACAATACCTTACAGAACACTTTTGATTTCCCTCATAAATTCTAACTTCATTGAACTCTCGAATATCACTGAAAATTTAATGCTATTAGATATTTTCCTATTTTTTTTTTCTCTTTTGTCCTTCCATATCTTTATCATATGAAACATACAATTGATTGTATTTTAAAAATCATATTCTGTTAAACAACAAGAAAAACATCTACTTGTTTTTAGGATAAATTATTTATAAATAAAAGATAGTATTTCTCTTAGATTTTCAGTGTGAGATGTTTTTGGCAAATTAATGTAAGTTTCTAAGCATATTTTTACGAATATTAATATACTTTTGTACATGTGTTTCTGTATGTATGTGTGAAAGCAAGTACTCGCGTTATAGTGTGTCTGGTAGAGTCAAATGTGTGTATTTTCCCAAGATTCCAATCAATACTCTCTGTCTTGAGTCAGCTATCATTATACGTAACTTGATATAAAAATGTCTTTATCAAATAAATTACCAAATGTATGTTATTTAATGCCAATGTACTGCCAAAATGACTTTCACCTTATCTTGCAAGGATTAAATGTATATACTTAATTATATGTAGTATAGGTTGATTTTATTTTATAGAAATAAATTGCCGACTTACGACCAGATCGATTTGCGGATGACAGATCATAACCAATCGTGCTTGTAAGTTAACGACGTCCTGTATATAGTAATATTTAAAATTTGAATTAAAATATACAACACAGGCGAAATATTTATGAAAATATGGTTTTAAAATCGTTATGCAAATTAAATCCTATCGTTAAACGTAATTTGTTTATATATATATAAAGACATTTTTACGTTTAGCATTCGCGTTATAGATACAAATATTTAAGTAAATGTTCTGTTTATAATAAACAGTATTGCACAACATTTACCGGCCTGAATGTCCGAGAAATTTTCACAGAAAATGGTCCTGGGACAGGATTCGAACCTGCATCCTATACGGAACCGTCATTTAGCTTAGCTTGATATGCCTTTACCGATTTCGCCACAAAGGATCGTCCGCTTAGCAAGGTCGATTTTACTGTATTTAAACTTCAATCTTCCATGAATCTCTCACGTACATTCATGTCTGCACATGGCGTATCAAATGTAAACAAATGACGCCATACTTTAGGAAATGGACAAAACCCGACAATTATTTTAAGACATTTTTATGTTTAACATTCTTTTTATAGATACAAGTATTTAAGTAAATGTTCTGTTAATAATAAACAGTATTAAACAACATTTACCGGCCTGAATTTCTATGAAAATTTCTCGGACATTCAGGCCGGTAAATGTTGTTTAATACTGTTTATTATTAACAGAACATTTACTTAAATATTTGTATCTATAAAAAGAATGTTAAACATAAAATGTCTTAAAATATTTATCGGACTTTGTCCAATTCACAACACACACACACACACACACACACACACACACACATATATATATATATATATATATATATATATATATATATATATATATATATATAAAGAAAAAGCAGTAAGATATATAATCCAGTATTCTTATAGATATTTTTATTTTTACAAAATAGTGCTCAATGTAAATTTACAGAACATTAATGTTATAAATTAATTGATTTAAAATATAAACCATATTTTAAATCAATTAATTTATGATATATATATATATATATATATATATATATATATATATATATATATATATATATATATATATATATACACACCAGAAACTACATTGACAACTTTCTTCAAATTATGCCAAACTGACTTTTTTGCCCGAACACTGATGTGTGTTGAGGTTTCCATCTACTACACCTCGGTTAACAATAAATGGATCCGGCGCAAGCAAGGAGCACAAGTTAAGAGCTGGGAAAAAATACTGTCTTCAGAAGTAGGACAATTGGGGTGTCTAAACTGTGTACTATAATCAGTACGAGTGCTTCTTCACACTGTCAGAGATGCTATATCATTCACAGACCTGTGGACATATAAAGGAAAAGCCTGGATAACCAACACACGAGCCTGCGACAAACGTGGACTATTGAGCAGAGTTTCAATTCAACTTCACCAGCTACATTCCATCATGCATATGGTCTGGGTGAGCCTCTCAAGCTTTGGGTGACCCACAAACCTGTATAGCAGTGGACATCCGAAAGGCAAACCACAGCGGAAATTGTCACGTTCAATGATACCATTTAAAATGTGGCATTAGTTGACCTGGCCATCTGAGCGCAAGCTATGGGAGGCCAAATTCATCTATTAAAAAAAAATCCCTTCATTTTCGTAGTACGATATTCTGTAATTCTAAAAATTTTACATTCTCAAATTCTATAATTTGCCAGCTGACATTATCTTTTGTTTTCTTCTAACAATGTTAGGACTTCTAGCTTGAATAGAGTAGTATTCTTGAAAAATAAAATCATATTTTATTTTAAGAACAGACAAAGGAAAGAAAAAGAATAGCATCATAATCAAATATTATTGGGTTACCTTTGAAAAGAAATGTCACCTTAATTTGACTGATAACTGAAATCTTTTGCTTTGACTACTTTTACCTTTTCAGTCAAAGATTCTTTTTTGAATGTGTGAGGCAAATGTTGTACATATAAACAAAAATTATTTACATTATTTACATTCATATTAATTTACCCATCTTTGGTACCATTATCACAAACCTTCTTCGGTTGTCGGTCAATCCGAGTATACTTCAGATATTTCGAACCGAGATATTTATTTCATTTATAGGGTTAATGCTTCCCGTTCTGCGATCCATGTCTAAGGATATCCCTTATTCCTTTATTAGTAATAATCAGTTATTGAACTATCTGGTCCAGGGATTCAACTCACAGCTATTATGCCACTAAATACATGATGCAACGCTTTAATCCAGTAGGCTATTGCCCCATGGGAAATACCTAATCTGTATCTTAGAACTTTAAAAACATTGCTTTTAATATCTACCTGCATCACTACTATGGATTCTCATTCCTTATTCTTGCTGCTAGAGCGTTGATGTGAAGCTTGGCCCTCTTTACTCTTTTCCGCTTCCTTTGTTAATGACATTTATTCATATAAGACTGATGAGCAAATTTTCATAGCATAGCATATGCGCTGATCTCTTCAGACGTCTGATTCTCCCGTATTGTTTTCTGTCTATGTTTTACTTTGTTCCAGTACTGATCGTATTTATCCAGCCTGACTTCATTTTATCACACTTTAACAATTTACCGCCCATCCTCCTTCTTAAAACTTCTATTTCTGCCAATAGAAGCTGATAGTATGTTTGTTATGCTGATCATCTCCTGGTTTCTATGTGACTGGCTTACCACTCATTATTTTTGCACGGTTTTGAAGCCACTGGAGTTCACTTTCTTTACATTATATATTAATGGGAAAATTGAAGGTATTTTCTGATGAAGGTTGTTTTTTTTAATATATTTCAATCACATTTTTCCAAGGCAGTAAATCCACTAAGACACAAGGGATTACTGTGTGTGAAAGAATTAGATAATAAAAAAAAATATGAAGGAGCGAGAACAATAGAAAAGTAATCTGGAAGACAGTAGATGACGATTGACATTGCATTTAAATTTTTGAAGATCAAAGTTGGCCGGAAAGCATGAAGCCGGAAGAAAGTTTCACAAGCGAGAAATGCAAGGATAAAATAAAAACTGTTAGCATAGAACTTACGCTTTCATCTAGCCAATGTATCTGTACATTGATGAAACCTTGTTGCCAATCTAGTACTGTGTTTAAATTCATAAAGTCTAGGAAGCATAACGGAGAGCTCTTCCGAACAATTACCATGAAAGTATTTATAGAAAAGGCACATTTTACGACGATACGAAAGTAACTGAAGCCTAGACGTCAGGTAAGTACCAGTAATATTACTGATTCTCATTTCGATTTTATCAAGAATCTCTAAATAAATAGAAGTACTGGCCGATATTTAGCAACAATATTCTAAGCATGAGCGAATAGTGAACATAAATATGTAGGATAGATTCTGCAGTGAAACATTGTCAAGCACTACGGAATAGACCAACATTCTTAGCAGCTGATCTAGCAATGGATCCAATGTAGTATTTTCACTTCATGTCAGCTGAGAATATTAACCCGAGAAGGAGCAGAGAGTTACTTTCCTGCAGATTAGTATCAGCTGATGGAAAGCAGAACTTGATCTCTCAGATGAATAACAGAGAGCATTTTATTTTTAGTGGCGGTAAAATTAACTAGCCATTATTTGCCCCAGATAACGACAGGTCATTTGTGAGATCAGTCGCCAAATTAAATTTATCGAACTGACCAGGCTTATATCTTGAACAAATTCTCTATGCGATATTTTAGTACATTCGAGAAGACTAGCTGAAAGATGGCCTAAAATTTGTAAGAATAACAATGAAAAGAATTATATAACAAACGTAAATAATGCGAATAATGATAACTCCTCATCCCATATATTCTGACAGAAAATATTTTAAGAAATTCGGTAACAGTGTGGTGAGTAAGAGTGTCTATAAGTTATTTTCAGTTCCTACAAGAATAATTGAATGGCATTTTTATACTTGTATTTCTCGAAATGTTCACAATAATTAAATAAGCAAATGCGTTTCTATGAAGAGATGTCTCACTTTTAGTTTGCATAAAAAAAATACGCCCTACAATGACAAAATATGTAGAAACAATTGGCCCTTGAACTTAGAGCTAATAGAATCAAATCCTAATTGGTGGGATGTTTTTAAATTTTATTTTTAACTTTTTCAATTTTTCTTGACTACTTTCACTTGATCTGAAAGCACGTTTATCGGAAGACTACCGGAATAAGTGTTAACAATAATTTTTATTCCCGCTTGGGCTAAAATCAATAGTCGATACTAATACAGACAGCCATAAAATACTTGTGATTTGTTAATAAGGTCAAATTCATTAAAAAGATCATGTGTCTTTTCTTAAACGAAAATACGCTTTAATAGAATACATTGCAAAAAAAAAAAAAAATCCTGCACTTAAAACTGCCAATAAAAGAATAATTTATACCCACTCATTTCATTTAACAAAGCATTTTAAATCCCTTTTTGTAGGTTACCGTGACAAGAAAATTAAATAGACATATAGTCCACACAGCTATTAGCTTTCACACAAAATATGTTGTAAAGGAAACTTTTGTACATATACAATCATCTGCTTAATCATTTCATTTAAAATTTAGGGAACATTTCGAATTTTCAACAAAAATGAAAACTGAGAATCGTACTATTTGGCAGATGTGATTTCGTCTGGGCGCGCATCCTGAAGTTGTAATAACAAATGCTACTAACAAGATCAAAGGAATTCAACTGATTTTTCGCCGAGCAACGAATAAAAACAAATAAAATAGCAAAATTCCAGGCACATATATAAAGTGAACATATATATTTTGTTAATATATCCATCATCTGAATTTAGCGTCAAAATAGAATTAAGCGTAAACAATCGCAAAATATGATGCATTTTGACTTGTATCAACAACTTTATGGAACACAAACATGCGTTTTATGTGTTAAAATGATCTATACATTTATCGGATCACAATCCCATAAAGCACCGGTTGGAGGTGTTGGAAAGGTAAATTCTTCACTTGGATGTGCATACAACCAATCTAGAAGAATTGCAGGAGGTTATAAAGATAACTTCTACCCTATTTTGCAAAGGTGTATTCGTAATATCGTTGAATCAAATCCAAGATGAATTGATGAGTTTCTTAATGCAAAATGGGTCCAACAAGGTCCTAGAAAAGTCTACCTAAAAAAAGCGACTAGTGAGAGGAGATCATTTTGGTCCATTTTTCATTATCACAGTTGATATTATTTTGCTCAGTGTTTTCGTCTGATTCCGTTTTTTCATGATAACATTTTGGCTACAATACATGAAATTACATTGATATATGCAAAAGGAATCTAATTTAATATCGTTATTATTGTATGAATTGACGTTTCAATGTGACTTGCATCCATTACTTGAATTGACTTTTTCGTATAGTACTGATAATCTACTTTTCTTTGATTTGTTATGTCTAAATTCGAAGATTTACCAGTAATTTTCATATCCATAACGCTCCCAACTTCAGGATCTAAGCAAACTGTTTTTTTTTTTTTACCTCGGTGAGTCATTTCTTCTGGTGTATATATATATATATATATATATATATATATATATATATATATGTATATACCGGGTGTAGCACCAAAATTGTCTAAATCGTGTAACAGTAAAATTATGCAACTGTTAGATTAAGCTCTGAAACGTTGTAACTTACAAATCATTAAATATTTATTGCTGTAATTCTCTGAAGTTTTTTTATAATACTATTGGACTCTACTGCGAGCAATAAGAATGTATAATTACTCTCTAATCTTAACAGAAGTATCATGATAAAATAAACAAAAAACATGTTCAGCATTTATTAATGACATCTAAGGATCGGAAGCTCATGAAGTATTGAAATAAAGTTCATATATATATATATATATATATATATATATATATATATATATATATATATATATATATATATATATATATTTACACACAAAAATATTCTTAAATGTCTATAATTGGTAACAGAAGCCATTGGTTTATACCAACGGCTTACCATACTTTATACTTCAATTCACTCTCGTGTGGTCATGTATGACGTCATAAGATGCGGTGCGATTTTCGCTTCTAGCGTCTTTATGCACGTGTTTATCGTTGCATAGAAATCATCTATTTAAACATTGACAGACTATCATCACTGTCTTGTCCGTATATTGTTTAATATGTTGTAATTGACATCTTTGATAATGGCTTATGTAAGCGGAAAGCTTAGATTGTATTAAAAAAAATATGGATCAATATTGTCAATTTCTTTCTTCGTTCAACGATAATGTTATTAAACTTACAGATGTTACGAAAAAATTTTACATAAAATAAATAGACAACACTTGTCTATAATATTTAATGAAACGTGTATCAATATATATATATATATATATATATATATATATATATATATATATATATATATATGTTAATAAATAGATAAATTTAACTATTTATTAATATATACATATATTAATAAATATATAAATTTTATTTCTTCATAAAACATTGTGCTTGTTTTATATGTATGTATGTATGTATGTATGTATGTATGTATGCATGTATGTATAATTTTCGAAACAATGGACTGCACCCTATCTGACGAAATTGAACAGAAAGAGGTTTCAAAACTGACAGAGATACCTTAAAGAATATTACTATCAGGTTTCAACCAAAGGACAATTCATTTATTAAGTTCTGTGGATTATGCAACAAATGAATTATTAGTGCATCCAATGGTAAGTAATGAAAGATTAAAATAAGACTTCAAATCTATGGATTTGAACGTGGCAAAATAAAAATGTATATTCTTAAAAGAGAATTTTGCACAAAAAAGAACCACTATAAAAAAATTACAATAAATATTGTTGATTGCGAAACTGTAGCGTCTTCAATAGAAGAATATAGAAATTATGCCGTCTAACCAAATATTCTCTCTACATCAATAGCATTTTTTCTTCGGTTATCATAATTGTAAGCTGTTACAGATTTGATGAATCACTCAGGTAACTGGTTTTTTAACTAAAAATTCAATGGAGAAGACTTTTGATATTAGGAAAGAATTGAATAAATATAAGAATATGAAAATTGTAATCTCATTGAAGACAACTAAAAATTCATGGTAGAATCGGATGATTTAAAGATTACCAACGGTTGAAGGCTTTGACCCAACAGAGACCATTGTTCCTCGTCTAGGCGAATAATTTTGCAAACATTTCCTCTCATCTGTATCAAGCAAAACTCTACGCACTTTCTCCTGCAGCTAAATTTCTCCTGAAAAAAAATAACTAAAAGTGATGAGCACTTTTGCAAACGAGCACATTATTGGGACCAATGCAAGTTAAGCAAGAGGGTTCATCATTCATGAAAGTTTATTTGGCTCTGACCATATGTAGTATATCAGACGAAATGGCATATATTTGTGTGAAGAATTAGATAAATGTGAAGGTGGTAGGGAATGGGTGGAGATTTTTTTTTTGCCACTGGTTTTGCATATATATATATATATATATATATATATATATATATATATATATATATATATACATTTAAGTATTTAAAACATAGTCTTTTATAAATTTCACAATAAAAATTATTCAATTTGAATGATATTTCAAATATTTTCATGAACATTGTCTAACTAAAGATAAATGAAAACTGAGAAACATTTTATGTACTTTTATTGCCAATTTTTAAATTTGAATGTGTGCCAAAGAATTTAACACGTTTTGTTAATATTTAGTAGCCTATCTTCTTTTCTGTCTTACAGCCTCGAGTCGTTTTCTGTAGTTTTCAATGAGTTTCCTGCATGAAGGTTTTGGCAGTTTCACTCATTTTTCTTCACATACTTTATTGAGTTTCTTGATATATTTTTGGGGATCTCTTGCGTGTACTTTCAACTTTCCACTGGATTGAAATCTGTTGACTAGCTCGGTCATTCTGTAATATCAATTCCATTTTAATTGAACCGGTGTTGCGTTTTTTTAAGCATGTGCTTTGGATCGTTGTCTTGCTGGAACAAACCTGTTTCACTTTAATAGATGGGTTGATATGATTTGCTTGTGATTTTGCTGCATTCATTCGATACCTTCTATTTCCCTACTTCGTTATACGAAAAACAACTCCAAATTATGCTTCTATTCATCTTTCCACAGTTCCTCAGACTCAACACGAAAGCCTACATCAAGTGCCTTGAGGAGGCAGTGCTACACTGAATCAAGAGGGTAACTGCTAGAAGACCCTATGTCTGGCAACATGACTCTGCAAAATCCCACACAAGCAATCATGGCTGTCAGTCATTTTCTGCGACTACATCACCCCCTTACCTCCGACCACCTAACTCTCCAGGTTTCAACACCTTTGGGTGGGGCGCAGTTGATCGAGTGACCAACTATACGCAACACCAAAATGACCTGAATGCAAGGATTATGGCAGTATTCACCAACTTAAGCAGGGAAACCGCCCAGAAGTGATGTAAAAGATTCCGAAGTCGTTTGAAGGCCATTGTTGAATTTATTGAATAAATTTACTCTTTAGTTTTTAAAGATATATTTGTGTCATTTTGGTAAACATATATGTTAAAATGAGATCTCATTGTTATTTCCATTTTTGTATAATTCACACGACAATTTATTCGTCGCACCCTGTAAGTTGCTGCAATCTGGTAAAAGTTTGTATTTTTTCTCCATGTCAAAATCACCTCGTTATGCGGAATAGTGTGATTATTACATATATAAATCATATAACTAAAAATATTTGTTGTTACATTAAATAGCGTGTCTAATTAAGCTACAACTGGAAGGAATATTAGCAATGGGGACGGAAGAGGGATGCAATGATGAACCATTTTTGCAGGTTACTTCATATTTACCCACTATATTTTTTCAAGAGAATCGGTTGATCAACAAAATTCATTTTGGTCCTTGAAGAATAGCAAAAATATTTTATTAATGGAAAAGACATCAATTAAATCAATGATTCAGACTCTTCTGATTCTGTTGAATTTATTAAACTTTGTTCAAATTACAAGCAATGCATTATGACATAATATCGATGTGATTCGTGCCAAAACGACTCAAGTTATACCAGAATATGATGCGTTGCTGACTGGTTCTCTGACAACTTTGCACATCCTAGGATAAAACCTTTCTGTTCGATACCACTTTCGCTTAAATACTCTGAGATCTTCTATGCGAGAAACCTCCTTTACAGGCCATAAGCTGAAAGATTAATTGTCCATCACCATGTCATGACGTTATCAAGATTAATATTTGACGTGTAGTGGCAGTTTAAAGTCTATACGAGTCATCTTATTCTCCTGCTCATCACTTACCCTCTCCACTTTCATTCTTGCTTTGCTTCAGGAACCAACTACTTAAAGGAACCATAAATCGAGGTATTATATGCCAATCTCATCAGCCATTGTTCGTATGAAGGTTCAAGAAATTTTTCGTTTGGTGTTTTGATAAGAGGTACACTGATAACATAGGCCATAATCAAGTATGGTTTCTAAATTAGTTAAGTGGCCTGACTAAATAAAATAAATGTTTAGTTCGTATGTTCACTTATCAAGAGATAATATGTTCCGAAAGTGCTTACATTTTATATTCTTGGTAAATAATAAATACATTCAGTTTTCCTATTAAAGGCATATATAAGCTCTTCTCTGTGGGATAACAGAAAGTAATATAGCCTCATTTATCTTTAGTACATAGTTGTAAGTTTCATCCTCACTGTGTGCCGTACGTGTGGCTTTTAGTCAGACCCGTATTAAGTTAATGAAAAGCTTATTGTAGATACACCAAGAAGAACGCTCCTACATATTCGCCCACGAGGAGATGAGTGGATACTGAAAAGAGAAATCAATAACAAAATCATGTTACCTTAATAACAGGTAATTTCATCAAGTTTATGATATTTAATGATAACATAGAAGTCAAATCAGTTAACTTATAATAGGTAATGGTTATTTATCAATACAAATCGCTCTCCACATTCGTTTTTCATAAATACACGTGTTTATATATTCGTAAAAATTATATCATATTTTGTTAAGTCCTTACAATTATGAGGTTTTCACATGTAAGTATTTATGACGTGGTGAATTTTATTTTAATACGCTCATATTTTCTTATGGATTTAATTAATATTTCCTAAATTTTACAAAAATTGTATTTTCTTTGAAGTATTCATTTTATACGTATCCATTGACACCTGGTTTCGCCTAAGGCTTATCTCCATTCCTCTTGCGATATTATATCTAATAATATAGACAAAAGTAAATTTACCGTATATACTTTTATATACGTACATAAATAAAAAGCGATACGTAAGATTTAAAATGTAATTTTATTAGGTTGGTGCAAACATAATGACGTAATAATGTCGTTTTTTGACGTTAAAAATCAGTTATCATTAATTACGTCATTATTACGTCATTATTTTTGCACCAACCTAATAAAATGAAAACATTTTTGAAGCGTTTATTTTAGTTTTAATTCCAAGCTAATAAATTTAACATTTCCAATACTCAAAATAATTTTCTATATTTAAAATCAAATTCAATCAGCAATATTGACAAATCTGTCAACATAACATAAGTATTTTTATTAAAAATCGTTCAAAAATAAAATATACATTTCTGAAATTTTAATCGAGGAAAATGAACTGATTTAAAGTTTAATTAATTTGAATTAAAACAAATAGAACTTTTATTATAAAATATCGAACAAAAGCATTTTTAAAGCCGGAGATGTGTGACTGCATGAGTTGTTTACAGATTTATCGATAGATTAATGTTTGTCATCCTTAAGCAATGGGCAGAAATTGGTAAAATTACTTGACGAAAATGGGTTTGGCACACGGCCACAAGTACGAATACGTGAACGCCTTATATATATATATATATATATATATATATATATATATATATATATAAATTAAATAATTAAGAAGGAGACAACCTTAAGCTTCCATGGCTATAATTTATTTACCCAGAAAATATATTTTTCCTGGTTCATCAGGTCACATCTCTAGTTACAAAAAATTAGTTTTCTTTTATTTTTAATACAAGTTTTTGAGGGATAGTTTTAGATTGATATAATGTGACAGGGGTGGGGGACTATGGAAAAGTCTATCTTGAAAATGTAAAGTATGGATAAGGTTGTTTTTAAATCGTCTTTAATAATTTGCTTAGGCACAAGTGTTACTCAGTTAAGAGGCCAGGCAATTTGACCTCTTAAATAATTTTTAGACGGGAAGAAAAAAAGAAGAAAAATAAAAAAAGTAAAGCAAATTATAAAGCGAGGGAGGGGGAAAGGAAGAATAAGAAAGAAAGAATTTAGCAAGGGAGGAGAAGGTAAAAGAAACAGTGAGTTATCATATGTAGGCATATCACGGTGACACTTGAAAAGGACATCAATATAATTTATGGTTAATACATAAAGTATTAAAGATTACCAGCAAAGTAGGAATAAAATAAAATAGGATATATTAATAATATTATTAATATTATTATTAATCCTGATTAATGCAATTTTAATTAATATAGGATAATATATTAAAGATTAATAATAAAAAAAAATTAAATTTTAAAAATTTAGGAAAGTATTCGGAGTAATCTAATATTTCATTGAATGTTAGGTATTTTTAATTATAGCCATAATTAAAAAGTCGTTTTTAGACAAAATGTTAGAAAATTATCAATACATTTTAACATTACTACAGTTAACGCTCTTAACTTCTAATAAATGTGTTTGTGGACGTCCGCATTTATAAAAACCGGCACTTTTATACACAAAAAATTCAAAATTATTTTTTTAAATATATTTTGGTGGCGCAGAGTTGTAGTAAGCTTTACCATGTATGATTATTAATTATAGTTTTTACTATAACTTTTTTAATTTTAAAATATTCAAAACTTTATATATGATTATAATTAAAATTTTAAAAAATATAAACAATTCTTGTAGAAGTTAATTATTAACTGACAAAAAAGTTGTTGTTTTTTTAAGACTCTGGTATCTATACTATATATTTTAATTCTGCTCAATTCCATACATGTCCAGGTATAATATGTATATATTTTGAATAACAGTCCATCCTGCTTTAAATTTATATATAAATATTCATAACTGATGTAGATATGATCTCAGGAAACGAGAGAGAAAGAGAGAGAGAGAGAGTATCGCATAATACATACATCATATCTGATTCATGACTGAGATTATTTTGTATTCTTATGAGAATGATTATTTTAACCAACCTAATTTAACCTTAAGTTAGATTACATTAAGCTCAGTAAATGAATGAAGCAAAGCAATAATTTCGATAAAAGTTGACATTGCTGATATTCCAAAAATCAAGTTTCAAAATGTTGTCAGTAGTATTGGTATTGTTGCAAAATCTTTTGCAGATTAAATTTTCCTGCTAATCATATTTATATATTTTTAGCCATATTCAGTCTATATAAATTGTTAATTGTATCAAAGGCGTGTGTTCAGAGACAAAGATATCAAATACATTTAGTAGTACTACAGATTACAATTATATAGTGGATTTATTAGTATATAAATACCAATATATTAAACCTTATCTCTACCCATCGTGAGCTAAGTATTAACAAAGAAAACAATTTTTTCAAATAAAACATAAAACAGTTTTAGTTGAAATCTTATCATCTCAAGAGTCAGTCTATTATATCTGTCATTCCATAATTTTTAGTGTATGAGTATCTTTCGTCTCGAATCCATTAAAACGTGATCGCTAAACAGGATGGACTTTAGTTTAGAGTAAACGCCTTAGGATCCTTTCTCCAAACTAAACTAATAAGTGGAAAACTATAATTTCTAATCAGAATCTTAGTTCTGAGTTCTGAGCAAGTTTTCTGACTCGGGTGATATTTCTGTTGAGGATGTCAACGTGGGGAAATGATTGCTTCAAGACAAAATGTCTTAGAAATAAAATCGTATATTTTGCAGGAAAAAATGTGTTTCTTGTAACCCGGCCATGGGACATTAAGTTCAATCAATCTAGTAATTTGTCATATTCCAATTTTGTTTCCATTTTATTTATTTATTTTTTTTTTGTTCAGTATATTTATGTTTTTTTTTCTCGACCCTATTATTTGATGGCGTCCTGAACTCATCCTCTTAGACTTGCTTTTATAAATGCAACAAATTAACTATTGCCAACGATATTCGTTCGTCCTATCTTCATTTATATTCTGGTTCGTTCAGTTTTGTTCAGTACATTTATTGTATTCTACTTTAATCTGCTTTGTAATTTATTACTCCTTATTCTTATTTACGACTGCTTTACTTCATTTACATCCATACAAAACTCTCAGTTATCCATCCAACAAATTCCCATCAATTTATTCGATTTCTCTATTAGATTATGGTTTGTGTCTCTTCATCCTCCATTCCCTTTTCTTTCTAGTCACTTTTCATGTACTCTTTCATCTTTCAGTCTTGTCTCTTATTCCTGCAAGTTTCTCTGTTCATCACTTACCACTCTGTATCTCCCTCTCTCTCTATCAATATATCCTTTTTTTATTTTATTTCGTATTAATTTCTACTTGAAAAATTTTACTTTCTATATTACATTTCTGACATTCTTCTTTTTGCCTCTTTTTATTCATTACCGCTTATATTTGTACTTGAGTTTTTCCTTTCCTTTTCAATTTGTCATTCTTATGTTTATTTTTCGCCAAACATGACTCTTAGCTTTTTTGCTTGTATTGTATCCCATGTATATTCCATATGCCTTCATATATATATATATATATATATATATATATATATATATATATATATATATATATGTATATATTTTGTTGGTGCAAAAATAATGTCGTTTTCTCATATTCGTTACTATGTGAAAAAACGACATTATTTTTGCGCCAACCTAATATATATATATATATATATATATATATATATATATATATATGTGTGTGTGTGTGTGTGTGTGCGTGTGTGTGTGTTCGTGCGTGCGCGTGCGGATTTTTCAGTTGTTTTTCATTTCATCTCTTCTCCCATTAAATTTTCGCACTGCTTAGTGAACAGGAAGTTAAATAATTCCAAATTATACCTCACAGAAATGTTTCACTCTTCATTCTCTTGAATAGTTACCCCAGACCTCTGGCCTCAGCTATTCTCTCAAACCCTGATGGCCATTGCCAGTCAGATCTGTGTTTCCACTAATCCAATAAAGAGCGCCACAGATATAATCAATTCAGTCACTGGCAGAATTGTTTAATAAAAGTGCACTGGTGAATGGAGGGGTAGTGTGTCTTTTTCTGGGTCGTCCAACCGGCACACATGAAATCGGAAACAAGAGTTTTGTTCTAGAAAAACAAAGTTCTTCATGAAGCTGACACGGGTGCCAGTTCTCTGACAGAGGCGACGAGCCCTTTTGCCCCAGATGCACCCCCAATATTGGGGTAATTCAATATTTTTTCCGTGATGTTGAGGCATTGTTAGCTAGTTTATTGAATTGGTTAGACACAGCTTGTGCACATCCTACAAAGTATAGTCACTCGGAAACTATTCCAAACAAGTTGATATAAAATTATCCCATTTTCAGTCGAAATATGAAACGCTCTCTTATTAAGGCGGGTGGGGGGGGCGTAAAAAGGCATAAGCTTTACACAGTAATAGACAGATATATTGCAGACAACAGAGATGAGCATAAAATTTTCTCGGGAAATTTTTAAGCTACCTATTTCCATTGGTAAACATGCAACTTCTTTTCTTCAATAATCTTCCATTCATTTTATTGTCTGTCTTTTTCTTTTATGTTTCTATATATTCGCTTGATTTTATTATTCCCTTAAGGACGATTTTTAAAATTCTACCTCCACTTTTTATCACGTCTTTCTCTATTTTCTTAATAGTTGTACATTAAGAGAAAAAAAATTACAACACCCTGAAAGATCAGGGTAAACTGTGTCCATGTTCGAAGATCATAATCATTCTAATATATTTTGCAACTATTCGGCTATCTTGTGATGTAATTCATAGTAGTTCACTGCTTCTGACTGAGTTATAGTTGTGATCCATACTGCGATGCTTTTCACTGTAATAAAAGAAGACGCGACCTGTTTTTTGTTCAATTCTGAGAGACCGATGGATTATTTAGTTGCTGTAGTCTTGATGCAAGTAAGCGTTTACCAACAGCTCATGTTGATATTCCTTTGAACACATTTCTTCTGATATATGCTTAAAATGCTTTGATCTTGGCGAGCGTCTATTCTACGTGGCTATCCAGAACCTGGTTTACAATTTTAGGAGTGCTGTCATCATTATTATCAACATCATCATAATCACCAACTCGTCGGGTTAAAAAAAGAACATAATAACAGTCCTTTCGAGAAGAAATCAAATTGTTACTTTTAAAGCCTCTTAACAGTTTCTGAATATTTCAGCTATTTGATTGATTTTTTTTTTTTGATGCAGTTCCACATTACCTAAGTTGCGCCGCCCTAGTGCCTAAGTTTTTCCTTATGCGGTTATGAAATAAATTATATGTGCTGCTTTTGGGATGGTCGATGGAGATTTTCAAATATCCAGCCGACTGCATTATTAATTCTTTGCAAACAGAATGCTACTGAAGTCCTGAATGAATTGTTGGTACTTGATTTCCAATTAAAATCAATACTTGTTAAAATCTTAATAAAAATAGATTCTTTATGGATTGATATTTCCTTGACGACTTACAGATATACCAGTCCGAGTGTGACTACTGTCGAAAAGTGTCAGGTGAAGCTATGATGAAAAGCATGTTCTTCATTGTTATATCCGAAAGAAAACCCTTTTAAGAGAAAGTAAGGGAAATAGAAACTGAAAGTATTACTTCTTTTGGCAAGCCAGAAAGTTGCTAACTCAGCAAAATAGATGTTGAATAGAGGCTGTTTTTGAACCTTGAGTGATAAGAAAATAAGACAGCAGAGATGAAATGCATTCACATCACGAAGAAATGCATTTGTCAATAGAAAGTATACAAGAAGAAAATATTAATGCTGAAACGTACAGAAACATACAGAAACATTCGCAAAATAAGGTGTGGATTGAAGTACAAAAAGGAAGAATAGAATCAAAAAATAATGTAAAATAATACCATACAATAAAAAGACACCTATTTCTGGGAAATATGGACTAGCAAAAATCGATTCTGCTCTAAATGGACCTATACACTGCAGCGTAGACAAATATTACTTAGAACACACAGACATTTTATCAT
>OZ010573.1:78942724-79002724 GCA_963932145.1 Acanthosepion lycidas | reverse complement strand
ACTACATAGCCACTAGCATTCAAAAGGCCGGTGTCCCAGATGGATTCAGAAAGCCATATTATCACTTCGTGCAGAATGAGGTCAAAATCCAGGCATTTATGGATGATTTAGCAGTAATTCAAGAGGATAGCAAAGTAGCACAGTTGGTTCTGGAGATACGTGCAAAGTTGGTAGAGTGAGGTCAGATGGGCATCGAACCAAAGAAGAGCAGGTCACTGTCTATGAATGGAGGTTCTGTCATTAATGAATTTTTTTTTCCATCGCAGGTGAGAAGATACTAACAGTGCGAGAGCAAGGTGTGAAGAGTCTTGGGAGTTGGTATAACTCCCCTGTGGCAGATCATCACCAGCACAAGCGGAGACTGGTCTGCGAAGCATAGACCAATGCAGGCTTCCTGGGAAATTTAAAGTTTGTTGTATGGATTTGGGTTTGATAATATGGCCGATATCTATATATGAGTGGCATTGTCTCCAGTTGAGATAATTGAGGGGAAAATCAATAAATGCGTACGAAAGTGGCTTAGTGTTTGCAAGGATTCTGTCGCCGGTTGCTTTGTATGGCAGCTTGGTGGGGCTTCGGTAACCTTTTTTTACTTCTTTGGTGAAGGGGTAAAAGATGACAAATGTGAGATTGCAATCCATGCTGTGTGAATCTAAAGATGCGGTAATCCGGAAAATATGCCGGAGGTGAAGACAGGAATAAAATGGAAAGTGTCAAATGTAATGACAGCAGTGGAAGGGATGGCAACGCAGGCAGAGCCTCAGGTTACAATGTAGGGAGTGCTGTACTTGGTCTAGATGAAAGGAAGCGATTCTGGTCAGAGGCCGGTGGGAAGGAGCAACGCAAGTTACAGGAACAGGGAGTTCGCTCAGCAGGGTCGATGGCTCAACTGGGAGGGTATTGATGGTGTTTAGATCAGTTCATATAATTGGTCGCGTCTCAGTGCAGGGCATTTAAAGTTCCTCATGGTGTGGCGACATCACCGGCAAATTTTGGGGAGATAGAGAGTGCAAGATTCACCATCCTGCCAGTTGTGTGGTATATATTGAAACTTGCGCTATATGCTGTCATCCGGCCGAAAGCGCTACAGTATGGCTGGTACATCTTTAAACATAATTTGGTCCTGGAGGTTGTGGCAACAGCTTCGTGAAGTGCGGGTATACCCTCGTTGAACCTGCGAAAGATTGCACCCCTGAAGCAAGGTATGACTGACACAAGGCAGAGGTCAAGTTTGGAGGGCTCAAGGAAGTGGTCAGTGTTGATTGATGCAACACTGCAGGGGAGGTTATTGTGTCTGGACTGAGGCCAGATCTGGTGTTGATTGATAGTGAGAAGTAAAAGCTGTTGTTTGGCGAGCTGTGGAATGGGAGGAAGGGATTCAAGAGATTCATGAAAGAAAGCTGCTTTGGTATGAGGAACTGGTAAGCTGAAGTCCTTGAGAGTAAATAGGGCTGCACCCTAGTGCCGTTTGAGATTGGATGCAGAGTATTTCTTGCTGCTTCCTTAAAGTGATTCATCAATTGTGCTGGTATCCAAAAGCCGAATAAGGTAATAAAGAGATGTGGCGAGAAACCGTTGGAAGGCAGTGCATGGATTACACAGAAATTCGTTTCGAGTCGCGTCCAACAAACATCAAGCTGTTGAGAGACCACCGTGTGGAGAGGTATTGAGCTTAATAAGCCGAAATTTTATTGAAGCACGGCGCTCAGCTGAAGATTGGTCTGGAGCACTGGATATGTACATGTGTTTTTAGTTCATAATTATATATATATATATATATATATATATATATATATATATATATATATATGTGTGTGTGTGTGTGTGTGTGTGTGTGTGTGTACATGTCATTGAATACGACATGTCATCTCAGGCGACGTATTTTTTTTTTCTTTTCGGATGATAAATTATATAAAAACTGTCCGAATGTTTTGTTTTGTTTTTGTTTTTGTTTTTTTATGCGAGCGCTTTCGGCTATACATTCAGCTATTTTCAAGGATTGAATATTTTAACTGTTAAATAAGAAATAGTTTGTTGTATGTATGTTTTATAACTTGTTTTAATTTTTCAAAACACGGCCAAGATATTGTGTTCATGTTCAAAGTTAATATTATTAAGTGATATTTTGTTTTTATTAATAAGTCTTCCATTATTTATAGTCATTTTTTTGCATGTAGATGATGCTATTATATTAGTGTTGTCAATAAGTATGTTACGAATAGTGTCCAGTAGGTCTCCAGGAATATTTAAATGAGATCTAATTGAGCTATGGCCAGAAAGGTGTAGGGTGAGTCTGCGTGTCAAACATGCTCTAGTGTGGCCTATATAATTGTTTACGAATTTTAAGTGTTTAGAAATAGAATTCCTTAATGAGCATTTAAATTCGTAAGTAATATTTGCCCTATTTAATTTTGTTCTAGGAGCTGAATTATTATTTTTAACTATATGGTTAGAGGTTTTAAATTTTTTGTAATAAACAGTTAATCTAATTTTTTGCTAATGACAAATGGCATTTTGTTTATAATGTTCTTAATTCTGCTTTCAATGAAATGTGCATGAAAGAAGGATTGCTGCCTAAATACACACACACACACACACGCATACACACACACACACACATATATATATATATATATATATATATATATATATATATATATATATATATATATATATATATGGCGTTTATGAACTACTATTAAGGAAAAATTTCTCATGGTCAGAGTTCCTTTTCTACGAATAATCATTAGTTAATCTTTCACACCATTAATATTGAGTAGTAAGTTCGATTCATGCTGGCCCATGACTGTGGCCTTGTGCTAAACTAAGATAAACTTAATAAAACAACGTCGTGTGATATTTTGTATACAAAATAATATTATCTAACTTATGTCTTTCATACTTTTTATATATCGTGCAAATCCTTATAGTAACTTCAAAAAACTTCGAAGGAATCAAGTCTGGTAACAAAAATAGAAGCAGTTGTAAAGGTGAGAGGAAAGGAAACAATTGAAAGAAACAGCTATTTGTTTACACAAATGAACTGACCAAATTTCTTTGGCTATATTTCGAAGTATCATACTCTTATTATTATTATCATTATTATTAAGTGTGAGAGCAGAACGTTGGCAAATTTATGGTGGCCACTGATATAGGAATCCCCATACATATATTATGAGACCCACTATGCACATACATCAAAGCCAAATATGTGTGATATGGTGGCAAATTTTAATAATTAACATTTTAGTATAATTCTGCAGTCGATTTTCATGATTATACTATTTTTATATCTGTCACCATATCAAACATATTAGAAATACCCATAGGTCGGGTAAGCCAGTCCACTCAAACGGTCTCTGATAATGTGTCCCTTATTCCTCTTACCAGCCTAATCCTTTAAACCACGATGTACAGTGGGTCAGCACTTAGGAGACATCCCAAATGGTTAATATTAGGTAACTGACTCGCAAAACTTCGGCAATGAATGAGATATTTACTGTAGGACACCTCAATCCAACAAGGCATATACATGTTAATACTACCATTCAATTAAGATCAGAATCTATAACAGCCATTTGTTTAGCATCAGAGAAATTATTATTATGATTATCTTCATCATCATATGTTTTTTCAGACCTATCCTGGTATTTCAAATTATTACCTCGAACAAATTATAATTAATAATACCACTATGAAAATGCGCTTAAAAAAACCTATTCCCTTGCAAGTTGATGATATTATATTATAGGAACGGTTTTATCAAGTTTATTATCTGGGTATAACTTAGAGGACTAAAAGGATGAAATGAGAGAATGAGGTAAAAAAAAAAAAGAAAAAAAAGTAGAGTCCAATCACATTAAAATCCAAGAAAGAATCTCTCTGTTTGCAGAGTGAAGGCTTACAAGGTCTAATGTAAATGTACTCCAATGCTTTAAGATGAAATATTGAGTGCGACCTAGACAGAATGGTAAAATAGTCGATATTCAAACCATACACACATTACCTACTGGTTAATACATCCGGGTTTTCCATAGCACAGCATGCTATAAACAGTATGGAATATATATATATATATATATATATATATATATATATATATATATATATATATATATATATATATATATTCATTCCAATAGAACAGATTCTATTTTACAATTTGAAATGTTTAGTGATTTTTGCCTATGATTTTCATGTGTTTAGTCGAATGGAAATCATTAGTAATATTCCCAGAGTATCACTTTTTCGATTCAAACGTGTTTATATTTATTTCTTCTGATTTAATTTCCTTAGGCTTTAGGATTACAATTTCATCATCATCATCATCATCATCATCATCATCATCATCATCATCATCATCATAATCATCATCATCATCATCATCTTTTTCTTCTTCTTCTTCTTCTTCTTCTTCTTCTTCTTCTTCTTATTATTATTATTATAATTATTATTATTATTATTATTATTGCCACTAAAACAAAATTGCTCTCTATTAAATACCTGAGAGACCCCTTTCTACATTCCATCAGCATGGTGATGAAAGAGGGCCTAGTTACGCCTTCTTGGGCTAATATTCTCTGCTGACATGAAGTAGGTTATATTGAATCCATTGATCGGTCAGCTTGGTTCCTTGTCTTTTGCTAGACAATTTTTATTTCTCTTTTCTATCCTACATATCTATAAGTCTATAATTCGTTCAAGATAGTTCTGCTACATATAATCCGGTGCTCCTGTTATATATTTGTAGATTCTTGGTAAAACCCAAAGAAGAATCCGCAATATTATTGGCCCTAGCATCTCGACTTCAGTCACTTTGAGGACGCAAAGTTGTTTCCCTGTGCTTTTCATATAAATACTTTCATGGGAATTGCTCAGATCCCTTTACCTCTGTAAGGAGAGTTCTTTTTTACCGACCTCGCACGACCGGTGTTTGACGGATTACTACAATTATCTGAACTAGTTTGTCTTTTTCAACAGTTATTTACGTTAAGTCCCTTTTAATTTTATCTTTTTTTGTTACTGATTTTTTACCAAAAGTTTATTTTTTCTTTCTTTACCCTCCCCTCAATTTTCTTTACCTCTTTTTGTTTCTTTATTATTCATTTTCATTTTCATTTATAATTAGTTTTTGATTATATCTTTACCTTTTTAATTTTCCTTTTAATTTTCAGTAACTTTTCCCCGCAAACGTTTATTTTTTCGGTTCACGTCAGACTTTATTTTTTTTGTTTACATATTATGTGTTTCATTGTTCTTTGTTTAAATATCTGTTAAATATTCTGTTCCTTTGTTTAACTCTTTTGTGTGTTTATTGTAACTTTTCGTACTTATTTTTCTATTCGTTATTTCTTCTTTATTTTAATTTACGTGTTTCGTTCGTTTTGGGGCTGACTAGAATTTTCTAGTAGCAGCCATATTGATTTTGTGAAATTGTTTGGTATATTTTGTTTCGTATTTACTGTTGTATTATTGCAAAAAAAGATTATTTTTGTTTATTTTCTGCCATAATTTGTGATTTTTCGTTTTCTGTGATTTGTAATTGTTTACTGTTTATATTTTTACCGTTCATTGTCTTTTTTTCGTGTGTATTCTTTTTAAGTAACCCATTCTCGTGTGTTTAACTGGTTTTTTTGGGGGTTTTTTTTTGTTGTCTCGTAAAATTTCTTCTGTTATTGTGATTTATACGTATTTAGCTTTTGTTTAATTATATATTTTTAATTTTGTTTTTTGTGAAAAGAAAATCTTGTTTTAAAAGAAAAAAAATATGGGTGCAAAGAGAACGGCGAGGAAAAACATGTTTGGGACATGAAAAGAAAAGAAGGATCCACCAGATAAGATTCCCGATAAAGAATCAGTGATGGAGGCAAAAGGTGCAAGGTTTTATGACGAGAATCCAAATCTCACCAAAACTGTGGTGCCCCCAAATGGAAATAATTTACAGAGTCAAGAAAAAAGTATGGTGACCGCAAATGGCCAAAAATCAGTGAAAGAAACCAGCGTACACGACGAAAGTATGGTGACCGAAAGTGGCCAAATTTGTGTAAGAGAAAACAGCCTACAAGACGAAACTATGGTGGCCGAAACTGGCCAGAATTTAGCAATTGAAGCCACAAAGAATAATGATGAATATGTAGCGGTCGGAGAGTTGCCCTCATGATGGAAGACACCGCCAAAGTGTAAAAGCAACATGACGGGATTCCTGGAGAAAACCAGGAGCTACGCACATCTGGTCACAGCAGATGGGCTTTTGTCAAATCCCGAGGAACTAAGAAAAGCTGAGAAAAGAATTGTATCAGACTTTGTGGTGGACAAGCGCTCGCGCAAAATTTGTCGCTCCACAAAAGACACGGTAATTAAGGTCTTGACTTCTCTGGACATTAAATCTCAGAGAGTCATCAAAGGGAAAGTCTATTTCATGTGGGATGTACTGTTGCCCACGCATGCCAATTGTGAAGCTGCAAGGAAGAGGGAAATTATAACAAAGGAACTAATTCTGCGCACGGGATATGAAGCCAGAGGAGGACCAACGTTGCAGTATATGAGATTCCTTATAAGGTTGGGGAGCATTTGGCCGCCTGTCTGTGACAGTTTGGACAGATACTCAGTGCTTCCTCGGACGATGTGACCGGGGGTGGAGTTTGGAGTTGATGACTGACAGAAAGGCCTTCATCTCCATTCTTGATGTAGAGGGATAGAAAATGCCGATAATTGTTACTGGGCGGAAACCGGCATGCTGGAAGTGTGGACAGAGTGATCACCTGTCCTCTTCCTGCACAGAGAAGAAGGCCTCTGAAGTTCTGGTCCCCGCCCAACCAAATCCCCCTTTTGTCGAGTCTGTGCAATCTCTCTCGGCTGTTATGGGCATGCCAACGATCGGGACCGGTTTGGATAAACTCCCGGTTGGATCTCAAATCTCAGCCTCCACTCCCCGAAAACCTTTGCCTGACGCTAATGCGGATAGGTAGAAGAAGGAGGGGCAATGGCAGGTCGTTGGCAGGGAAAAAGGGAAGACCCATGCAGCGGGACCTCGTTCCACATCCAAAATAGGCAAAGGCACTTACAGCCTCACTCCCTCAACCAATGCTAAGGGCTATTCTCCGGCCAGCTACTCAGATAAACTCCATCAAAAGATGCTACAATACGAACCATCTTTCCAAAAATAGGAAAAACTGCAGCAGCTTATGGAGACTTTAAAATCCAAACCTCTGGATTCGGAAAAATAATATGGCATCTCTGTTTCGGTACCGTCTTCTCCTGTCACAAAACATTATCACATGGTTCCTCCTCCTATTGTCAAACCAATAAACAAAGTTACATCTAACATGACCACTCTTAAGTGACCTGTGCCCAAATCATCTTCCAAAAAAATCAGCTCCCATTCCATCAACCAATCCTTCACCTATGCATACAGCCATAAATTCACTGAAAAAAAAAAGATCAAAGAGACAAAGAAGCCCATTTTCAGACTCATCGGAACCCACTATAGAAAAAAAATCAAATCCAATCCCTTATACAATACTGAGGATGACGTGTGCCTTGTCTCAAAAGAAATAGAAGATAAGACATTAATAAACACGAAAAAATTAAAAGCACTTTTAAATTTTAGAAAAATTTGGACATAGAGAAACCCCGAAAATTCCCCAATGCCAAAAGGGTCCTCACAGCTGTTCGATCTGGTGTAGCCGGCCAACAAATATGGGCCATGATGGACGAGGCTAACCGAACTTTTGGTATGTTTCCACTAATGGCTTGAAGTTGAGAACATTAAAAATTACAACAGTTTTGTTCAGAGAGGTTCCCGTTTTTTGTTCACACCTCCCTATATAGAGATTTAAAACTAACTTCCCCCCTTGGACATTGGCGGCTTGTCTCGTGATAGCACCATCAAGAGTGAGATGGGTACTGGCTCAATGGGAGAGGCCGTCGGTGTTCTAACCCCGGTCATGTTCAATGCAGGAGAGCAACCCTAATCGGTTTCATCGCGGCTCTCTGGTTAGCAAGTGTGGATACCCGTGGTCTGAGATCGGAGTCACGCAGGGCGAAGCTCTCGCGTGACCTTCACCGTCTCGGGGTGAATATATGTTGTGTGTAAGAGACCCGTTTTTCGTCTCGCGACCAGGAACGCATTCTGTCTAGGGGTTTTTCCCTCCATTCAGCATATTTTGATGGACGCTCGAGGGGTATCTCTTGGCTGGTGAGCAATTTTTGTTTTTTTTTCTTCGCGGATCCTGCGGGCAGTCTTTGCGTATTGGCTGTTACCATAAAGGATAAGGCTCTTCGTCTCATTGGGGTTTATGCGCCCAATGTCCATTCTGAGCGGTCTGCTTTGTTTCGGCAGATTGAGCCGTTTTTGACGACATCGCGTCGGGTAGTTTTAGTGGGCGATTGAAATGCCGTCCTTAATCCCGATATAGATCGTATAGGGCCAAATTCGGGTACTAACAACCGGGACGTGAAGCCATTTCGTAACTTTATCGACAAGTTTGATCTTGTCGATAAGTACTGGAATGAACACCCTCGAGAAGTAGTGTGGTCTTGGACTGATAGTGGCAGTTCGGCTACAAATATGCGTTCTAGCTACTTCGACCAATTCTTAGTTAGGAGAGTCGATGCAGGGCTCTTAGGGTGTCCAAGTTTCCATGAGATAGTTTATTCGGATCATAGGCTTGTCCGGGTCTGTGGAAGCTTAAATAAGCCTACGGTTAGGATGGCTGGCTTCTGGAAATTAAGCTCATCCATATTTGGTGAGCAAGATTTCCGTGACCAGCTGCTACTAATGATAGAGAGGGAACTGACGGCAGCGTTTGTGGGAAATGGCTGGTGGAATAATTTAAAAGCCCAAATCAGAACGTTTGCTGCTGATTATAGTCGTGGGCTCAATCTAGATAGATTAGCGGCGCAAACGGCTTTAGAGCAGAAAGTTTTTGATTAATATTTTAGCGAACCGTTTGCAGGTTTCCCTGTCTAGTCTGATTGACTCGGAACACATGCTGTGAAGGGTAGGACTATCCAGGACAACCTTCATATGGTACGCCTGATCATCGAGCACGTCGACAGTGAAGCCACGCTGATCAATTTATAGCAGTCCAAGGCCTTCGATTTCTGGAGGCTGTCTTTTCGGCGGCCGGTTAGGGGCTGTACTTTCGCACCTGGATCCGTCTTCTGTATGCGACTCCCGGTGCGCTGGTGGAAGTGAACGGGGTAAGATCGGAAACCTTCGTGATGTATCGATCTGTTCGTCAAGTTTGTCCGCTTTTGTTTTACGTTCTTGCGTTGGAACCTTCCCTTCGCAAGTTAAAGGCGAATCCGGTTCTACACGGAATTTCCCTGGCCGGTGCTACCACATCGGCCAGATATTCTGCCTATGCTGATGACGTTTCGGTTCTTGTGTCGAGCAGAGCCGAGATTAACGAAGTCCGCAAAAAAGTCAGTGGCTATGAGATGGTGACAGGGGCCAAGATCAACCGCGATAAGTCTGTTGGCATGTGGATGGGTGCGTGGAAGGGATTTTCTCTTCCCGGACCTTTCCCCTAGATGGATGGGTTGGTCAAGATTCTCGGCGTTTGGTTCGGTCCTGATCTCCAGTTGGAAATGAATTTGTCGGAGGTGCAAGGGTAGGCCGAGATCGCAATAAATCTGTGGTCTCGGAGGAATTATTCCTTAATTGGCAGGGAAGAATTATGTGTTTCACACATCTACTCGATCTCCTAAAATAACTCTCTGTACTTCCGCTTCCGTATGCCACACTAATGTCATTAGCAAAGCTCTTGTTCTCTTTCTTGTTGAGAGACAAGGCTGCTATTGTATCGCGGGAGATCTGTTGCCTTCATCCATCTGAAGGCGGTCTGGGCATGCCAAGCATTGAGATTCGTCAATATATGCCTTCGCATCGGCTTTCTAGATCGAATGTGTCGCGAACCTGGTGAGGAGAGCGCCTTGTGGAAGGAAGACGCCCGTATGAACTTCCTATACTTGAAAAGTGTTCACTCGTGCGAAGAGGAGTCCCACCGTTTACTCCCAGACGAATGCTCCTTGTATCGTGAATGTATTGCTCTGAAACGTCTTTTATTGACGTCGGATGGCCTCTCCAACATCCAGGCGTTGTCACGTAGGGCATTATGTCAGGTGTTAGTCAGTGTGGAGGGCGTTAGATGAGCTGATTGACGAGCTCGGAATTACGAAGCAGGAGGCTCACTCAATAAGGCCTTGGGCGCCCGGGTTGAAATGTCTCAATAACGATGAAGCATCACTCACCAGGCTGGTGATTCGTGGGGCCCTCTGTGTCGCCAAAAGACTTTGCTCAGCGGGCTTGGAGAAATCTCCAAACTGCCGACGCTGTGGTGGGGAGGTTGAAACCTTGGGTCACGCCTTCTTTCATTGCAGCCAGGTAGTGCCGTTGTGCAAGTTTATTGAAGGCCTCATGGTCCGCCTGCTGCAGGGAAAGTTGTTTGTTCTTGAGGCCGCTTCCGTTTGTAGCAATGTGGCACCGCCGCTGACGAAGGCTGAACAATGTGTTCCACTGCTTGCTAGGTGTTATGAGAGTCGAGATTTGGACGAAACGTCAGAAGGGATTCTATGGAGGCGAGAAGTTCACTTCTTCCCAACTGATCTTATACTTTAAGCATCAGCTTAAAGTCAAGAATATGACGGAAAGGGGGCGGCTCATTTCATTAGAATTCAGCAAAAGGTGGGTGAATCTTGCGCGTTTGTGTCATTTGAAAGGAGCTGACCTTGAGTGGCACTTTGATGCCGGTTAGGCATCAGGCTATTGCTCTTCCTAAGTTGAACTTGCGCAACCAATCCCGAAACACGGCTAGTTTAGGTACAGTTTTTGATGCTTTAGTTTCTTTTTCTTTCAGTAAACTTAGCTAGGGTATGTATGCTCATTGGCCCCTTTTTTTCTGTCCATATTTTTCTTTATATTTAATTCCCCATCCCCTCCCTCGTTAAGTGGTCAGTGATGTAATTTTGCTGGTGGATGCGGGGCGCCTTTCGTTTCGCGTGCGTGTTTTTCGTATTTGTTGTTGCGTCTGAATGAGTGCATGTGAGTGCGAGTGCTTGGGATGAATGAATGTTTTATACTATTATAGCCCCGCATTGATTTCGGCCAGTGAACTGATATTTCTTCCACATTTAGTGTTTGTGTGGGGTTTTATTACTAATATTATGTTCTTTAGTTTCTTGTAAATAGTTTTTGCATTCATATTCGTAAATACTCATTGGCGCTAGTTTTTTTACAATTGTTGTTTTATTCCCCCCCGCCCCCCCCCCACAGACAATGAATTGTAAATATGGGGACTAGTTAGTATTTTCATAGAGGTATTGTGATGGATGTAATAATAAGTTACGTAAGAATGTGTTGTTTTGGTGTATGGAATATTGTTTGTACAATTGGATCAGTGTTTGTGGCTAGCTAAGTTATAGTTATAATTAAGAAATATCCCCACTTCGGCCTTGTGCCACATTTAAACAATAAATATCGCTCTTCTCTATGGTACATAGACTTTATGAATTTAAGTGTAGTGCTATTTTGATAACAAGGTCATTGTTTGATT
Organism: Acanthosepion lycidas; assembly: GCA_963932145.1. Lineage (NCBI taxonomy): Eukaryota > Metazoa > Mollusca > Cephalopoda > Sepiida > Sepiidae > Acanthosepion > Acanthosepion lycidas. Next base: position 78,991,166 of record OZ010573.1, on the reverse strand, counting down.
CGCTAGAGGTAACCGTAAGTTTTAGGCTAGCAGTTTCATTTCTCGCACTTCTCGCTTGTAAAACTCTCTTCCGGTTCCATGCTTTCCAGTGAATTCTAATCTTAAAACATTAAATGCGATATCCATCGTTTTCTACTGTCTTTCTGGTTACTCTTCTATTGCTCTTGTTCCTTAGTAATCTTTCTGCTTTCTAATTCTTTCACATTCAGTAACCCCTTGTGGCTTTACTGCCTTGCTTGGGGTATATCTGATTAAAATCCTGACTAATCCTGTTTTAATTAACACGTTGCAAAATGCATCCACGTTCTTATTACTGGTGGATTTAATCTTTCCACAGCCATATTCATATGTTTTATTCTATAATTTATGGTGTATTTTTTCTTGGTGTTTTCATTACTATTTTTCTCTTGATTTTAATTTTCTGATCTAATATATTGTTTATTTTGTCAATTTCACTGCATTTTCAGCATATAATGATCTATTTCATTGTCTTTTGAGATTAGTTTCAATGTATAAGGTAACAAAAAAATCCTTGCCGTTTTTTACGTCGTGTTAGAAGAAGTGATCAATGATACGCAGATAAGTGCATCACATGCCGGGAAAGTAGTGGAGTGAGTGTGCATTGCCCTTGATCAATACATGTGCGGTGCGCACACGCATCAGTCATACGTCAAGCGGCGAGGAAACGTGGCATTGTCGAAGCAGCTCGTTCGAAGTTATCTGCTTTATGACTAAGTTGGGTTTGTCCGCAGCCGCATCAAGTTTTGTGAGATAATCCTGTAAGGGAACGCATTGTCTGTCTATATTTCTGAAATGAGGCATTATGATTATTTACAATATTTTCATTATTCGGACTGATATCCTTATCTTCATTGCCATATTCACAGCATTTCGGCCCTTGTACTCTCCAGCGTTCCACAAGAGAGTTGGAATTTCGGGGTAGATTGTTCTAGTAAGGAATCAGCACACATGATAGGCCACAAAAATCTTCTGATCCGGCGAAGCACAGAAATGAATACAATATGGGACCCAGTAATAAGGACTACTATAGAAAACAATGAATAACAACAAAAGTTTACTATAAAAAATCTGGTAAAAATGCAAAAATCACAACAGAAAAAATTACAATATGAGTACTGGTAAAAAATTGTTACTGAGACATGAGGTTTATATATCCAAAAAATTCATACACAGATGTCCTCGGGGACATATGGCCTAGTGGATACAGGCTTTGGTTAGATTCAGTATTTGAATTGAGAGTTGAGTTAAAGGGAAATAACTGAGATATCCAGAAGAGGCATGGCACGTGGAACTAGAACAATCTACCCCGGTGGACGAGATAAAGGTTTTGGTTCGAAATTTCAATCTCTTGAAGAAGACCGGCGTTTACAACAGCCGAAATGTTGTGAATATGGCATTGAAGATGAGAATGACAGTCGAGTAATGATAATAATGCAAGTAATTTTTACATATTTTATGAAATTTTACATTTTTCTTATTGGTGTTATAAGACGTTCTTTTCTACTCTTTCTATCTCTGTCTTTTTCTCTTTATGTTTTAACAATCTGCGAAATTTTCCTCTCTAAATTCGGTTCCAGATTAAATCTGGTTTCCACCTTTTCTGCTCTTGTTCTTTAGTCTATCTTTCTATGATTTTGGATATATTTTCCGCTACTTCTTGACATTTATTTCACTATATTTCTTTTTATCCTTTCTTATATTAGGTTGGTGCAAAATAATGATGTAGTAATGTCGTTTTTGATGTTAAAAAATACGTCAAAAAACGACATTATTACGTCATTATTTTTGCACCAACCTAATATATTTGTGGATTTATATTTTATTTAATATTAACTGCTTTTCTTGTTTCCATTTATCCAGTTTCAATCAATATTTTTCTACCAACGATGATGCCTTCTAATTTTTCGTTACTTCTAATATTTTCATTTCTCTCTGTCTCTCTCTCTCTCTGTCTCTCTCTCTCTCTCTCTCTGTCCCTCTGTCTCTCTCTAACCCTTTTTCAATTTTCTTCATGATTTTGACTTCAAGTTCATAGAATTCCATGCTTCATTTAATATTTTGATTCTCCTTCCCTATTTACTCTACCTTACCACAGCCAACTTCGAATTTCTATTCAACCTAATCCTATATTTCTTCATATTTTGACCACATTGAAATGAATTTAAAACTGAGTATTTTGGCTTTTTCTCAATTTCAAATCATACAACTCTTTATTATTTCATTGCGTGAATTATTGCTTAAATTATGGTTTGTCGCTTCATCATCATCATCATCATCATCATCATCATCGCGGCATCTAATTTCCATTTCTGACTGTATTTGATGGCATCATTCTTTTCCTTATTTTGTTTCCCTTTTCGTCCTGCTCCATATGCCATATTATTATTATTATTATTATTATTATTATTATTATTTCTCAATACTTTACACTATAATATTTATTTCTGTTAACATTTTCGAAGATGTTTTGTTGTAGTTAGCGCTGTTTTGTTTGTAATTGCTTTTATGCGCTTATTTTTTGTCGCTGTTAATATTCCATTTCTTCTGTAAATTTATTGTATTTTTATCATATTCTAGTTGATTCTACCGTTTGATAATATTATTGCAAAACGCATAGTATTGTTCTTGTTGTTGATATTGTAGTTGTTCTTGATTGTGTGGGTACTGTTATCACCTTGACTTTTCTGAATCTATCATATTCTTCCCCAGTATATTCGGCTTATAAGTTTGTTTTTTAAAGATATAAGGCTGTCATCTGCTCAACCAAGAAAGAATACAAGAAAGAGAAATTAATACGACTGTGAGGAAAATGGATTTCCATAATAATATCAGTTATCCAATTTATTTTTATTCGGTCTGACGCCATTATTTCGATTCTAGCAAGTTGACTTATTCTTCTTTTTGACAATGTAAGCATTAGTGTAAATAACAAAATGATAAAACTTGAATTGCAGCGTTAAAACAATATCGTTAATATTTTTTTTTTTCAGACAGTTGGATCATTATTTTGTTTGTTACAAAAATACAAAAATTCTGAACCTAGCTGATCAAATATACGACTTAATAGAATAAATGAAATGAAAGCGCGTACACACACATTATACACAAGTTATACATCTATTATATTTCACTCATACACGTATATGTCAGATATATACGCGAAATATATCAATTAGCATACAATTCCTAATGTATTGTGTACTTGGAATATTTTCACTCAATTTTTAATATTATATACATTCACTGAAAGCCCCTAAAAACAAAGGAAAATACAGGAAATGGTGCTCTAAGTCTGATCTGAATTGATGTCATTGTCCAGAAATGCAAATGATTGTTTCATTCTTCATCTTTCTTAAGATGCAATGATGATAGAATATCATGCGATATTAATTAGCTTATTAATTGCGTGTCGTACATATAAAAACGTTGCATCCTAATTTCTCTTGAGGTTAATAGTCGAATATTTATATATGCGTACAAATAAACATCGACCACAATATATTATTTTACAGTTCATCGTGCAATCGAACGCTTTTTAAATAAAATGGAATTAACCCGTCGATGTTGGCAGCATTTTCAGGTTATATTTAAGATTATATTGCAGATATACCATGCGAATTCTAGTGCTAATACTTTTTTTTTAAATACATATTTACAGTGACTTATCTGGTGTTGTAAATAGTAGTTCATCATATTGTAAATACACCCCTACACATGTGCATACACGCACACAGACACACACCCATACACCTATATATATTATGTTTATTTTCAAATATACAGATATTGTCATAAGCTGTAAAAATGAAGGATTGTTGAAAACACAAATTTGCAGATTACGAAAAAGAAGAGAGAGCTCTAACACAAATAAATTCAAGACTTTGAGTAGATAAGATTAAAAAGGAATTAAAAAAAAAGGCTGTAAGAGATTATTTTAAAAAAAAGTTAATGAACCGCAAGGAAATATTTGAAGCTTAGAGTGACGAAAATGGAAGCAGAGTAAATAATTCAGAATCTTAAGAAAATTAGTCAAACCCGTGAGATCAATCAAACTATCAGCTTCAAACTCCCAAAACATAAAAACAGACGTGGAAGTTGACTAAAGTAGTAGAAGAAAAGTGATTATTCTGATGAATGCCGACTTACATTTGATAGAGCAGATAGTTGGGCTAGTCAAAATTTAAGACTTTGGAAGAGACGTAAATCTTTTAATGCGGGAATTAAAATTATAAGTTTCGTCGTTGGTAATGGTGCCAAAAGAAACATGTAGAAAATGATTGTAATCTTTTGGACAAAAGGTTTTTGTGTGTTAAAAATCGCAACCATGTATATCTAGGCTAAAAGAGTTTAACTATGTAAGAACATGCGCCATCTAATTCTGCAAAATGCGCTAATAACCACTTTGCCATAAAAATGATTTAAATAAACCAAATTAAAAGAAATACCAATCAGTATATCTGTCCAAAAGAAACTAGTAAGATAACATCAAATGATGTATTTTTTAAATCATTTATATAAGTATGGAAAACCACTAACAAGCAGAAAAGTTATCGGGGAATCATAAAAAAACAGGTACAAGTAAAATTAAATTTCAAACAGTAGAAATGCTGACAAAATGTAAGTGATAAAGAGATAGTAAAACCACACTTTAAGGTCATCATGAAATATCGGCATATTTCTATGAAAATATCCACGCAAAGAAACACTTATATCTAAACAAAATAAGAAAATGAATTCACTCTGCTTTCTTTTTTAATATAACACAAATGATGTGCAACTGAGATGAAGGAGTGGATAAAAATCGCGATATTGACTATCTAACAGTGTATTCATTTAATTGAAGAGACCATACTGCTTACCCATGAATAAACAAACGTTAACAAAATATTCGTGTAACAATCTTGTTTAATACACAATGGATTTTAAAACTAAATTCAGTAATACTATTACTTGTTTCTCTTCCTGGGAAGACATCTCTAAAGGAATAAGAATCTTCAACGTATGTCATTCTATCCATTAAGCGCGTTATTTGATGTGGAAAGAGATCTAATATTTGTCTTCTGTGGTTTTTATATTAAATCAATACTGATGCCCTATTTCACTATACACGCCGAGCGTGCACACACACATAAAAACACGCACACATATAATATATATATATGTGTGTGTGTGTGTGTGTGTGTATTTGTGTGTGTGCACGTGTGTGTGTGCGCGCGCTCGTCCGTGTGTGTGCGTGCTGTAAAAAATTGTTTAAAATATGATATGATATATATATATATATATATATATATATATATATATATATATATATATATATATATGGGGAATCTGTGCTCAGTTTCAAAGAAGAGAGTATTCGTTGGTCGAAATTAACCCAGCGTGATATCTATCAGTTCCACGTTTTAAGCGATCACCAGAGAGTGTAATAAATATATCTATTCGACAAAGGGTTGCTATGGTAGACGTCAATGATAACAAATCTGTAACTTTTTAAATAAAAGCAAGTGTAGTTTCGGGCTGCTTAATCTTCTATTGGACAATACACCCATGATAGATTATTTTAAGGCGAACCTAAAACAGCATCATATCTCGCATAAGCAGACAACATTAGTTAGCAACTAGCGCCATTATTACTATCATCTACTTCCCAAACTGACCTTTAGTCCCTAAGAACCAAAATCAGACAAAAGCAAGAAAAGAAATATGCAGTGGTCATTCTCCCTCTACCACGTGATGGCCATCATAAATTCATCCTGTCGCTCACTAGACCCACGTAAAAGCTATCCTGTCCAGACACGCCACATTTACCCTTTGCCGCTATCTCTTCTTTATATCCCTTCCTTTCCAGTTAATTCAGAATAATCTTTCTCCAATTCTTTTTTTTTTCTCTATTTTACATTTCAGAAGACTTTTTTCTCTTTCAGTACAACTAATGTTTTACTTTTTTCTTCATCATTTTCAAGGTTTTCTATTTTAATCTTTTTTCTCCTTTCCTTTTTTTCAATTTTTCATTCTATTTCCTTTTAACTCCGTTCATATCATCTGAATTATTTTCATTACGCGTTATTTTTCTCTTTTTTTCTCTTTCTTTTCTCAAACAAAACACTTCGTCCTCATTATCCCACCATCTCATCAACTCCTACTATCACTACTAACGCCACCATTATTGCTTCCTCACCAAGACGAAGTCAGACATTTTTATTACCACCCTCATCACTCCACAACGCAAAAGCAGGACTCTGCTATATTTTCCCTTCATGATTACAGAGAGACATCATCAATCCAGCGAACAAACAGTAAACTTGTCCGAGGAGAGCGCTATCGGAAAAAAAACCCTCCAACCCTAACCAACCCTGACCACAGCGGTCGGCCACAAACCGCCGCGGTGAGCCGCAAGTCCTAAGAGCCATTGCTATTGACAATCGAGGCGGCAGCAGCCGTCTCCATTAATAGTCAGGCGTTAATCGACAGCTCTGGAGTTTCTAACCGTGCTTCCTTTGCACATTGTAAGTCTCACTGGGAGTATGGCAGTGTTTAGTGATGACAGAAGCCACATCAAAGTATATTTTGGCATTTGCAGTTGTCTTTTATTTTATTTCTTTGGTAGTGTAGGGCGTATAGAATAAGAAGCAAGTTAGGTGGAATAGAAGGAAGAGGAAGAATAATGAAAGTGGGATCAAGAATATGCATGGAGAACAAAACCCATCCCAATACAGTGTAAAGACATGAAATTGAAGAACAACTCAGAATATGTGAGGGTTTGATTGATTCTAATGGAAAATAAAGAAACAACAAAGAAAAGATTGATGGTTATTTGGAAAAAGTCCAAACAATAGATGAGATGGAAAATAAGTAAGAATAGACTAAAGGTTTAAAAAATGATTTAAAGAGCTGAATATAAAAGAATTAAAAAAATCACAGAGTAAGTAAAATTGTAGATCTGATAGAAGAATCAAAATAAATTGGAAGATATCGAAGAGAGAAATTCAAAGGTGGACTTTAAAAATTCTAATAAATATCACTTGATTCTAATGATAAAAACAATATCTGAATGAAAATTCATGAAACACATGATTTAAACGGGAATTTTGTTTTTATAAATGATTTCATGGCAATTGTTCGGATGAGCTGTTCGCTATAGTACATAGACTTTTTTAATTATAAGCGCAGTACTAAATTGGCGTCGAGATCTCATCATTTTACAGTTTAACTGGCTAGACGTAACTGTATATTTTATGTTAGCAGTTTCTTTTCTTGCACTTCTTGCTTGTGGATGTTCCGTCCGGTTCCATGCTTTACAGCCAACATTAATCAGCAAAAATTTAAATGCAATGACAATCTCTATCTACTGCCATACTGATTACTCTTATCGCTCATTATTAAAGTTTTTGTTCCTAATTCTTCCATGCCCTGTACCCCCATGTGTCTTAGTGGTTCTACTGCCTTCCCTGGGATGATATCGATTAAAAAAATTCAACACCGCCTTTCTGAAAATGTCAAAGGGCTAAATAAATATATTTTGTGACGTACGCTAGCCGTTAATAATTAAGTATAACTCAAGACTTCAATGTTATATAAAACAGTATATAATTACAACCTCAAATAAATACTTAACAAGAACAAAGAAGTAAAAGCTAACCAAAGGTAATTAGACATTTCATTGAATACCTTCTTAGTGGCACGGCTCGGCTTAACGTCGGGTAAATCCTAAATCAAAGCCCAAACGATCGATGCACAATAATTCGCACTAATTCGACTGGATATTTCCACTCAATAGTCACTCAATAATCACTGCAGTCAGTAGCCTGACACCGCTATTTATACACCAGGCGGAAATCATATAATTATAAGTCCAGAGTGTCACGCTCGAACCTTGGTGTTAGTAGTTTATTTTCTACCTATATGAGAATATTTTGCATATAAAGACGAAATGAAACAAGTTCTAAATAAATACACGAGGCGTAGCAAAAGAAGCATAATTATGTCAAGTGTAGATGATTTCTCTTTTGATAACTTTTTAACGATATTTTTTAATATCTTTCTATTAAAAATTATATACACTTTCATTATTCTTTCTCTTCATTTAAAGAATTTTTTTGGCTTCCATCGGCATATAGCTGATGCTAACATCAAGGAGAGTGGAAATTTTATATTGAATCAATTGCTAAATCAGTTGCTTGGAAAGTTGGTTCAAAATGTCTTGCAAATACAATTTCTCTCGACAGAAACTATCTCACACATTTATCATATGTGTCTATGCATTGAATATTGCTCTCACATTTGGTCTGATGTTTCTGCTATATATTTCGAGATCCTGAATAAAATGTAAAGAAGAATTTGCAATGTTATCAGTCCTGGCCTGACATTTCGTTTTTTTTCCAACGCCGTAAAGTAGCTTCCTTTTTAGCCTTTTCTATATATACTTTCGTGGTAATTGTACTGGTAGATTTTCCTCTTTAGTATCTTATTTTTCTCTCTCTTTAATAATGTTTTTATTTTGCTCTTTGTCTTTATTCAGAGTAACCCCTTACGTTTTAGTGACTTGATTGCCTTTTTTGGGATACAAAGGAGAGTACAAATCATGGATAATGTATATAAATACATTTCTATGTGAATTTAAAAGGTACCAGTTAAAACTTTAGTAATAATAACATTATTATTTTGATCTGATTTTAGTAGATACTAATTTAAATATATTCATTAAGAGGAAAATATATTATTATTGGAAAAATAAAGAATTATTTTACTCATTGATTATTCTTTCAAATGATAGAAAAATCGTAAATAGCATTGTATTAATTACGAAAGAATAACCAATAATTAACACAATTAATAAAGATACAATTGCTTTGAAATAATCAAAAAATGTCAAATTAAGGGTTAATGGGTTTGAAGATAGACTATTGGTTTGAGCTAAAATTAACAGAAAATAAATCAATTTGCGATTCACTATTAGCAAAAAAGTCTTGTATGCTGCAGACTGATACGAGCATGCATAGCCTAGTCTCTTTTAATGCCACGCTGTGACAGGAAATTAATGAAGTAAATAAACATAATGAAAAATAATAAGTAAATAAAATACAAGAAATCCTATACGGGCAAGGACAATCTAAGGATAAAAATTTAAAAAAAAAAAGGAAAAATTCAGAAACACTGAAAAACAAGAAAATTTGAAGATATCAAATATGTTCGTTGGATGTTAAAATATAAAAAGGCTTCACTATGAAAAATAAAAGAGGACATTTGACAAATAAGAAAGCTTTATAAGAGAATGAATGTAAAACAAAAATACTTATTAATCAAAAAGTTAAATTCAAAGGATCAAAGTGAAAAAGACTTAAGGAAAGAAAGGTATATTTTAATTTGAAAGAACTATAACAAAAATGAACTAATTAAAAAGTAAAAAATATCATAAGGCTAGTCAGGCAAAAACAATGAATAACAACGTGAAACGATTATACATTCGATAGAAAAGCATAGATATTATAAAACAATATTAGGTACGTGATAGGATGAACAATGCATAAACAAAATGAATTCATATAAGAATAAAAGTTGTGGAGAGAAATAAAGTTGGCAAAATGAACTTAAATGGTTGAGTGGGGAAAGTGTAAATGCTAAATTGTAAAAAAGAAAGGAAATCCAAGAATTCTATGTTTAGTGGATTTGTTGTAGAGTTGATGATAAGAGAAATTTTGTAAGATTAAAATCTGGGAGTTAAAATGAAAAATAAGAAATGAATAGGAAATTAAAGTTTAAAAATACAAATCAAAAAGCGAAAACTACAATAAATGACAGATACTGGATTTTAAATAAAACCTGGAAAGAAATACAAACAAATGTTACATCAATCTAGTATATAGTTAGTAAAATCCTGGTATAAAAATGCAATTTATGTTTAAAATCAAATTGTATTTCGCAAAATCTCCTGTAGGTTCATAACAAAATCTCGACTTTGTTTGTTTTGATTAAAACCCATGACCAAAGGAAAAATGTGTTTCAGTCATTTTCGCGTTCGAATTTCGTAGAAGATTAATATCCCGAAGTAGAATACGTTTATATTTAGCAAAATACGTACAACCTACATGTTTATTTCCTGTTTTCTATCACACTCTCTCCTTTCCTCTATTTGCATGTGTAGCTCTCTCTTCTATTTGCATGCGCATGCTTAGAAAAATCTTAAAAGGACTGATAATGAAACCAATCTCAAGAAAGTTCTTATTGAAGAGTTTCTTTACCCTGTCTCTTGTTTATTTAATTACTTTATTTTTCACACGATATATATATATATATATATATATATATATATATATATATATATATATATATATATATATATATATATATATATATATATATATATAAGAGAAGTGCTGAAAAGTGTTACACACTTCTGTCCATATGAATAAATGAATATGAATGATTCGGGCTTTTTTATCCTATCTTAGTCTAGCCGAGATCTTGCCACTTACAAAATAAATAAAAAAACATTCAGTTTCTTTCAATTGTTCAGGACATATCTGAACTAGTAACCAATCATGTATTCTTACATAAAAAAACATGAAAATGTAAGAAATGCTAATAGAATAAAGGAGGAAAAAAAGAATTAATAATGCCCAATATATTGATTTATTGATCTTTTATCGATTGTATGCTAGCTGATTACCTTTGGCAAGACAGTTGGGCTCAATTCAGGTTTTCACTGATACTTATTGAAAATATGTTCCAAAATATATTTATTTTCCGTCTTAAATATTTCTTTGATAATTACGAAATTCATATAATTAATCATATAATTTTTATATGGAACTATCAAATTCTGATAAATTATATAATGTAAACGAAGATGCCCATATTATAAAGATAAATCAGTTTCTCACGTCCTCTGATATTTAAGATTATATTATAAACTTGAAAAATAGGAAAACTTTAGAAACCGACTGTTTTAAATCAAATTTAGATTCTGTAGAAATATTGACACTGAATCTCTTTAATCTCGTAAGCAGAAGTTTAAATTGCAGAAGAGATGTATTTAATTGAAACTATGACCAAAGAGATATTTATCTTTGTCCCATTTAGAATGGAACTTCCCAGGTTTCAGTACTTATATGCGGTTAGAGAAAAAGATAACTACAACGAAATATTAAAAAGTAGATTATAACTGGAAAATATTAGAGAACAAGAAATCAAAAGTATGTTACAGTTTTTATGTATAAAGCAAACATAGATTAAAGTAGGATTATTTGGAACACAGTCTGTAAAGGGTAATCAACGAATTCAAAGCAGTAGCAAAGAGCCCAACACTACAGCAGAAATAAAATGGATTTCAAGCTATTTAAGCATCACTGTGTTCATTGTCATTATAATGAGTATTATCATCATCACGCTCTGGCATCACTTAGTGATTTCTATCATCTAATAAGGGTTTTGATCAGTACTCCCTTGCCTCAAGCGTTACCACAGGAAGACAGAAACAAAGTCTGTGGTTTGGATTTGAAAGTGAAAATTAGAGCCATTGTCAGGCGCGCCTTACATTTAACAGTTGATGCACTGACTGCTGAGATATTTTGAATTGGGATTGTGTCTGAGGTTTTGTCGAAGGAATAGGAGGTAGAATGTTAGTATTCAAAGAGATTGGTTGTTTAGGAGTTTTAAATTAGTGGTGAGATGCTAGCGGACGATAGGATGATTGAATGAAGAGACAGATTAAGAGAAGAGGTAGTAGAATGTAAAGAAAAAGAAACTTTAACATGAACGTGAAGACACTCGGGAGACCGTAATGAGAAAAATGTTGAAGAGAGAGAGAAAGAGAGAGAGAGAGATAGAGAGTGAGAGAGAGAGAGAGAGAGAGAGAGAAAATACAGATGAGTGATTTAGGTAACAGAAAACGATAGAGAACACCAATTAGTAAAAGAAATGATTTTAAGCAATAATGCAGAGTGTAAGATGAATTGATCACTATATAAATAAATATGTCGAGAGGAATTGAGAAATATAGGAAAGATGGAATGTGCTAGAAAATATGAAAGCAGAAGAAAGTGGAAAAATTAATAGATTTTCAAGATAAATAACATTTTTATTCGGCAGAAAAAAAAGAAAAGAAATTGAACATAATGTGAATAATTAGAGATGTACACTTGAAACAAGGAAGTAATAAAGAAAATAGTGAAAGGCATTATACAGAAGTAAAGAAAAGGACGAAATGATAAAGCTAAATAAAAAATATAATATATTGACAAAATGAAAGTATCATTTAGATGTTACCGATGGAGAAGAGGAAGTTGCTAGGAAATTTAAAGAAAGATTACAAAATAGGAAAACAATGCGTAATAAAGAATGGAAGTATAAGAAACATCATTAGAATATAAAATGAAAGAAAAAGAAGAAAAATGGTGAACACTTTTACGTATTAAGAAAAAAAAAAAAAATAAAGAAAAAGTCAATGTTTATTTTAGAGAGTTTGGCGATGAAGGAGAGTAGAAAGCAAACTTAATAAATATATTATTATGATAAATAATCAAATTTACATATAAAATTCTGAAATGACGGAAGCAAAATAAGCAAACACTGAGTTAAGAAAACGATTATGACCACCGTGCCTTTGAAAGTTAATAGAAAATCGAATCAATGACAAAGTAAGGGATAAAATAACATTATAGAATAAAAAGGCAGTTAGAGAAGAGCCATAATGCAAAAGATCTGAAATCTTATGAAGAAAAGCATATAATCAATTGAGATAAGGACTAAATAAAAATATTAAAAACAAAGAGAATAATTAACACAGAAAAGGTGTAAAAATATCGAAAATTAAAAAAACATCCTAAAGAAGGAGATGGTGAACGGGAAGAAGTAGAAATTGATCATGGTGTGATGAAGACTGAGAAAGTATGCCTTGAGAAAAATTAAAAAAAAACCTGTTAAATCGGATATGTTTGACTTTTCATGTAAACAAAAAGACTATATTATATAACTTGCTTACGGAATATTTTCGCTTGTAGAGTTGGAAAGATAAAAATTACTAATAATATTGTAGGCGATGAGATATATAACATGTTATGCTAAGAAGCAATACTTTAATGCCTGTTTTCTCTGTAGGTTTTAAACTTTATAAGGCTATTAATTTCTTCGCATAATCATTCTTTACGCTCATTTGTACTTGTTCAAGAAAACTGGCAATACATCGCATAATCAACGAAAATAATCTACTGGCAAAGTCTTGCATCTAAATGTAGGAATTATTCCATCGTAGAAGTTAAAAAAGAAAGCATAGCAAATGAGTCTTCATGAAATGTCAGTGAATAATGTCAAAGCAAAACAAAGGTGAAGAAACTTCAATCTTTTGCACGGTATTCTTGCTCATAAATACTATATCCTCGATAGCCTTCAATATGAATTCATCAGATTCACAGTTAATTTTAAGTAGCTAAAAGGAAAATAAATGTGGTGATACAGAGAACAAATGAGCAAGAATGACTGAATTCTAGAATTTTTTTGAATATATTCCAGGCGAGAGTGGATCACGAAATAAAAGATTTTTTGGGGTTGTTGTAGCTTGGCTTAGTTGGTATTTGATTTTTGGTCCAACAATGTATTTAATATTCACTGATTTACTCTTTCAATGTCATAAAACAACTGGAAATGATAGCAAGGTATGCAAATTGAGAAAGTCAGTAAGCGTGTTATTGTTAAGAATCTTTAAAATATGTAATCTAGGCAACAGAAAACTGGGAAAAACTTTTGTGTTTTTATTATGTAGATTATCACTGGGTGCAGTGTACATTTTATTGTGCTTGTGACATTTACATTTCAACTTTAACGTTCATTCATTAAGCTATCATATGAAGTTACTGCTAGTTCACACGACACACGGCCAAAGGGCCAATCATAGTAGAGGATTAACGAGTGAGAATGTTATAAGGGAGTGAGAAGGAGGAAGTAAAAAATGCATATTATGTGAGCGTGTGGAATGGATACCGGTTGACATGGGTTCAAAAAGACCAATATTGTAGTAGTTGTCAGGGAAATATAGTCCAGAGAGCTGTTCCACAAAGTAATAGTCCTGGCTAAGACGATGCCTGAATGGAAATCGTTCATTATTAAAGGAATACGAAGAAAATGGGGATGGTTTGCCGCAAATACTTGGCATGACAGCTGCAGAGATTGGAACTTGTGAAATAGTAATAGTGATAAAGTGAGAAGATAGCAATGTTTCGTCTGTGGCATAAGGTTTACAAGGTGGAGAATAAATTATTGGCCGCAAAGACGTGTAAACACTTTGAACTCTGTCGAGATTAGGCAGTCCAAATATGGCAAAAATACTCCATTCTTGGTTTGATCTGACTCGTATACAGATAGAACAAAGCAGTGAGTTTTAGGTATATTCTGGAGTGATAGAAGGAACTGAACTTACTTCCAGCATCTTTCACGATGGCACGAATATACGCGTTACACTTGAAGTCGGGAGTGAGTTTTAGACGCAGTATGCGTTCGAGTCAAGGAGCTACTTTGAAGGTATGGTCACTCATCAGGACTGGTGCAGGTTGAGATTCTGCTCAGTGGTAAGGAAATGTTACTAGTTTAGTTTTGGGTGTATTGAATGATACTAGCCAATTGTTTCGCCATTGAGCAGGGAGAGTCATGTCAGAGTAGCGATTAGCTTCCGGGCACTTATCATTAAGACATTTTGAAATCTACATATATATTTACTAAGTATCTTATAGTGTCCTTTGACTGATCGTTAAAGTAGAAAGAGGGGGCCGTTAGTATTGATCCCATGTGCCTCAGAGTAATTGCCATTAACAACGAACTTCATAAACCTACCAGACAGGAAAGATTGATAACCGAGAGGACACTCTCAGAGATTCCATAACTGGCAAATATGTGTAGTCACACCTTGTCAAAGGCCATGGAGATATCTAGAATGGTCTTACTCGAGATATTTTTATCAAGTGCTTCCCTGTTTCTATGCGTGATAATAGAATATCAACAGTGGACCTAGAAGAGCAAATCTTGTTTAAAAGTACATTAATCACTCGAAAACCGCATGTAGTTTAATTACTTTATTTCCCCTCCTTCTCACTTCAATTGAAGGGATTATTTTCTATGGAATGAGAGGGAAATATGTGATATATAAAATGACCGAGCATATAAAATACCTTATGTGCATATCCGTGTCTGTTAGCCAAAATTATATCACCGGATATAAAGATGAATAACATGCATGGAATAGTTATTTGCAATGAGTAATACAAGGTTTCATAAAAAAAACTTATCAGTACAGAGGATCCGTCGTATCCTGAAAAATATTTGTTTTATAGTTACTGTTATCATCTAATGCAATGTTATATACAATAAAGTTTTACATAACGTCTGTATAGTATGTTATTGCTACGTGTATATACCTATTCATAAATTAGATATAATTAGAGATAATGATATGTTATGCTCCTTCAAGACGTAGGCAAACCTATCTCTCCAAGATTTATTTTAGATCTAAGAAGTGACCGTCACTCTGTCCTGTTCTGCTATGTACACAAACTCGTTAAGAAATTGTAATTGTTATATTAGACGTTTCCTAATATGTAATTTATTGCCCGAGCTGTTGTTGGTTGAAATTTATCAAACAATATTTCGAGAAAACCTCAAGTTCAGTAGCTGTTATCACTCTTTCCAGTAATGAGGAGTCATTCTTCCTGACCTTTTGTTTGAAGTAATGTGAATTGCCAACATATTAATTATATCATTATTTTCTACTCGATTTAGATGTAATATCCATTTTAGTTGCTGCTACTGTTGAAAGTCCTCAAGGAGTGTGGTCTCCATATTTGGTACAATACTTTATGATTCTATTGTGCCATTTCTCAATGTTTGAAGAAGGATGGTCCTCGCTTCAATACATATTTAACCATTGAATTGAGAAAACAGCTGTATACAGCTGACAGTGTAGATATTCCTGAACATGGTTACTCGATATTTGTCTTCAGTATGTTCTGTGTGTCCCAAATATTTCAAAGCCTCATATCTTATTATATATCCGAAATATCTCTTATGTTTCGCATTCTAAGTACAATTAATTTCTTTAAACTTTCATCGTTGTTTACATTCCCTTACATACTCAGGATTCTTCTGTATAACTACACCTCTTTATTACAAGTCTTCACTGCATCTTTGAAAAGATACTCAGATTTAACTGACTTGATTGATATGATATCGCAATTCAGTACTTTCTTCTTTGTTTCTCAGGAAAGTTCCTGTTTTTTACATCTTTTGGAAGATAGCTTTCACTATTCCAGTATACCTTCATATTACTGTATCACATATACCATCGTCTAATATAACGCTTTACTTTTTGTACTTGTTTGATTCTGACGCTTTCAGTTCGTAACTCTTATCGTGTGCTTTTGCTTTTGCTAACCACTATACATTTTGTCTTCTTACAATTGAGGGTCACACTATTCTTCTCTTTCTTTTACTACCTTCCCTCAGAGTTCTGGCTGTTTTCTTTCTGTGACAGCCGTCTACACGGTGTCAACTGCATATTTCATGTCGTTAAGATTGTGTTCACCAGTAACAATATCGGGTATGGCTTCTAGTTCTCATGGGATTTCCTCGTTGCAAAGGTTAAATAAATCAGGTGAGAATACGCATACTTGTCTTCCAGTCCGTTCTACTTTTGTTTAATTGCTCAATTCAAAAAATGACGTTTTGTATCTGTTTACAGGCGGTTTGTTTCGGATTATTGCAATAACTTTATCAAATCAAGTTTTCCTGGCAGTTCAGACAGACAATTGGGCCTTACCTTATCACATATATTTGTGTAGTCTATGAAACATAGGTATACAACATTCTGCATTTCCATTGTTCGCTTTGCTAGCATTCTGGTCATACTTATCCCATTTATTGTTCCAATCCCTTCAAAATTGTTCTTTCAGATTAAGCCGCCACGTCATTCATTATTTGGGTAAATTTGTCAATCTCGAAATCGTGTAAAACTGATATTATTACTTTTAAAATTCAATCTTGCTTCAGACTCTAATATTTCAGGCCATTCTATGTTTATTGTGCATTATAGATTTTTATCGTTCGTTATATTTGTTCCAACTTTGAGATATTTCCTTTCTCTATTATGAGCGTCCCCTCTTTAAAATTTATGAAAAATGTCGTGGAGCATGTATTTTATCTAAATACGTCTTTTGTTTTCATTTATGCATGTCTATTGTATGTATGTTGCCGAGTCTTTCTCTTTCTGCACACTTTTTAATTAGACCTTTAAATTATCTTATATTCTGTTTCATTTCTTGTTTAGATATTTAACTAATCCTATATTCTGTTGCATTTCTTGGCATTGTTTATTACCTTTCCTTCATCAAGAATTTAATCTCTGATTCACTTCTTTTTATTGTCTTACTTCCGTTGGGCTAATTCCGTTCATTGATATCATTAGACTTTCACTTCAGGTATTTCATTTTAAATTTTTGGCTTCATCCAAGCTAATATGTTTGCTTTTAACTCAGTCAACGTATATATATTTTTTTGCAAATTAAATTTTAGTGAGCTTCATATGACTGGAAAATGGTCTTTCCCACAGTTGGCACCTGGATAGATTTTAGAGAGTAGAACTGCATTCCCGAATCTGTTATTGATTGTTTTGTAGTATCTTTGGTTCTTCCTGTCTTCAAGGCTGTTATATGTCTACAAGCGTCTTGGGTACTCTTGAAATCAAGGACATGTCAATATGGGAAGCTATAAAATATCAAGAAGAAAATGAAAATTAGAGATTAAGAATTATACATGAAAACATAAAATATACTGTCATACAAGTTATGTAACAAAGAATGATTACTCCATTGTTTAGATATTAGCAATTTCAGAAAATGCGATTAAACTAAAAACAGTAACACTTCATGTATTAATTACTTTACTGGTTTTATTTGGCATGCTTGCATTTGAGGATATCATTACGTAGAAGTTTCTATTTTGGGTAATGATTGCGGGTAAGTGAAACCATCAAAAGTGTAACGGTGAATACGGATGGTCGACATAAAACTGTCTATGGAAAATGTAGCGGTGAACCCTTGTTATTAAATGACATACACTATGTTTTCAAACAATAGAAAAATCGTTTCGTCGGTGATTTGTAGATTCAATTTGAAGTATAATGTGAAAGTGTTTTAAGTAAATAAGGCACTGCTATTTCTTTACTGGATAGACGCAAAAAGCATAGAAATATAATTATAAACATGTATATGAATACAATGAAGATATGTTAGACATTTTGATTTTGATTGTTCTACGTTAGACGCCCATATCTGCGATTCGAACAAAATATTAATCTTTCGCAAAGAATTACTTTCGCGGAGTTTCTGTGGACATTGCTAATTTTCTTTTAACTTTAGTATTGTCAGAGGAACTCATTTTGTGGATACATTTTAATTAGCACCTAAATGACATATCGCCGTTTATTTTAATAGTATCTAAAGTATCCTAATTAACAGCAAAATTTCTATTATGTTGTTCCTACTACTACGCTCACATTATTATTATTATTATTATTGCTGTTGTTTTTCTCCACTACTTCTGCTCCCATCGACATTATGCCAACTGTCATTCTCTTAGTTATGAATCACAACATCGCAATTATCCTCATCATCGAACTGATGTCGATTTCAGTATCATCACAATTAATAAAGCTGGTCAAGCTAACAATACCACTAGTCATGAACACAACAAACTAATAAGATCAGTACCACCGTCGCCATCATCTCTAATCATAATCTCTTAAACAAATACCACAGCTTCCACTACCATTAAAATGACAACCATCATTGATAATCTTACAATGACCAATCTAACAAAGACAAATATGGCGCCCGTCCTCGCAGTCATTATAACTGGAATTAGGTTTTCGGGCATTCCTTAATCTTCTTTAATTACTAGTTTCATAACAGACGGTATTAATAACGTCATCTCAATATTTCATATTATCTTTAAACACCTTGTCAGTTAAGTCTGAACTGGAATAACTGAATAGATATCAAACTAAAAATACGAAAGCAACAGAAAAGTTAACTGTATTATAAGTCATCGGAAGGAATTCAATACCCATGAACATGTTCTATAATTTCAATTCAATACCCATGAACATGTTCTATAATTTCAATTCAATACCCATGAACATGTTCTATAATTTCATTAATGGTCACTCATTCTGTTATGACTATTGATTTCTCTTTACTTGAAAATAAATTAAAGTTTCCTCAACTCTTTTTTCATTGTTATCCTCTTGTTCATTTGTTATTTAAGATTTTATAATCTGTTAATTTGGCAACAATAACTTAGTAACCAGAAGCAACATTCTGAAACAAGAAGCATCCAAATATTGATTCAAAATTGTGATTACATAATTTTATTTGATAAAAAAGATTTGTTGTTTACCGTTAAATCAGCATTATTTTGCCAAATTTGATGATACCCCCAGAATAGATAATTATTACAAAACCAATGAAAAGCTCTATATTATAGCTAATTGAAAGAAAAAGAAAAACTGAAGTAATATATTTTATTAGATAAAAAATAGTAATAATAACATAAAGTCAAAAAACAAGAAAGCTACAATAATAATAATAATAATAATAACAATAAATTGCAATGCAAATGAACTGAAACTATTAATAAAAAGAACGAGATATGATAATGGAATATGTCGTTGTTAAATGTTAACTCTGCATAAAGTTAAATGGATATCAACAAAGAAATTAAAATACAAGTGGAATATTTAATGATAAACAACAATGCAAATATAGTGAAGTATTGAAAGCAGATATAAAAAAAATACGCCGAAACGAAAATGAATATCTTTAAAAAGAGAATTTGGGGAGTGGAATATAGTAAAATCTTATTACAGGCTTATTTAATTTATTTATAACATCTGGTTTAAGATAATTTGACTCTTTCTACACATGTGATCTGATCAATAGAAATTTTAAAAGAAACCTTGAGAGCCTCGATGCGAAAAAAGTATCGGAGTACAGCTCTTCAGGATTTAAAAATGAAGCAGTCTATGAATGAGAGAATGATCCTAACTAATATGATAAAAAAACAAATTTGAGTTCAAATACCAGGGGTTAAAATGAAAAACAATCAAGAAGACATAAAGGCAATTGATGGTGAAATGATATGAATCTGAAATTGGAACTTGGAATCACTTGTAATAGCATTGCACGGAGCATTAAAACGAACTACATCAAACCCAAAATAGACAAGACAAAATCACTGACTTCATTGCTGTGACAGACACAAGATTGGTTCGCAAAAATGTGCCCCAACTTGAGTAAAAAATATGTTTTAGTTTTTACACTCTCTTTATTGAAGAACATATTTACAGCTTCATTCATTCATTCATTCAAACAAAATTATAATTACATACTCACAAAATAATTATTTTTCTCAAAAAGAATTGTTCTTAGTGTCATTTAAATATTCCAAGTTTTTCACAAAGAAAATCCCGTAAAGACTGGAATAACCTGGAACTAACTCTGCTGAATACGTCGGGTGAGTGAAAACTTGTGTGTGTGTGTGTGTGTAACTTACATATTTTAGGGCTAAATATTTGCTTGCTACATTTAGTATTAATTGTTATTATTATTATTATTATTATTATTATTATTATTGATTAAGATTGGAATATTTTACAGTTAAATAGTGAAACATACACAGACATCAAATAAATGCAGCCAATTTACCGCGGTTGATTTGGAGCTGTCTGACATTTATTAAACGCAAGTAATCATTTATCCTTATCAACCTCGAACTGTCATACCAGAAGTCTACAACAAGAAACTTCGCAAACCACTTCACAATAGCTTCAAAATTTTATTTTGAATGACATAATTTTTTAAGTAAAATAAAATCAGGTTTCTTAATATCTATTATATTCAGTGTTAGAATCCTTAAACAATGATACAGAAATTTAACAATTTAAAATATACACTGATACGGGACTTGTTACAATCCAATCAAATGCGAGATAGCACAAAATCATCGATTCTAGCTTTTAAGTAAGAAGCAACCTCAGTAGCACAAATTCCAATAGGAATATTTTCACTCCAATGGGCTTCGCGAATAAAGTCTCGAAACATCCCAATCGGAAAGCAGGTAATTATCAACAGGCACTACAGCATGATCTGCCAAGAGGATAGAATTGACATGACCAGCAAGAGTAAAAAAGAGGTAAGGAAATATTTTGTAAATAATCTCGTTGATCAGAATTAGTAAGGAAACGAGCAGGGAAATTTAATATTTGACTAAGAGTGTTAGCAGCTGAAAAACTGAAAGTTTGAATACTGCAATATCATTAGCATTATTCCTTAGAAGTGAGTGATAAAGGGAAAAAATGATAGCTAACAGAGTACAATAAAAGAGGAGTAAAGAATATAAAAGAAACATACTGTGACTCAGGAGATGATTCTTTTGCCAATCGAAAATGTTCTGGATGCAAACACGAAAGATGTGCATATGTATTTTGAAGTCTTTGTGAAAAAGATGAAGATAACCTCGAACCGATAATTTATTGGTAGCGCATTTAAACATCAGGATACTGGTATTTTATCAAGACACCACCTCTAGGAATGTTGTCGAACAAAGTTCTAGTGAGCCATTCCAAGCATAGGGGAGAATTATAAAAGTAATAAAACCTCTCTGAAGATTACACCAGGAGATGAATTCTAACATAAACGTAGATTAGTTGAATTTTAAATACTATATTCAAGTTAAGTATTAAATTTTAATAACCATATATATATATATATATATATATATAATTTGTTTTTTAATTGACGATTCGGGATAAGAGATACCAATTATAAATAATATAAATAAGTAGTCAATGAAAGACAAAGTAAAATAAATAGTATATTTATAAGCTCAGTTTTACTGCTGTTGTTAAAACTAGTGGAATGTTGATTAATAGATCATAATCGTTTTTAAAATATGAAAAGTAAACATAAAAAATGCAAAATAAACTTTAGGAATGGAATTCCTCCCCTATATATTCGTAAATATCTCGTTTCTTTAAAAATATTACGTTTAAGGGAAACTTAAATAAAACAAAAACAGTTATTTGTGCAAATGTGTAAATTAAATATCAATTTCAGTGTATAATTAAATTAGCGAATATAATGAGAAAGTATATTAATATTGGCAATAAATTACTGAAATATTATAATAATTTAGAATAACAATATAACTTCTACGTTCCCATCCTAGTTATTTATTTATTTATTATTATTATTAGTAGTAGTAGTAGTATCATAAAATTAATTGTTTGGTGATATGTAATTTCGAGAAATAAAGTAAAACTTGAAAACTAAGAAGTTAAAATAAAGTTTATATTAGGTTGGAGCAAAAATAATGTCGTTTTCTTACATGTTACTATGTGAGAAAACGACATTATTTTTGCACCAACCTAATACATAGACGTTAAAATTAGGCATGTCTCTCCTCCCAAAACGAAAATTTCTTCTACCTTTTCTTTATCGTATACAAAGTAAAGTTTAAAAATGTAACACTATAAGTAAATAATTAAGATTTTTTTTTAATGTTTAAGCTACAAACAAGATATATATTATTTAAATTTCATAATAAAAATATTTTAGTTACATGTTATAGATGTAATTCATGCTAATTAATAGGATCAATTAACAAAAGTTGAGCATAATAAATAAATAAAATATATAACTCCATATAAATGATATATTCATATAAACAACGTAAATGAATAAAGAATCGATAATAAATATTATAATATAAAGAATAACTAATTAAATAGTAACAATCATTTCTTTCTGTAATTTTTTCACTTCCTAGAAAAGATAAAAACACATCTGTTTGTATTTATTAATTCTACATATTGAATGTTTAGGTTGCATACCATCACTGCTTTCATTCTAATTCTAGGTCATAGATTCTGTTTTGCTAAGTTTTATCTTAAGTCATATTTCCGGAAGTACATGGTAGATTATTTCTTGTTGAAGATCATTCTTATACCAAATACATATATCTATAACACTGGCATGATTCCACCACTTATCTTTCGTACATTGGCCTCAGGATGTAAAGCAGGGTTGCTGTTTTCTATTAGTCAATTTATTTCGGACGTGACATGGAATTCCTCTTCACAGCTGTGCTTGTATGTTCACATAGACAGTGTATAAAATAAACATGCCTAGTTAGAACTAGGATATATGAAAGGTTTTAAGAAAGAAGACTTGAAATTGCTAAAGCAGAAAAACAAAAATGAAAATAAAACAGGAAATAAAAGGCTAAATACTTTGGCATATGAAATGAAACATTCATCTAATATACGCCTGAAGTCAAGATACGGTCATTATAAACAGGGATAAAAATATGCCCAATATGACCGAATGAAGCTTAAAAACAGGGAAAACAAGAATAAATATATATTTGAATTTTACTAAATAAATGATTGTCTTGTCTTTTCAAATCCTCTTTAATATGGTATACTCTCGAAAAAGTTACGAATCTATCATTAATTTTAGCAATTTTATTGACATCATTTTTCCTATCAGACTATTAATTTATAATTAAACTCCAGTGTTCTGTTAAAGTAATTCACTGAACTGTCAAATGTCATGAAATAGACAAGACTAAAGAATAATATATAGCGCCACTCTAACGTGATATCATGATACTCGTAGCACAATTGTGCTCTCACATGTGGTGAGTGTGTGTAAATTATCGCAGTTCAAACAAAGCTTCATTGTGGATAGCGGACGGATGGAACATTCATTTTCCAAATTTCTGTAAGATATTTGGTAGCCCTCCGTCTACAGAGTCACGTGTGTACTGGAAATACTTAATAGAACGCAATTATTGCGCAGTGTGGGCAGTTCTTTGTTCAACCACAGTTCTTTAATGATCTTGACCAGAGGCTAGAATTCTGTCGCAGCAGTCAGATGACATCACATTCATATAATAATTTGGAGGTATCAGACTGATATCTAAAAGGT
The DNA here is from genome assembly GCA_963932145.1 of Acanthosepion lycidas. Taxonomy (NCBI): domain Eukaryota; kingdom Metazoa; phylum Mollusca; class Cephalopoda; order Sepiida; family Sepiidae; genus Acanthosepion; species Acanthosepion lycidas. Next base: position 78,967,119 of record OZ010573.1, on the reverse strand, counting down.
CAGTTCAGCTTTCTTCAGAAGGATCCTAATAAAACCACTCCACCTGAACTCTGCACATTGGAAAACTTGCAAAGTGTTACGTTTCCAATTATTTCAGACTATTGGTAGACTTTGTGTATTTCACAGAACCCGTGAGGGCATGGTCATTAGTTAACAACGAAGTTGGTAGTGGATACATAATATTGTGAGATGTAATCACGTGGTACGTTTTGGGTTTACTGCTCTGTTAGCTGCACCATTTGCTGGAAGTCATCATTGAGTGTTAACAGTTCCATTGCACTTCGTAGTGATCATTTGTACTCACTGATGAACTCCATGTTACCTGAAAGTGATGGGTTATTTCAGCAGAGTAATGTACCCTGTCAGCGAGATTATAATGGTCATAAATTATTTGCAGATTTCCAGTGTATGATAGGATCAACACGATAGCGCGACATAAGACCAGGAGAAGTCATTTCGAACACAAGATTCACTAAGTACGAATGTCAAGGAGCTAAGAAAAACTGTCAAAGGCATTCCTTAATATCTCACTAGCAGTCTTCCAAACACTTCTGCAGTTTGTAGCGCTGGAGATGTTTGCACACTATACTAGGTACGTATGCTATGACTTTCTACATGTCACTATTTTACTGAGAAAAATTTAGCTCAATCAGAAGGCGTTTTATTGCTGTTTTTTATATTTCTTATATTCTTGTTTGCACGAAGAATTTGGCCCGTTGTTATATATATTCGCAAAATCATTAGAAAAAACACGCATATCCGACTTCAGAAGTCAGTCAAAGGAGCGCTGATTTGTTGTCCTCGCCGAAACTGAACCTTTTGAAGGAATGTTGAATTTTCCAGCTTCACATTTAAATTTAATTTCGACAGAAGATCAATTTCCGTGCTTTCATAGTTTGTTCAGGATGAAAGGAATACTCTTCTTAATGTGAAGCTACGAGAACATCTCACCAAGTTGAAAGGTATCGATTCGTTTAAGCGATCAGAGAGCAGTCACTAATAATGGACACTTTTGTTATTTGTTCTTCCTTTGCACGCTTACATTCAACTTTTCACTTACTTTTACTTTTTTAATTACTTTCCCTTTACAATCTTTATTGTTTAAGAGTTTGCAATGATGTGTTTGTTGCTTGAGTCACTACTTCGATTTTCGAAACACTAGAAGAAAGAAAGAAAAGAATAATGAACGAAAAAAACAATAAAATGATCAGAAAAAGATGTAAAGACTATGATAGAGGTGTTTTTTTATCATAGATTGACTTAAAATTTAATATGAAAAGTAGAAAGTAAAACAAAGTGGCGTTGCATTGACCTCTTTTAGGATTCTGTTTTTAACCTTTTCAAATTAAGTTTATCTTGTCTTGATTTATTTTCATTGCTTTTGTTTCAGATATATTTGGCTTGCAGTTTGCATTCATGAATTAAAACAACAGAAAATTACTTGCTGAATGGTGTTAAGCACAATGCCTTTCCCAGTGTAATAATGAAATTAACTTATTTAAAGAGAAATAATAAGAGAATGAACAATGAAAATTATTGGATTAAAATTTTTGATTTAATTTTTCTTCTGTTCAAGATTTTTCAGGGTTCTAAATAGAGTGTAAATAGAAATTGTTTAATGCCTTCTGAGCGGCCGTGGCTTACATAAACGATTATCAAAGAATTGATTGTAGGTTAACATTATGTCAAGTGTATAGTTGTTTATGTGATTCTTTGATAGAGTATCAGTTCTTCACGCACCCGCTTGTAGTTTTTTATCTAGTATATATATATATATATATATATATATATATATATATATATATATATATAAATAAACTGATTTAAAATATGGTTTCTTCGCTACACAGTAATAATCATGTTTCAAAAACTTGAGCTAAAAACTTCAAATTTAATTATATAATTAAATTAAAAGCATTAGTTCTGTTTCATCTTCAAGCGAATTTTGGAATGGATATTTATTCGTACAATTTTGTATAAAATGTGGCACAAGGCCAAAAAAGGGATTGAGGAAAAGGACGATCTTCTTCTGCCTTAATTCTAAACTTAGCTCGTGACAAACACTGACACAGAAATAAAAGGGGCCAATGAGCATACCCTAGCTTAATTAACCGGAAACAAGCAACTAAAGATTCAAACTTAACTTAAACTAGCCTAATATCGTGAAGGGTTGACTATGTTCAATCCAGGATTACAAAATCCTGCATCAAAGTGCCAATTCAGGTGAGCCCTTTTCACTCTGAAAAGTCGTGCAGGATTTACCCAACTTTAGTCAAATTCTGATGAATTCAGAGGGTCCCAGTCAGGTGAGGGATGTCTCATCGTTATTGAGACATTTCAACCCGGGCGCCCAAGGCCAGAGTGGGCTGGTCTTCTTCTTCGTAAGACCGAGATCGTCAATCAGATCATCATGAACGGACCCACTGACTAACAGTGGATATAGTGCCTTACGAGACAACGCCTGGATGTTGGAGAGGCCATCCGACGCCTGTAAGAAGCGTTTCAGATCAAGACGACATTCATGCTAGAAGTCGATACGACTCGGGGTAAACGGCGGGCCTCTTCCTCGCACGAGTGCACACTTCTCATGGATCGGAAATTTCTACGGGCGTCTTCCTTCCAGAGGGCGCCTTCCTCATCCAATTCGTGACAGAAACAATCTAGGGACCCGATACGAAGCATATATTGACGAATCTCAATGCTAGGCATACCTAGACAGCTTTCAGATGGATTAAGGCAACAGATCTCCTGAGATACCCTAGCAACTTTGCCTCTCCACAAGAAAGAGAACAAGAGCCTTACTAATGATATTAGTGTGGCATACAGAAGTGGAAGTACCAAGAGTCAGGTAGATATGTGAAACATATACTTCCGCCTTCCCCTTCAAGCAAAGATTCTTCCGAGACAACAAATTAATTGCGATGTTGACTTTCCCTTGTACCTCCGACCAATTCTTTCCCAACTGGATATCAGGACCAAACCAGACGCCGAGTATCTTGACTAGCCCATCCGTCTAGCGGAAAGGTCCGGGAAGAGAAACTCCCTTGCACGCACCCAGCCGCAAGCCAACAGATTTATCGCAGTTGATCTTGGCCCCTGTCACCATATCATCACCACTGCTTTCTTTGCTGACTTCGTTAACCTCGGCTCTGCTCGACACAAGAACCGAAACATCATCAGCATAGGTAGAATACCTGGCCGAGGTGGTAGCACCAGGTAGAGAAATTCCGCATAGGACCGGATTCGCCTTTAACTTTCGAAGGAAATGTTCCAACACAATAACGTAAAGCATAGGCGAAAGCGGACATACTTGACGAATAGCTCGAGACATTACGAAAGTTTCCGATCTTACCACGTTCACCTCCACCAGCGCACTGGGAGTCGCATAGAGAAGACGGATCCAAGAGCGAAAGGCCGGCCCGAAACCGGCAGCCGAAAGAACAGCCTCCAGGAATCGATGGTCTACCCTATCAAAGGCCTTGGACTGATCCAAATTGATCAGCGTCACTTCACTGTCGACTTGCTCTATGATCAAGCGGACCATATAAAGGTTGTTCTGAATAGTCCTGCCCTTCACAGCACAAGTCTGTTCGGGGCCAATCAGACTAGACAGGACAAGCTGCAAACGGTTGGCTAAGATCTTTGCCAAAATATTTAACTCTGTATTTAACATAGTTAAAGGGCGAAAATTACCTAATCCATCCTGACCGTTTTTGTCCTTACACAGCAAATTGATCACGCCCCTGGTGAAGCGTTGGGGTATAGACCCCTGCTTCATCCAGTTGTTGAAAATCAGTTCCAGCAAGGGAACGAAAAAGAACGATGGCCTCAAGTAGACTTCGTAGTGAAGACCATCTAATCACGGAGATTTATCCAGGCCAACCTGTTTCCACGCTTCCCAGATTTCCGACTCTGTGATAGGAAACTTGCACCCAACAGCTTCAGCTGCCTCAAGGCAGGGAAAATCAGCTAAATAGGCATCGAACTGAGCAGGGCTCAGACCGGTCTCCCTAATAAAAAGATCTCGAAGTTATCCCGAGAAGCCTCACATATGCCCGAGTTTGTAGTCACGGTCCGCTTATCCGACAATGTGACGCACGCGATATGCCGCCGTGATGTATTCTTACATTCCTCTGCACACAATTTTGCGGCTATTTTCGTCGCCTCAGAGGACATTCTTTTTAACCTAGCCCTAACTACCAGAGCTTGATCCTTCTTGACAAGCAAAGAGGCCAACTCTGCCTTAGCTAAGTTAACTTCCCTACTATCACGGGTTTTAACTGCCCGGTCAACTCTTTTCTCACAAGCCATTTGATAATCTATCTAGATTGAGTCGACAACTAAAATAGTGAGCAAACATTCGAATTTTAGATTTTAATTTGTCCCACCAGGCATTTCCCACTACAGACCCCGTCAGTTCCCTTTGTAAAATTAGTAGCAGCTGGTCCCGAAATTCCTGCTCGCCAAATAACGAGCAGTTGTATTTCCCGTAGCTCGCCATCCTAACCTTAGGCTTATCTAAGTTTACACGGACCCGGACAAGTCTATGATCCGAATAAACTATATAATGGAAACTTGGACATCCTAAGAGCCCTACATCGACTCTCCTAACTAAGACCCGTTCGAAGTAACTAGAACGGACCTCTGTAGCCGAACTGTCACTATTAGTCCAAGTCCACACTAAATCCCGAGGGTGTTCGTTCCGGTATTTATCGACAAGATCAAACTTGTCGATAAAGTTCCGAAATGGTTTCACATCCCGGTTGTTAGTAGTCGAATTTGGCCCTATACGATCTATATCGGGGTCAAGGGCAGCATTCCAAACGCCCACTAAAACTACCCGACGCGATATCGTCAAAAACGCCTTGATCTGCCGAAACAAAGCAGGCCTCTCAGAATGGACATTGGGCGCATAAACTCCAATGAGACGAAGAGCCTTATCCTTTATGGTAACATCCAGCACGCAAAGTCTGCCCGCCGGATCAGCGAAGACAAGCGCACACGCAGCCTTCAAATACTTGCTCACCAGCCAAGAGACAACCCTCAACCGCCCATCAAAACATGTTGAATAAAGAGAAAACCCCTTAGACAGAATGCCTTCATAACCACGAGAAGAAAATCGGGTCTCTTGCACACAGCATATATTCACCCCTAAGCGCTGAAGGTTGCGAGAGAGCCTCATCCTTCGAGATTCCGATCTCAGGGCTCCGGCATTCACACTTGCCAAACAGAGTGATATTATCAAACAAATTAGGGTTGTCCTTCAAAATGAAACATTGCCGAGGTGAGGACACCGACAGCCCGTCCCATTGATCCGGACGCTATCTCAATTTCGACGGTATCATCATGAGACATGCCGCCGATGTCCGCAGGAAAAGTTAATTTAAGAGCTCTATACAGGCAGTGGTGAATAAAAACGGGGACTCTCCCTGAGCAATGTTCCTTTGTTTCCACCATCTCTGGGTCTAGGAAGTAGGCCTCTAGGGGCACCAATTTCAGAGAAGCGTTTGCCTCCTCTATCATGCCCCAAATCTCCCGCGTACCTGATCGAATGAAAGTGAGGACTCTTTTTGTTTCTTTGAAATTTTCGGGCACTTCGACGTCCTTACCATTGATGTGCCGAAAATTCCATAAGACCTTTAATGGTTTAGGGTTTCTTGTTTGTCCGAAAACCCTTTCTGCTTGTTCCCGGGATACTTGGCAGACGTTTTCCCCTGGGAGATATGGCGGCTTGATTTTCTCTTTTCTCCTGTCTGCTGTGATCTGAAACTAGGGGCTTCTGTTCCTGTTCTTTTGAGGAGATTGTAAAGGTGTCGGAGTAAGCGTGCTTATGGGAGTGTAGGTGAGTGTGTTGCCAGATGTGGTCTTGAAAGGGGAAGGCTAAGTTGAAGGGTTGTCTGTTGTGATTTTTGTTTGGTCGGTGAATTTGACAATGAATTGGGCGGAGGTGCTTTTGCAAATGATTTTTTTGTTGATGAAGGGGTAGACGGGACAGAGGATGAGGAAAGGCGCCCCCAGCGACTTTTGGTTCTTCGCCTGCTTTGCGTTGAACTTCTCCTTTAATTTTAATTTTTTGAGGTCCAACATTTTCTGCCAGCTCGGTTCATTCATTTTCTGGGTGGTGGATGCAGTCGCCATCAGAGTAGGTAGAGTGAATGGGACTGTAGGTGTTTGTATCCCTGGGCGAATGCTGGGACAGAGTCCCCGCTGTTCGGTTCTTCCCTCTGCCCCTACCAACGACACGCTATTTCCCCTCTTCCTTCTCCTTATTCACATTTGTTTGAGGCGTTGGTTTTTTTGGGGGATAATGTGGGCGAAGACCCAACCGAGGGATTGTCCTCACCGGTCCGTATCGCAGATCGGCCTATTACATGCGCCTCGGATTTAACAGTCTCGGCCAGAGGGGTTTTTTGGTCGCCAGCGGCCGGAACTCCAGGGGTCTTCTTCCCTGGGCAAGAGGAAGAGAGGTGACCAGTCTCTCCACCCCTCTAGCATGTAGGTTTTCTACCAGTCACGATAACCGGCATTTTCAGACCGCAAATATCCAAACAGTTGGAGACGAAGGCCAAACGATCTAGCATTATGTCAAAAGTCCATCCCCTATTCAGGTTGTCGGAAAGAGCCCCTAAAATCTGGCCGTGTTGCATAAGAATTGCAGCCAGGTGCTCTCCCGTTACTAGAGAAGGGACCTTGTATACGGCAAATAGTCCTTTGCCGAACCTCATATTCTGTCCTTAGAAGGAGATCCTTTGTGATAAGTTTTTTTTTTTAGACATTTCAAGTCAATCTTCGGCTTTCGGCAGCAGTACGTCCCACATGAAAAACCCGGAATTACTATTTGGGGTTTAATCCCCAGGTACAAAAAGGAATTGATCACTGTGTCATTCGTGGAGCGACAAATCTTGCGTGTACGCTTGTCCACCACGACGACCGACACCATTCTCTTTTCGACGTCTCCAAAGAGTCCATTTTCTTTTATAAGATGAGCGTAGCCCTTAGCCTTTACTCCGCGATATTCACAATACAACTCGGCGGGGACTTCCAGCAAGAGAGCGACTCCCCGGCTGCCACCTTTGACACCTTGTCTTCAATACTTTTGCTTGAGACTGACATAGTCTCCTCTTTTCCAGAGCTAGCAGACTCCGGCACATTCGTCTTTTGTAAAGGATTCTTAGGGAGAGCTTTTCCCCTCTTTTTGGATTTTATTTTATCCGGGAGAACAGCCTTAGCTGCAGCCCCAAAAAGCTCATTTTTTTCTATCGACCGACTCAAATCCTCGTCCATTTTTAAAAAGGAAAAACTTCACCCCGCGAGTCTAATGTGATTTTGTTCAAAAGGGAAAGAAGTTGGGATAGGGAGAAAAAAATGAAAATACTAGAAAAAACTCGAAAGCACAAAAATTAGATTCTTCTAAAAATAGAAGAAGTTAGACAAATAAAGAAAGAAAACATGAAGTCTGGATACACCAGTAAATAAGCAAACTATTTATAAATACTAATTTAAAAAGAAGACATTACACAAAAAACAAAAAAGCAATAAAAATTAAAATAAAGGCTGTTAGATAAAAAAACTGTGAAAACTAAAATTTAACCCAAATTAAAAATAAATAAAAGTGATAGAGTATTTAAATTAAAATAAACTAGTACAAATAAGTAAATAAAAGAAAGAATATAAAATAAATAGTGTGGTAAGACTTAAAAAGATAAAAATTCAAAATGGCGCCCAAAAGCTGCCGAGAAGACAAAATAAAGAACGAAAGAAGTTAAACAAGAGAAGAAAAAAATTAAAAGAAAAGAAAAAATTAAAAAATCAAAAACAATAAAAGAATTTTTTTTTTTTTTACACTTTTACAATTAAGAAAAAGAAAAGAAATACAAAAGTCTGATTTGAAACTAGTCAAACCAAAATAAAAATAAAGGTTTGTAGCTGAAGTCGGTAAAGAAAGAAAAATAAATAAATTAAATGGAAAAGGAATACAAAAGTCTGGTTTGAAACTAGTCCAAGTAAAATAAAAATAAAGGTTTGTAGCCGAAGTCGCTAAAGAAAGAAAAATAAACAGATCAAATACAAACTGCCTGGTTTGAAACTAGTTAAACCAGAATAAAAAAAAATAAAGTTTTGCGGTCGAAGTCGCTAAAGAAAGAAAAATAAATCAAGTGCAATAATTTCAAAAACAAAAAACCTGAGGAGGGTATAAACTAAAAAGGTGGGAAAAATCAAAACAAACTTGCTTTCTTTTTCTCTTTTCTTTTCTTAAAAAATACTTATTTTTTCCAAAGCGAGAACTGAAAAAAAATAAAGAGAAAGAAAACAAAAATACAGTAGTCCGGTAAGACTTTGTCAAACTGGACTAAAAATAAAAATGTTGGCCAAAGCCAAGAAACAAAACATTCGAACAAAAAAAATGAAAGAAAGTTTTCTTTCTTTCATTTTTTTCAATCTTAACGAATTACTTAAATTAACGAATAATTTTGTGGGCCGAAAAAAGTTCGTCAATCAAAAAGGAAAACACAATAGATTCCAAAAATTGGTCACTTTCGGAAAAGCGAATTTTGGAATAACTTATTTTGAAATTTACTGAGTCTTAAACGCACATATAAATACATAACTACCTGTTGCCAAGGATACAGAAAAATCCAATCATTCAAACAGGGGCAGTAGCGTATTCAATTTTATTATCTATTGTTGTATCGATTATGAGTTAAGCTTGAAAATGAGGTTAAGTTTAGGGAGGGTAACGGTGTATTTTTCAACAAATTCTGACATCCGTTAAACGCATGTCGTCTGGGTTTTTTTTTTTAAATATTAACAACAAAAAGTTTTTCGGCATTTTTTTCGTACTTGTATACTTAAAGATTCTTTCTAAAATGGGTGTTTGGGTAAGAATACATTATATTTAACTACAATTTCTGGCACTTAAAAGACACCAATATAACACCTACCCAGACGACATGCGTTTAACGGATATCAGAATTCGTTGAAAAATACACCGCTACCCTCCTTAAAATTAACCTCTTTTTCGAACATAACTCATAACTGAGCAACAATAGTTAACACGCTAGTCTAAAGGATTGGATTTCTCTGTATCCTTGGAAACAGGAAATTATGAATTTATATGTGCGTTTAAAATCCAGTAAATTTAAAAATAAGTTATTCCAAAATTCGCTTGAAGATGAAACAGAACTAATGCTTTTAATTTAATTTTATAATTAAATTTGAAGATTTTAGCTTCAGTTTTTGAAAATGTTTATTACTGTGTAGCGGAGAAAACATATTTTCAATCAGTTAATTTACAATATTTATGTTGTGTAAATTTACATTAAGCACAGTTTTGTAAAAATAAAAAATATCAATAAGAACACTGGAATATATATCTTACTGTTCTTTCTTTATATATATATATATATATATATATATATATATATATATATATATATATATATATGTATTGATAATATTAATAGTGAATACACACACACACAGACACACACATATATATATATATATATTCCCAAGAGTATAGAATCCAGGTAGAACTCAATCCAGGACAGAGTAAGAATATAATAATATATAATTTGCATCCTCCATCTTTTTTTCCTCTCTCTCTCATCTTCATATATGTCAAGTATCAGACAAAATGATAGGATAAAGAATAAGTAATCTAATCTAGCATGTTTCAATTATTAAATCTTCATCAGAGATCAAGATAGAAATGATAAAAATCAAAGAGACACAGGTTAATGGTATGAATAGATGTAAACCGTGGTTAGATCCGACGTGCCTTGACCGACTTCGCAAATAAAAATTTCTGAAATTTAATTTGCGAAATATTATCGGATTTAAAGTTCAATTAATCTGATTTAAAACAAATATTACTTACTTTCAGTTTAAAATAATACAGAGAAGCATTTTAAACAATTATGTAGGTGTTTTATTAGATGTTGACAGCTTGAAAGCCGGGCCGTTTTCTATTTGGGACATATATGTAAAAATTACTCGACGAATATAACGTGAGTACCTTTTTTATATAATTGCTTTAACTACCCAGTAATCTTAAAAGAAAAAATTCTTTGTAATCTAATGTTTTGCTGCAGATATTTTGGCTTTAAACTTACTAAAGTTAAAGCGCTTATTTTCTGATAATTTCGTCTATGAATTTCCGTATTTACAAAAAATGTAACTTAGTTGTAGTAGGCTTTATATTTATGGCTAGAAAATAAAGTTTTTACTAACACTTTGTAAATTATTATAATTAAAACTTCAAAACAATCCTTGTAAAAATTCATTTTTGCTTATGACATTAGTGTCTATAGTATATCATATTCATAAAAGAAAGCTTTTCTAATTAAATAATGTCTTAGTTCATTGCATTTTTATTTTACAATTCAGAGCAGATTTTCGATAACTGGGGTGGGTCAGTTTTTACAAAATAAACTATGAAATTATTTTTCCAAGGAGTTCTGCTTATAACTGATATAAACATAACATTGCACAAAAATTAATTTCTTGAAATTTCATTAAATTAATTTTTTTATGGGGGTGGGTAACAAATGTAAAAAAAAAGTTACCAAGAAACATTTCTCAAATACTTTTATTCTTTGTGAATAAGTCCTAGAGGCTTAATTAATTCGATCAATTATTTAATTTTTGCAGGAATTTCACCGCAATATGACAGGAAATTTTTCTATACTAATAGATACCAACTGACGCAAGAAAAACAAAATTTTTAACCAAAATTTCTAAGGTCTTCAAATGGATCTAACAATACAATTTAATAATCAATGAATCCTTTGATCTCTCCTCTTAATAATAACATAAATATTTTAACGGTAATCTTTGTTTTTATTAAGTTAGACAAATTTTGTCATCATGGTATTGTTAGCAAACGCGCGCACACACACACACACACACACACACACACATATATATATATACATATATATATATATATATATATATATATATATATATATATATATATATATATATATATATATATATATTACTAGAAATCTTATTAGTATAAGAAACTATACTCGCTCGGAAAAACTTCGGTGTATTGATTTATACATAAACAAGCCAATACCAAAGGGAAAAAAAGGTATAAAAAAAAGAAAGAACCAAGAACATGTACGTTAACCGAAAATAATCGTCCAGCATACGAGTTCAAGGCCCAAAGAAAAAAACCCCGAAGCGTGTACCCAAAATAACTAAATAAAGTGCTCAATACAATGAGTAGAGCAGACCTAGTTAAACCTAGAGAACCAGACAAACCTACCAAGATTTCATCTAAGCGGATCGTCAGGGAAGGCTGGCTTCCTTGACGACCCGCCGAGGTAGGTTTGTCTGGCTCTTTAGGCTTAACTATACATATATATATATATATATATATATATATATATATATATATATATATATATATATATATATATATATATATCCTTAAATGTTAAATATATTTATGTCTACTCCAAAATTGGATTAAATTTTATTGATTTTTTATTTTTACTATTGTTCACCAAATAAAAAGTCTCCAAGCCACTCAAGGTATAGAGTTACTACATGATGTTGTAAGGGCATACATAATAAGAGAGTTACGACGAAAAAGCTCTCTGAGAAGAACTTACTCTTCACCAATGGAATATAAAGGTAATGAGGATGAGTTGACACAGTGTATGTGGTATGGGGGTTACTCACAGGAAATGTCTGGACTGGTGGAACGAAGGATTGTAGTTTACCCGAACATCTGACGAAAATAGCGATAGATTTAGCGACAAGTAAGCAACACCTTCTCTTTGGGAAGCGGCCTTTTTGGAGAAAACCATTCATCATTAAAAATACCGCGTAAACACCTTTGATGTTTGTCGATGCTGAAAAATGCGGATTGGGTAAATCCAGACAACCGTGGCAAAATCCTCCCATTTTGATCTTAACTGGCTCTTGTACAGATAGAGCTTGTCAACAGGAGCCAGGTAGTTTCTGGAGTGGTACAGTATTTGAACACTTTTCAATGTCTTTAGCGATGGATCGAGGAAGTTCCACTTGAATTTACAGACAACAAACATCATTGGAAATACAACCGACTGGAGAAAATTTATGCTCTGCACTTTTTCGCCATCTTGTTCTTCCACTGGTTTTATATGGCAACCACAACTACCACTAAAATTATGTGTTCAATTAGGTTATTATTCATACTATTAAAATACAATTGCAGAAGGAGAAGCATCCTCAAACAATTTAGAAAGCCCAACTTCCTTCGAGAATATGTATTTGTTGACATTTGTCTACAAAAACTACAACTAGAAACGACGTTGATAAACTCAGAATTGTAAATAAGGAGTTAATGGCAGAGAGTAGTATCAGCTCCACATAATAGTCTGAATATTAGGACAATGCCTGGGGAGTTTGAAAGTTTTCAACCTGAACAAGATATCTTTTAAAACTTAGAAAATATTATGATACTTTGTCATTTTATCAGATTTTGGAAACTTAGGTGAGCCGAGAACATTTCAGAACACCTTTGTTCAAACAAATATATAAACTAAACTTGATAATCACAAATTTTAAATAAAATAATCATGAAATCATTGATGAAGCAGGCGTCATATATATATATATATATATATATATATATATATATAGAGAGAGAGAGAGAGAGAGCGAGAGAGGAGAGAGAGAGAAAGAAAGGGGAGGGGTAGAGAGGAACGACATTTTTAGATTTTTCTTGTCGCTTTTGGTAAGCCACTCACGAGGCATATGCGACCTTATCGAGTCAAAATAGCAGACACTGAAATCACAGTATTTTTCCTTATGGCTTTATTTCGTTCTAATTTAAATTCCTCCCACGAGACCATCAAGCTAAAATTATCCCCTTCGTATTCATTCTTGTTTTAAAAAAAAAAGAAGAGTGAGAAAGAAGTAAAAGAAATGTCTAAAGAAATAGTTTATCACCGGAAGTAGAGTCAGAAACAGGCGGGCAAAATGGCTACCGAAAGGAAGGAAAACATACGCCGGGATGTTTGCATTAAAAATGGCCGACCAGCCGTCAGTTATAAATAATGAAAAATATTTAAAACAAATATTGAAAGAAAGAAACAAAAATAAATGAGAGAAAAGAAAAAATATGATCAAGTCGTTTGGAAATAAGAAACGTTGGAATAACACAAGCGACTGATGGCTTGAATAAATAATTTTTATATCGTTACGGCAAAACATCTATTTAGTATTCAAACATGCACAATGTTATTTCTTGCGTTTATTTTTATCTTTCGTTTTTTCTTTACAAATTCACAGTTTCTTCTCTTTTCAAAAATCTCCCTCAGTTTTCCGATAATGACAGTCTTTTCCCGGTTTCCTAATATCTATGTATTTTCTCTAACTTCTGGATCTTTTTATCTCATATATTACTCTACTTTTGCAAGACGAAATTCATTCCATTGACACTTCCTTTTTATATTTGATTTCCCAAGTACAAGTCTTCAGATTTCTTAATTATTTTATTTTTCTTAGTCCCCATCATTTATTACCGGAGTAAAATAACTTTACTTCCTGCCTTCCTATCTATCTATCTATCATATATATATATATATATGGAGGAGCTAATATGTATTCGAGTAGGTGCTGAAAACATGGACGTATTGAAAAGTGCTCGTTGTCCATGCAACCGAACTTTTTTCTATTTTGAATTCCTTTGTGCGGCACACACACACACGCACACACACACACACACTCACACACACACACACACACACATATATATATATATATATATATATATATATATATATATATATATATATATGGGTGTGTATAATTATAATATATCGCACGTATAGTGCCGGTGTTAATCAAAAAAGTGCCCAGTGTAATATAACAGTTCTATTAAGTATATATTAATAAATATACATATTAGCCATCACCGCTATCATGAGTTTGAGTTTCATGCACCTCGTAATCTTCAGGTGATGAATATGAACCGACCGTTGCACAATTTGAATTATAATATATCTGGAAATCTCAAAGTTGACGTAGTTACATATGATGCTAGGATTACAGTTTTTCTAGTGTTAAAATTGATATTTTTAAATGGCAATTAAAATAAGCGGGATTTATATATATGCAAAAAAAAAAAATTAGAAAATCTTTTAGTTGTGTATTCATATTTTAATTTTGTTTGAATTTTTTAAAATATCTTTTAATGAAAAGGAAATTACCTGTTCTTATTAAAAAAAAAAAATCATAAATTTATATTCAAAATAAATACATATTAATTTCCATTAATAATAAACTGTAAAAAAAACTGACTCAGCGTATTTCAGCAGATATTTATTTATGTCTTTATGCAAACCTCTATTCATTTATTTGTTTAATAAGCTAGGGTTATTTAAGTGTTTAAAGATAATAAGTTTTTCAACTAAACATAAATTGCTTTTATTTCCTTTGTATGCCGTACTCTAAATATAATTTCCTAGTTCGTTCATTCTTTAATTGCCAGAAACATTTAGTAACAGCAGTACTGTTTTTTGTATTTTAGATTACTTAAGTTCATTCGATGATGGTAAAAACAAAATTTCCAAAGATTTTTTGTGGATCTAAAATAAGATTTAACATTGTTACCGGAATGAATGTTCGCTCGAAATATATTATCAGTCATATTTCAGTTGGTTTAAGAAACAGATCGTATTGTTCGGCAGTTGCATTCATTTTTAGAAGAATGTGTGTTGACTTTATTGGAAATATGTTTGTTTAATGTTCTTATGACGGGAAATGGATGTTTATGTTATTAATGCACTTCACATTATATTTGTTAAAAATCTTTCTAGCGTTCGTGAATGTTCAATTTGTTTATGAATTAAATTTAAAAAACTCTTCCTATATTAGTTATGGCATTACGGTTAAAAGGTGAATTAAACCGTATGATGTTGCGTTTACGATATTTCTGCTGATTTTTACCTTCTTTGTTTATTTCCAAATACTCTAAATTTACTTTATGGTCGCTTAGTTCTAAAGCCTGTATATATTTAAGTTAGAGTTATCAAATATTTCTTTATAGCTGGATACTCTAACTTCTGTAATTTATCTAGAATTTTATGGTAGTTTTCTGGTTCTTAACGTATTTAAGATTATATAGGTACTTTGTGTATGATATATATTAACCATTATTCAGGTTTAAAGTTACATCGAGAAACTTGATCATTTTTAACATTGGTTGGGTAGCAAGATTTAGTTATTGATCTTTAAAAATTATGAGTTCTTTTCTCAATTTAGTCTGACTATTGTTGGCTAATTTTACGGAGGAGAATGACACCGTCATCTCTATAGAGTCTGGTTTATTTTTTAATTATATATATATATATATATATATATATATATATATATATATATATATATATATATATATATATATACAAAATTTCTTCTCCATCTCATTTGCATTTATTTTTTGTTTCATTTAATCAATGATTATTTTTTAATTCTTAATATTCATTTCTCTTCGTTCTTTTCTTTTATCAAACAACTTTCTCTTAAAATCACTTTCATCATATTGTCTCCCATATTTCACTTTGCTTTTCTAAGTTTAGCACTGTTTTTGTTTTTCGTCTTAACCTATACGCGCATAATCCTAAAATGTTTATCCCTGTTATTTATTATATTTTAATGTCCTTTTCTCGCTGATTTTTTCTTTTCTTTACTTCATTTTTCCTAATTTATTTAGTTAAAATCACTGTTTTCCTCGTTTTCAGTTACTTTCTTAGCATTCCAAATATATATTGCTCCCTTTTGACAGGCTTTCCTCTGTTGATCAGTTTACACATATAGCGCTACAACTTCTCGACAAATACGTTTAACTCATCATAAAACAGAAAGTACAAAAAACTAATTATTAATGTCGCGATACATTTAATTATACTTAGCTTGAAATAACGAAGGTCATTCTGTTAACGTGTAAACTGTAACTTCAGTCTCGATTCACTTCATATCTATCTATCTATCTATCTATCTATCTATCTCTCTCTCTCTCTCTATATATATATATATATATATATATATATATATATATAGATAGATAGATAGATAGATAGATAAAATATGATAAAATATATAATTTTAAATTATATATATTGGGGTAAATTACTCAGTATCAGAAAGATAGTGTATATGAAAATGGACACTCAGTTCAATATAATAAATAGTAGAATAATAAACTCAAAAACTCAGAAACGCACGCGTTATATATATATTAGGTTGGTGCAAAAAATAATGTCGTTTTCTCACATAGTAACATATGTGAGAAAACGACATTATTTTTGCACCCACCTAATATATATATATATATATATATATATATATATATATATATATATATATATATATATATATATATATATATGTGTGTGTGTATATATATACGCTATTTTATTTACACTATATAGGAATATATATTTATGGAAACACATACATACACACCTAAACACAGAAAAACTCATGTCCGTACAGTTTATATGGATACACTTTTTGTCTATACTTACACATTCAATAGCCATAAATGTGGAACTTTTATGATAATTCATTAAATCGTGATTGGTTATAAAATAAGTTTATTTAAACACAGGTATTCATCCTCTTTGCACAGTTGGGATTATTGTATAGTAATTACAAGCAAAGCACTCCTATATCTGTATTTCGAGTTATATTTAGACCTACTGAAACTGATATATATATATATATATATATATATATATATATATATATATATATATATATATATATATATATATATATATATATATATATATATATATATATATATATATTAAATCGTTCTCTGAGTTCGAAATCTTCAAGACCTCTTCGAATATGGAAACTTATTTACAATTCTAGATATTAATTTATTCATACAAATCTTCACATGAATTTTATACCCTCTACATTCCTTCATATTCTTTGGGCATTGCAAACTCAACCACGCACCAGAATTTTCCTCGCTTCCCAGCATGAAATTATTTATAAATTGAGGGAAAATGTAAAGAAAATCACATTTGCCATTATGAACTTTAGACATATACTTTTATGTATAAACGAAATAATAAAGCGAAATGTAATCGACTTTAGATAATTTTATATCCGCAGTGGATGTTTTCAATGTTCATCCTATGCATGTCTAATCCTGTTATTATATTATTTTGTTTATAAAAAATGAATATTAATAATATTCACATCTTTCATACTTTTTCAAATATCCGAATGACCGTTTGCTATCCTTTCAAACATTTTGATATCCATTTATATATTACTTTTTGTCTTCAATTTCCTTTTATATAGCACTCCGCTGCATATAATGCTATCATATACTGTTACATGCAAGTAAACATATAGAGATACATTTCTAAATTTCGCAGGCTGTAAAGTTGGATTTATAAGAATTATTATGAATATTGCCAATGAATTAATAATGATATACGAGATCTGAGGCAATGGCCTTGTTCAATTGAATAGGTAAATAATCATACATATGTAGACAAGGCTATTAAAATTCTCAATAATAAATGGTCCTATAAGAAGGAATGTGTTGATGCGTATAATTGCAGCTAGAGCAGAAGGAACAGGTTTGTGTTTCCTCTCCACAGAAAGATAGATACATGTTTATGTCTTGGGCATGTGTGCATGAGATTTAAGGCAATAATGTATTCGCAGATGCTTCAGCAAGGATATTATTCGAGTTGTAATGACAAGTTTGAAATAAGATTATAATTGAATGTTGAATTTTGTACTGAAAGTAAGTTAAAGATTTAGAAGTCAGTATAAAAAAAACTACAAAAGCAAGTATTAGGAGACACCAAACATACGAAAGCGACAGAGCATATATATGGATATGTCGTTAGAAATTGAAACAAAGGACCTATACCTCAATATATATATATATATATATATATATATATATATATATATATATATATATATATAGTGTAACCCGGATATAAGATACCCTGATATAAGATAAACCCGGATATAAGAGAGATTTTCTCTGGTCCCAGATTAGAGCCTGTGTTAATGTATATAAATTAGACCAAACCCGGATATAAGAGAAACCAGGATATAAGAGACTTCTTCTCCGTTGAACATACGCTAATACAGATGTATATCCGTGTTTATTTATATCCATAAATAATAGATTACACAAATACAGACACACACTCTCGCACACACACATATATGCATAAACATATATGAAAATATATATATATATATATATATATATATATATTCATGTATGTTTGTAATATGCGCATTTCTACATGTATGTATTTCTAAATGTATATAAATTAGTCTATAGAGACACTCATACAGGATGTATCCATATATATATATATATATATATATATATATATATATATATATATATATATATATACACACACACACACACACATATATCTACACACACACATATATATATATGCACACACATACACACACACATATATATATATATATACATATATATATATACACACACATATATCTACACACACACACATATATATATGCACACACATACACACACACACACACACACACATATATATATATATATATATATATATATATATATATATATATATATATATATATATATATATACCAATGTGCGTTCTAATTTATTGCAAACTTGTTAATTATGAATGAGTTGCTCTGACTCGATGACCATTTTGACCTTAGAGTTGACAGCCGAACTAATGCACTCGACGCCTTCTGGCTATTAGGACAATTTGGAATTTCACTCTCTGCCCTCATCTCTTTCTCGCCTTATACTTCACATCTCTAGACGAACTATTTTCTACTTTTTACTTTTAACAATTTTCTTTTTTTTATATTTTGTCTCAAAATGGATTTTGGTCCATGATGTCTTACATCGTAGGAAAAAAAAATCATCAAGCTATTTAAAAGTTTTTACAGCAACCGTGCATTGCGCGATAAGGTCTCTAAATTTGACCACTTTTTTCTCTATACGTAACAATTCTAATTGATCTAGGAAAACGTAAGTTTAACAGTCATACTCATACACACACACACACACACATATATATATATATATATATATATATATTATATATATTTATATGTATGTATGTATAGAGAGAGTTACAGCTATATATCTGTCTTTCTATCCATCTATCTATCTATCTATATATATATATATATATATATATATATATATATATATATATATATATATACGCGAGAGGTGCTGAAACATACACAGATAAAACCAATGGCCCATCCTCCCATGATTCTATTGGATCATTGATGCCATTTTGAGAAGTGGGTCGAGCTGGCATTTTCGAAAGACTGGCATCTGATCGACTGCGTCATCAGCAAAAGACGGGACATAAAAGATTTCAAATTAACGCGCACATTCCAATCAACATGCTATCTGTCAGATCACGCTCTATTTCGGAGTAAAGCTACACTGCATCTGCAAAAGCGAAGGATTTTAAAATGTACAGTACCCAAGCGCATTAACGTACTACCTCTTAAATCGAATGAAGCGAAAATTGAGTCCCCTGACAAACTTGATACTGCACTTCATTCTGTAAACATTACCAATAATATCGAATCATCCTGGAAGGCTCCGTGGGATGGAACACTTTCTATATCCTTGGAGGTTCTCGGCTTACTACATTGTAAACATCAAGATTGCTTTGATGACAATAATTCAGAGATTCAGGAGCTTATAGATCAATTGCACATAAAGCATGGATTTAGGACAAGAAGTCGTCCGATAAGTAGATCGCTTACAAGAAGTGCAAAATGAAGTTCAACGATCTCTCAGTGCCATAAAAAAGCGTTGGTGGTTTGAAAAGGGCCACTGAACTCCAAGAAGGTTCAGATAGAAAGGATTTAAAGGCTTTCTATGCTGACCTCAAGAGCGTTTTCGGTCCTCAGAAAAGTGGTATTGCTCCGATCTACACCGCAGATGGTGAAACTCTCGACGGATTAGTCAGACATTTTAGATCGCTGAAAAGAGCATTTCGAAACTGTGTTAAGCACCATTTCGGTAACTGATGAGGAATCCATCATATTAATTGAGCTAAATCCAGAAATTCTGGAGTTGTTTTTAGAACCTACCTATCAAGAGGTAAGTGACTCCCTCAAGCAAATCAGATCTAGAAAATCACCTACTCCAAAGGATCCTATTCCATCCAAAGTATATATGCATGATGGCCAAAAGTTGGTAGAAAAGTTACAGCTCCTTTTCTTGGTGATATGGAAGACAGGCTGTGTCCCACAGGATTATAAAAACGCCTCTATCAAATACCTCTACAAAAACAAGGGTTCCAGATATGTCTGTGATAATCATCGGGGGATAGTGTGATTTTCAGTTTAGCCGTGGCACCATTGACATGATATTTTCTCTTCAAGTTGCAGAGAAGGTTTTTGAGAAAAACCAGGAATTTTAAATGATGATTGTGGACTTGACGAAGGCCTTTGACACTGTGAATCGAGAGGTTCTTTGGCAAGTTTTGAAGAAACTCGGCATCCCAGAAAACATGTTAAAAGAATTTTCATCAAGGAATGAAATATGCATTCGTAAACAAAGAGAACGGCGTCAAGTTTCAGTTTCGGACAACTGGCTGCCTCTTCAATCATCAGCGCTTCAAAGCCAAGACCCACCTTCGTACACAAATTATTCGTGATTTGTTGTTTGCTGATGCACTTGTAGCAACATCCTTTGAGGATGCCAAACATCTTTTCTCTGCTGCATGTAAAGCATTTGGTCTTACACTTGGCATAAAGAAAACTGAAGAAGTGCACCAACCTTGTCCTACTTTGAAGCAATTCGGTAGTGAGAAACAATAAAAACACCAGTCAACAAATTTCCAGAGAGACCATTGAAAGTTGAAGACAAAGCCCTGAACTATGTAAATTCTTTCACCTATCTTGGTAGCAAATTCAACTACAGTGGAACTTTAGATGGTGAAATCATGCATCGGATTGCTAAGGCTACCAGTTCTTTCGGCAAACTTCGCCATCACTTGTGGAATGAGCGGGATATTCGACTGAATAAGAAAATTCGGTTTTACAGAGCTGTTGTCATTGACATACTTTTGTATGGCTCAGGAATCCTGAACACCATACAGGTACCATATACGCCAGCTGGGTGTTAACCATAATAGATGTCTGCGTACAATGTAGAGTTAACTTTCATCTAACGTAGACCTGTTTAACAGGTGTAATATTGGAGGAATCGAGACTTTTCTCATACAGTCTCAGTTACGGTGGACTAGGCATGTCCTGAGAATGTCTGATGACAGGATACACGAGATCCTAATGTAGAGCCCGATAGATCAGGGCTACAGGAATGTAGGACACCTATGGCTAAGATACAAAGACAAGCTGAAGAGCAACTAGTCAGCTGTAAATATATCACATAACACACTCGAGCGGTTAGCCTTGGAGCGGGTAGAATGGAGATCAACGTGTTTTAGTGGACTCAGCAGTTTTCAATCAGCTTGTCTGAATCGTCTTCAAGAAGCGAGAGCAGTATCTAAAAGGTCAGCCAATCTAACAGTGATCTCATCCCACAATCCTTACTCTTGCTCCATATGCGGCCTTCTTTGTAAATACTTGACGGGTCTTAAATGCCACTTAAGATTATCGCACCAAATTTCATAACTAAATCAGTTAAGCTGTCAGATCTTCATGCGTCGAAACCGTGATATATATATATATATATATATATATATATATATATATATATATATATATATATATATATATATAAGCATACTTAAAATTTTATTGCACGACTGTTTCCCGAAATCTGTGCAAATGACTTAGCGGGAAAATTTATTTTAGCATCTTGTCTAGATTTTACTGAGAAATGTTTACCTACACTTTTTTTACAACCATTATATAATATATATATATATATATATATATATATATATATATATATATATATATATGTGTGTGTGTGTGTGTGTGTGTGTATGTATGTATGTATGTATATGTGTGTGTGTGTGTGTGTGTCAGTCAGTAAACGGGGAAATCAATATTTACTCTAGATTTGGTTTTGGGCCAATTCATGGCAATATTTTGGCGAGATATAAATTAAATTTGTTAGACGGGATTCCTTTATAGTGACCTCAAAGAAAAAATACTATAGATTGGGATTGGCTTTCACACATTTTGTGGGTGGATAGATTATATTTTGAATCATACTGACTCCATCAGTTAATGTGTAATGGATGAAATAATACCAAAGAGGTTTGAATACTCGAAAATCTGATAGAACTCAACAGTCTTATCTTTGCGTAAATGGATGATATCTAGTATAATAACGAGGACAACATAGGTTTTGCTCGAAATACCACTATTGACAAGCCCTGTCCAAAAAATAAATAAAGAATCAACTTTGATCAAGTAAAAATTGTGCCGCTTTATAATAAAAAGATTATTCTAACAAATTCTTGTACAATACAAACGCTGTTTTCCTCTATCCCTATGTTGTGCAAGTTAGGCTGGTTGTTAATAACCCAGTGAGAAGAAAAATAAGACCTATCGAATGGCGGAAGAACGAGTAAACGACCAGTTCAATAAAATCACTAGTATTAATTTAAGTATTCCAAATCGAAATACATCGACAGTTGAAAAGTGCCTTGCAGTACAAACAATTAATTAATTTCTTACTACAGAACTCCAGCATAACAACTGTAGCAAAGACAATAAAATGAGGGCGTTTCTCCATAACACTGAAATTACTGCGATTAAAGCAAATAAAAGGAACTGATCATTGATAATAATAAATGTTATATCTTAAAACAATATTATATTTTTCATAGAGTGTTCCCTTTTTAATGTGAGAAGCAATTTTAGTCACATTTATTCATGCAAAGTCATCCCCATATTTTTTTTATTACATACATTAAAATATTGTAATGAAGTTTCCAATCATACATGTACATATTTTTCAAAAAAAGCTTAAAATATAAAATATTCTAATTTAAAATAGTCTGATTTACCTATCAATAGTTTGGAAAGGACATTATACGGATGATGATAAAAAATCTCTCGTCTGCTCCTTCCTTTCTATCTCTCTCTATCTCTCTCTCTCTCTCTATCTCTCTTCCCTTATATAAAGTTTTAAAAAATCCGACCACTTAGAGGACATGTACAATGTACGCATTATTAAGCGCACTATTATTGTAATGGATCACATACGGGTATCAATAGGCGCACAGCTTCCAAAATAGAAGCAACCCAACTCAAATGAACTATATATTGCCCCCTCGGTGTTAAAAGACGTCTGAATTCGTGCTGATCAAGAATATCATTCTGCCACCCTTCTCACCTTCTTACACTTGATGATTCAATGCAACAAGTATTGTAGGTGAGCAAGCTCAAAGAGTCAGGCATTGTTGCATGTATTTAATGTGGCGGAGAGATGGAGATCGTGACGAGATGTATATTGAAGAAAACATTGCAAAGCACGTTGAGTAACACGAACAACATGTGGGTAGCTATTTTCCTGCTCGAAAATAAAATCGCCTTCCACTTGATGGAATGGCAGCAGAACGGGCAAAATATAGCCTGGACATAGATGGTTCTTACAACAACAAAGGTGAAAGAGTTTTAACTGTGCTGTGGATTCTGCATGTGTTTCGGATGCTGTAAAAAGTTGCTCCCCAAGTGTATGATGTACATGCAGATGACATCCACTTGCGTAAAGCCAAAATCAGCTTTCTGTTATGGATTCCTATTCGATTTCGCGAATGACCTATTTGTGACACCAATGGAAACAATTACAATAGAGTTGTAACGGAAGTGAATGTCTTGCATTAGTCAGTTTGGCGCGTAATAATGCGACAAGAAAATAATTCTGCGTTCGTTGTTCTATGATTCTCTTACGTTTACTGTGTTCTGCGCTCTGGATGACATGCGCATACCGTCTAATGTCTTTACAAAGTGTTGATCTCGGCGAGCAGAAATACAAACTTAATATCCAGAATAATGTCGACTGATGGAGAAATATTCAAATTATCCTGTTGTAAACATCAAAGCACGCAAAATGCGCAGTAATTATTCGGAATAACGAACCAGACTCTATAAGAACCACAATCCTATCGCTCTCATACAGTTCTAATTCAACGTAAACAGTTGTTTGTACTGGATTATTTCACCGCAATGAAACATTTCATACAATACATCACCTTCTAAATCTCACAGAATACACAATGCTACTAGTATAACCTGATAAAAAAATGACCACATGTTTTCCTTCTATCATAATTTCTAATATATAATAACTGGAATATACTGTATCCCCGTCCAAATCGGTCTTTAAATAAAGCAGTTAATAAATTTTGTATCAAAATGGTGAATGTATGCGC
>OZ010573.1:78890224-78940224 GCA_963932145.1 Acanthosepion lycidas | reverse complement strand
ATTTTGTTCAAACTATTATAGACATTATTATTAGTTCAATAAAAGTTCGTACTTGTTCGTACAGATATATGATCGGGCAAACGTAAGTATAGCATTTACAATTTTATGTTTATGGAAATTGATAATAAGTAGAGTAGACTAGTTGACAATGAATTACGAATGTAATCATAAGAGGATTTTTTTTTTTTTTTTTGCCCTTCTACATTTAATTTCTACTATCTACATTATCACTCGGACCCCAAACACATTAATCGAATGAAACAATACGCTTTTATCTTTCGGAATATTTTTCTATATTTTCCTATCCATCTGCAATCAAAATATACAACTCATTTATGGCCCTTTCTCTCTTCTTTTTCATTTCATTTTTACTTACTTCTTTTTCGTCAAATTTATATTTCGACATGTCTTCCAATTCATTTCTTTTATTCATCTTTGTTCTTTATTCATTCATTTTGTTTTCCAATTTATTATTTCACTTGATTTCAATCCTTACCCACTTTTTATTATGTGGATTTTTTTCAAAATTTAATTCCCAGTATATGATTGTTTTTTGTTATAGTTGTCTTGAAAATGTTAGGTCACTTCCTCTTGTTTTCAGCTTTAGGGCGCGTGCCTTTTTTTCTGTTTCCTTCTTAATTCACTTTATACTTATTTTGAAATGTATTTATGTTCTTTCTCCATTTTTTTTGAGTATATATATCTTTCGTATACATAGTTTTAGGTTAGAGGGCATGAAAAATTATATATATATATATATATATATATATATATATATATATATATATATATATATATATATATATATATATATTCAATGTGGATTTTTACACAGTTGTTTTCTCATGAATTTTAAACAAAATATTCCGCATCATTCTCAAATATTTGCAAAGTGTTATAAGCACCATATCGTATTGCTATTTATGGCCTCATGTTTCTCAAAAGAATAATAAAACCAATCATTAAAAAAATACAGACCAAGTTATGGAAAACACCTTCAAATCAGGCAATTACATTTTTCGTAATATTTCACGAAACTGAATGAAAATTGGAATATTACATATGTTAGAAGAATAGTTAATAGTGGTGGCGTAGAAAATATGATAGGACGTATATAATATTAGTAAAGAAAATGATTGTATTGTAAAGACAAATAAATAAAATAGATCACCAGTCTTGCCTTGATGAACGCTGCCAACAATCAAATAAAATATATTTAAACTTAAACTCATAACATTACATTCGATGGGTATGCAAATATGAATACAATAGAATTTGATTAAAGTAGCAGATGAAATAAACAATACAGCGAAAAGTAGAGAACAATTTCACTTACCTATAGCCTGGCAAATGGCAATGTAACATTGAATATTTTTTTCATTTTATGGCTTATCGAAAAACTAAGCACCCCCCACCCCCCCAAAAAAAAGCAGAAGCCAATTTTTTCAAGGTGTTATATTATGGATACTAAGGATAGTGTCTCATTTTCTTTCTCGTGCTTATGTGAATCGACATATTGGCGACGCTTCCCCGTTTTTTTTTCTTTTCTAACTTCTGAATGGAAAGAATTAAACACTTGCACTTTCATGTAATCTCTTCTGTGAATCTTTCATCCAAAGACTCCTATCAAACCGTTTGTCTGATCAGCATTTCTAAATATTTGGAATTCAGTCTTTTATTATACTTTTAATATGAGTTCCTTTGAAAACTATCAAGTTGCAAATATATATGCTCCTGAGATATGTTAAAATTCATGTAAATGTTTATGCTCTCATAGAAGTAAGATACATGATAAAACTACTTACAATTTAGAGTATCGATATTTGCTTTCACACACACACACACACACACACACACACACATATATATATATATATATATATATATATATAATTTTGAATAACCAAAAAGAAGCATGAGCATACGTCTACTATAATTTTTTAAATATTTAAATTTTGTATTATATATTGCGATGTAAAATTCTTCTGTGTGCCTACACACATGCAGCCACATATGAATAAAAACAAAAGACATTTTCTTTTGTCTTCTAGTAGACTGTGTCAAGGCAAATGTAAGGATTTAATAAAATCCTTACATTTGTTTTCATCACAAGAGATTATAACTTACAGAACTTGCAACAAGAATTTATATAAACAGAAGTAAAAAAAAAAAAAAAAAAAATTCTGTCTGTATTTCTAAGATGAGGTATTTATATTATTTATATTATTGAGACTGCTGTCCTCATCTTTGTTTCCATATTCACGACGTTTCAGTCGTTGTATGCCACAGCCTTCTTCAGGTGATTGAAATTTCGAACTGAAGACTTTATTTCGTCCACCAGAGCAGGTTATTCTAGTTTCACGTGTCATGCCTCTTCAAGATGTCACAATTATCTCCCTTTAACTCAGATCTTTTTGTTTTTGTTCACCAGTGCAGTAGCCAGCACTTAAACTCACAAAGAGTGAGACACATGACCCAGTGGATAAAAGCAGTGATCGAAACAACGGGTTCAGTTCGAAATTCCAATCACTTGAAGAGAGTCAGAGAGTACAACGGACGAAACATCGTGATTATGCCAATAAATATATATTCAATGTATATCATTTGAGTAAATACAGTTCCCATTAGTGTTACAGGTTTGATTCCTGTCAAAGAGTGCCGGTAAATATAATTAATACTGTTTAATTAAAAAAACAGACCATTTAATTAAATAAATTATATCTATAAAATTAACGCATAAGCGAAAAATATATTAAATAATTATCGGACATAATCAATTTCATGATAGGTTTTCATTGTTTACGTTAAGATAGGTTTCATGCGTAGATATCGCTCGAGAAAAATCGTCGAAGATGAGTATTTATAAATAGTAATTCGGATTTGACTAGGCAAACACTTCTTTGAAGCTGAATGGTTAATATCACGTCAGATCAAAGGATGTTAACCAATTACGGTTATAGGTTCGATTGCTGACAGAGAGCGCATATTTTCTACGAAATTTCTCGAACATTCAGGCCGGTAAATGTAATAAATACTGTTTAAGTGATGCTTTCGTATGTTTTTTGGTGTGTGCAATCACACTAGATTTTTTTTTTATTACACTAGGCACCAAAATTGAGCATCAACTCAGATTCCAAATCAAACTCCACTTAGATTGATTTACGCTGTTATTTATGTTTAAAATGTGATGAATAAACTGTATTGTGTCTGGTACGAAGTAAGCATTTATAAAGCTTCCTATTGGAAACTTTAATTCATTTTGGTTTATTTATCTATTTATTTTGTCTTTATTTTTTAAACATTGTTATAACCATACGTTGTTGAAGATTTTATGACAAGACTTGATATCTGTGGCTTTTGCTAAAATATTTATATTTATCAAATTGTTGCTCTCAGCACAAAAAAGAAAACGACATTTGGCAAATAGTTGCTAAGACAATGATGATTATTTTAAAATTACTGGCCAGAGATACAAACATTCAGGAATGTAAAGAGGAATTAAATAATTGAAAAACAAATTAGATCAGATAAATTTCTGTATTAAGATTCATACTAAAATTAAATGGAAATTAATAATATATTCTTTAGTTTCGTTTGGGAATCGAAATTGCATAAGAATTTTTAAATTAATTCCAGGCGAAGGTGAGAACCATTTATAGAAATGAATTAATGAATAATATAAAAGGATAAATAAACAGAATTGAAACTTGCTAGCAGATTTATTTAGTAATAGGTTCATTTATTGGTACAAGGAGAAAATTGAATTATTCAGTTAACTTTATTAAAAGCCGCGAAGTTATGAATTCTACCCCTTTAATGACTCTAAGTATTTCAACTATTAGTAAATAGCAGTTTCTTTTAAAAACAAAATTAAAAGAGAAATCTATTCAAAATTCAGCAAGCAGTGTATGTTTAATTCAGATTTCTCTTTCTCTCTCTCCTCTCTCTCTCTCTCTCAACACACACACACACACACACACACACACACACACACACACACACACAGACACACACACACACACACACACATATATATATATATATATATATATATATATATATATATATATATATATATATGTATGTATGTATGTATATATTTGTGTGTGTATACACACCCACACATGTCTATCGTATGGTTAATCTCTCTACCTATCTCCCTAATCTCAGTGGGAAAGTGTGCATATAGATGTTTAAAAATGTATATGTGCTTAAGCGCAAACATAATATATGGATGTAGTAACAAGAATTTCACGCCCTGTCAATTTCTCTAGATAAATCTCAACAGGTGCAACGCAGGAAATACTTGAAAAAATCTTAAATGAATAAATCTAAAACCTTAATGGACCACCGAATACTCTCAATTTTGGATTTTAAAATTTATTTTTTGTTTTAATTATTTAGCAACTTAAAGTGTATCGCAAATCTCAAAAGCTCCTTCAATCATGCAATAACGGCTCTGTTGTCACCCCGAATACGTTTGTCTGTAAGGGAACAGGATGTAGTTATTGTTCCTTATAGTTTCCATTTTTAACAAACAACTATATTCATGCCATTAAGTTTTTTAAAGACATGGCGTAGATAGCTAACACATGGAATCGGCACTTTGTTCTTATTTTTGCTCGTTACATATGTTGAGGTCAACTTTATATAAGTTCAGAGGTTGGTAACACCCATTTTAAAAGAAAATGAATCCAACTCTTAAAATACAAAAAAAAAAAAAAACAGTCGCGAAAGTAAATATATTTTGAAGATTGCCTGATCAGCCTTAAAATTTTCTGTCTGTTGTTTAAGTCCCTATCATTTATCAGGAATTGATTTCTGTAGTCCATGCAATTATTAGAAATGTTTCTTTTTTTTTCTATCCACAACAATTTGAACGAAATATCTATTTGCATTTTTACTTCAGTTACTCCTTCGATACGTTTTAATATTAATAATTATTCTCAGTATGTCATCTCGGATACTGGCATTACAGTCATATATATATATATATATATTTTTTATTGAGAGACTCCGAATTCTTGGTACAATACATTTGCTCGTAGGCAGTTAATAAATAACAAAAAGGGAACAAAATTATAAAAAGAGAGCACCAACCTACAACTAACGAAAACCGCGTAAACTTTGCCTAGGAGAGAAAATATCACCCTTCCAGTATATAATAAACAAAAGATCTGAGCATATTCCAGATATGAAAATCAATTCTAATAATACATCCGAACTACAATTACTCAAAAGATTAAAAAATTTTAACCCATCAGATGAATATGATAAAATTTAAAATACCAAACTTTGGAAAAATAAGAAAGTAATCAATAAAAATTAACATGAATAAAAGTAAACTAAAAAAAATAAATAACAAAAATAAAGTAAACAAATACAATGTCAGGACCATAAATAAACTGAAAACTTAGACCTAAAAAAAAATATATGAGTAAAACCGTTTCACTCCTTTCCTTTCTTTTCATTAGCCCCTGACAGTGGCATATATCATCCCGCCCACACAAATATTAGTATTATAGTAGTCTAGTGATAACTTATGGCGCGAACCTGGCACTCACCATTCATTATTGATTCAATGTTCGTATACACGTGTGTCTATGTGTGGGTATGGGTGTATGTGTGTGTGTATTTTCGGTCACTTTTCATATATCCAAGTCAGATTAAAGACAATAAAAATGACTTATTTTATATACAGTGTAACCCGGATATAAGAGACCCTGATATAAGAGAAACCCAGATATAAGAGAGATTTCCTCTGGTCCCAAATTAGAGCCATACTTACCTAAACAAAAGAGACCAAACCCGGATATAAGAGAAACCAGGATATAAGAGACTTATCCGGTCCCGACAACTCTCTTATATCCGGGTTACACTGTATTTAGTGGACCAGTTTTGTTTATGGATACGATACATAATTTTAAGCGTATTATTATTTTGGTGCAAAAATAATGTCGTTTTCTCACATAGTAACATATGTGAGAAAACGACATTATCTTTGCACCAACCTAATAATTCTCAAATATTTAATGTATATCAATTATGAAGAAAATCATTCTTACCCATGAACATGTCAGAAATCTCTCATTATAATCTCTAATCATAGTGTTTTAAGATGCCTAAAATCCTTTTTTAATAGTTATATAGAAAATGCACAAGCAATACATTGCAATACATGTACAAATACTCATTCCTCGAAACATCAAATATTTAACATTGAGCTTCTGATATCTCACACTATTAACGTTTTTTTTTTTTTTCTATGGCAACATTTATTCACAAACCGATTGCATCGCTCTGGAAAATCCTCTTATACGGATCTTTAAAGTTATTGTATGGCTAACGTAGAAAATCCATTTTTAAATATACTATTAACGTTAGATATAGCGATGATATTTTATGGTAGTTATTATCCTTAACGAAATCTTTTAAAATGCTCTAAAAAATAATACCGTCTTACTTACGCAATTGATAAATAATAGAATCTATTTCTGATAGGTTTCAATTCAGTCCAAATGCTATTCATTTATATCATAAAATAAACCTGATGACTCTTCTGACCTCTGAAATTGTAACCGTACATATCCATACAGATATAAGGTAACAGTTATTAAAAAGTGTTCTATTTAATTTTATTCCTCATGTATTATATCATAAATACCTCGGTAATAGAGAACACAGGATTAAATACCGGATTCTCTAAAAAATGTTAATGAACCAAAAAATTAACATAAATAGTAACTAAAATAATAAGAAAATATAATAAAACTATTTTAGTGTAACCAAATATATTAGGGATTATAACATAAAAAGACTCTCAAGAATATTAGGCTTTTTTCATTAAAATTTAATGAATATTTAAGATTAGTTAAGTATTACAACAATTTAATACATCTAATCTTAATAAGGCGTGCTTTTGAAAGCCTTCGTAAAATGAAACTCATATTATCTATGATTTTTTTTCCACTTTCGGAGATCATATTTTCTATGATGCTAAATCAATTTTTTAAGTTGCCATTTGTCTGATCAAAATACTATTCGTACACATAACAAGGGATATTTTTAGATTCTCGTAAACAATACGCGTATGCGATCTTTCTCCCTTCCCCTCTCATAGATACTTTATTTCTCTGTTTCTCACATAGATTCTTTATATTTCTCTCTCCTTCACTCTCTTTCTCTCTCCCTCTTTTTTTCTTTCTCTATGTGCCATCTCCATTCGTGACGTTAACGATTATGGGTATCCAGTTTCCCGTCAATTGTCACCATCGAGAATACTTACTCGTTAAAAATTCGACTTTGTGATATTTGTTCCGCCATTTATTTGATCAAAATTGTCAATTATTTTATACTTCAATTTGCTTTACCTTTGATATGTCCTGTGAGTGATAGCTTTTCCAAGCCGTCTTACATCATTAAATTTCTTTAAAATTCCTTCATTTCTAGCCTGATATTTCAATGGTCTTCTCAGCATTCGTCTCTAGAATAATATATTTGTCGCTTCAAGTGTTTTCCTCATTGACAATGAGATTGGCCAGTATTCACTAGCCAAAACGCGGTCCAGCACTCTTTTGTTTCTTTATAGGATATATTATGCTATTCCTTAATTACCTTCTTTTGTTCTAAACTTCGTCTGCCACTATTCCTATGTGACTTTGGATGTTTTGCAGCGCATTTTCTAGCATCTGTTTGTAATTTTTATACCTGCATGACATTGCAGTAATCTTGATATGTGAACCATAACTAGGATTTCCCTTACTGCTAACAACTATGAGTTGCGTCTTTTTACAATTAATTGTTAGTCCTTTCTTCTTGCTTTCTTTGACTATCTTGTCTAGTATGGGTTTTAATCAAATCTATCTATAAACATTTCATGTGTGAACAGGTTAAAAATTTAGATCAGATTTTTTTATTTAAAATTTGTATTATTACCAAAGCAAGTTTTGTGAAGATTAAAATCGCTTGAGAAGTAGATTAATCGCGTAAAAAAGAAAGAGAAGAAAAGAAAAGAAAATGAAAGAAAAAAGAAAGAATTATATTAAATCTAGATTAGAGTAAATGGAAATATGATTATACCTGCAAACAAATGTAAAACTGATGATATGAATTGTCTCAAAGTAGAGACACAAGTTTGATAAAATGACAAAAATGAAAACAGGGAAAGCGAAAAAAGAGTAACTTTCTGGAAAGAAGTAAGTCAAAAGAATAATTTAAAAATGAGATACAAATAAAACCGTGGAATTACAAGTTGTCAATATACTGCATTTTCAATGGTTAATCTCATCTCATCGCGCATGTGCGTAATTGCTTAATGAAAGAAATACGGAAAGAAGATTGCGTGTGGAACAGCTAATGCATTTGTATTTCATGGAGGAATGATTCCATTGGAAAATAATATTCTTTGGATTATCCTACTACATACAAGCAGAAAAGAATCGCTAACAAGTATTTTTAGATTCTTAATACTAGGACAAATAGACATACTGCTTTTATCTGATGAAGTTCGATCAATAGAGTGCATTCTACAACATCTATTATTCCTCACCGATTCAACAAATCCACAGCGAGTCCTTCTTTTGCGTGCACAATTTATGTTTGATATTACATCAATGGGAAGATTAGAACATATATACAAACGAACTTAATGGCATACTTACATGTTAACACGCATAAATGAATAGATATATAGCTGCATTTGTCTCTGAAAGTTTAATCCTTAACATCGAAAACATATATATATATATATATATATATATATATATATATATATGTATGTATGTGTGTGTGTGCTTGTGTGTACGTATGTGTGTGTGTGTGTAAACATTATAATTCCTAGCAAATGTTTCTGAACCTGCAGAATTAATAATAATTAACAAAACAAATTTTAATTTTATTCTTACTTATAAGGAATGAAGAGGTTTTATGATCCTCATTAATTCATGGTTGATCTCTGTATCAAAAGCGTTTCCATGTTATTTGCGTAGAAAACTAACGCGCTTGTTCAGTTCATTTCTGCTCTTTTCTTAATTTCAACTACAGTACTATCATCTTCAATATTCTTACATTCTGGATTCTGGTAACTTAGCGTATGATCTCGAGAGTATGAAAAAATTTCCAAAGAAACTATTTCACATGTGGTTAAAAAAGCTGCAACTATAGAGTAGGTTTTATTTTTCAGGTATATTTCAATCAAATACAGTTATTCCCTCACCCTATCCCTCCCTCTCTCCATCTATCTATCTATCTATCTATCTATCTATCTATCTATCTATCTATCTATCTAATGCATCTCTTTGCATAATCGATTTACATGAGCCAATTTTTATACGAGGAGCCAACTAATTTTCGTCAAGTGACAATAAAAATGTAACAGCTAGTTTTCAATGATTTGTCAAAATATTTTCTTTCTTGTATGCATTAGTTCAAAAATTGGTAATACTCACAAAGTTTAGCGGAAATACAATTTGTGCGCACGGTTGAAATTCCTTGATTTTTTTTATATAACGATAGACATTAAACATACGTTTCCCAGGATTAAACTCAAATATGCTGTGTAACTATAAATGTCTTCATCTTTGTTTACAAAATTACTCCCCAGCCCACGACATACACTAGTAATAATTGACCTGCCTAACGCTTTTACACCGATCAAATTTTTAAATTTATGTTAATGTTATGTTAATCATAAAAGGTTTCGCACATCGAGAAATCAGACAGAGATCGGGTTTTTGCAAACAATACGATTTCCATTGAAAAATACCCCATCTGCAAAAACATCTGACACCTCGGCTCATTGATGAAGGACACAGGCGTATCCGAAAATTCTGACCTTAAAACTTTTCTCTCCGTGCTCCATTTCTGTCATATGGTTAATAATTAGTATTTTTAAATGTGCAACGTATTGATTATATGGTACCCTTTCGTTTATCCTTGCTTTATTCATTAGCACACACACACACACACACAGACATATATATATATATATATATATATATATATATATATATATATATATATATATATATATAACGATATTAACAAGTCTTTGACGTTCTTAAAATTCATACTTCTAAAATATCGTAACTTAAGCAGATGTGAGCCGAGGAAGTATAAGACACACACATCCACAAAAGGTACAAATATAGAAACTGGAATGTGCTTCTTGTTTGCATATTTTGCGAATGTATTTGTAAAGGATAAAGTCTATATCGAAGTGTTCGCTTAGTTTGTATGAAAAATAACAGTGTGAAAAAGTGTGATGTTGAAGCGGTGTGTGAAGAAAAATAAGGGAAGAGTAGAGCGCTGAGATGGGTTCAGTTGATGCTCGTTGGCAACATTAGTTTCGCCGCAGGGTTACAAAAGTGGTTAGATTAGCGTGCAGGCCTTAGATTGACCAAGGTCAACAAGTGGCCGACACGCCAATTTGGGCCCACTCCCGCCAGCACAGTTCTGTGTGCCAACGATTTTCAGCTTCGTTTCGCGTCGTGTTTCCTCCCCGCATCCCAATATTGGCGTTCTCATTCATCGAATCATTTCTCTTTCATTTTTTTTCTTTTTACTGTACTTTAGCTTTTCCCTTGCTTACTTATGTGAATTATCTTTACCACTTTCTTTTTTAAATATGCCTTCACTGGGCTCTTTCTTATCGCTGTTTTCTCTTCCACAAAACTTCTTTCTTTCATGCATAGTTGTTTTGTTTTTCTTGTTGTTGTTTTGTTTTTTGTTTTTCCGATTTTGTGATTTTATTTGTTCTCATTCGTCACCTTTTCTTTATTTATTTATCATTGCCTGTCTTTTTCATTTATTCTCCTCTCATTTGCTTTAGATTCATGTGAATTTCTCATTCATGATATTTTCTTTAGCTTTTCATCTTTTTGTGTATTCCTTCAGTTTGCATTTTATCTACCTTTATTCTCTTTATTGCTGCATCCGCTCTCTTTCTCTCTCTGTTTTTTCTCGCCCTCTCCTTTTTTCTTTATGCACACTTCGACTTTTTCCTTTCTTCTCAATTCCTTTTTGTTTTCATCCTTATTTACTACTTTTCTTTCCATTATGTGCATTCCTTTCTTTTGCGCTTTCCCCATTCCTCTCTCTCTCTCTCTCTCTCTCTCTCCCTCTCGTTTTCCTTCATTCATAAAATCTCTCTCTATTTCTCTTTCCTTCATTCAACAAATCTCACTCTCTGTCTTTGTCTCTCTCTCTCTCTCTCTCTCTCTCTCTCTTCTATCTATCTATCTGAAAATCCGAAGCTTATTTTTTCTTTCGCTTTTCTTGAATTTTTATAACATTTTCCATCATTCATAGTAGCATTCCTCAATTCAGTTTTCCTTCTCTCAATACTTAATGTCCCTTATCTCACGTTGTAGCTGCAGGAAAGGTATACAGTTCTTGCATGAAATGTTTGCCACTAACAAGCATTGATCGCAAATTCCTTCTTCCTCTTTTCCTCTCCTTTTCTAAGCTTTACTCTTCTCTCATTCTAAATGTCGTTCTTTTCTTGCTCTCCACTCACTCGACCTCTCAATCTGTCCATTGCGCCAACTGATTTCTTTGTATTTCCTGTCGTTTTCCTTTTCCCACTTTTCTTTCCTTTATACCACACACTCTAATAGGCGCTCTCATAATCACAACATCTTTACGGTCACCTTCTAGGCCTGATCTTTTTATGCGAGGATGATATTGCCGACCTTTAGTTCGTCATCACTATTCCTCTCAAGCTATCTCTGAAATTCCTCTCGCTTTGGACATTGAACCTTCTTCCTGTATTGATGTGGATTATCTATGTGATACAATAAATTTTCTCCAGACGTGGTGAAATAATAAGCAGACATACTGGAAGATACATACATTACACACTATTCTGTCTATGAGCCATGCGTATACGAAGAAAAAAGTTAGCAATAAAATAACTCATACTTGTCGCAGATTTTACAAATAGTATCTGAGTACATCCGTCATGTACTGGCTACTACGATGAGGTAAAAAGACTGAGTAGCATCGACAATTTCCCTTAACTCAAACATCTTCTGAAGGGAAATTTGCTAACGTTTTACGCGCCAAGGAGGCATAATAGACAGATGCAATCAAACGATGAACAACTTACGCCGATTGAATTAATGACATCACTTGAAATATTGATATCGTAATGTCAAATTTCTTTCTCTGCGAGAAAATCATTATCCTTGCGTATACTATTTTAAAATAATATTGTGTTATAAACTACTAATGAAATTCTTTGATAATCCTCCATTTTCAAGCATTATTTACTTTATTGTCAATAACAAATATTTCTGCATATCAACCGGGAATATATATATATATATATATATATATATATATATATATATTCTGTAACATTTCGCTTCTCCTGACTCAGCCAGGTCCTACTGACGATTTCATAATTTTCTGAAGGAAATAACATTAGCTTGTGATTATTTTCATAAATGATGAAAGTCACGGGTTAATATGCCTTTTTAGAATATGAATGAAATGAGAAATGGAAATCTACTGTAATATCCTGAAGAGGATATGTTGATGCCATCGAGGTTATATTCAAAATATTCTAGAGAATGTATTATGAATTTACACGAAAAATATAAAACAATAATTATTAATGTAAAACTAAAATTTGTAGACGTCAAACAGTTTTATAGTAGTTGTAGTCAATATGGCTATTGATTGTAGTTAAGACTAACACAAAAAAATAACATGTGTAAAATTAGTAGCAGAAAGAAGGTGAAACGAACAAAGCAAACTACTCTAAAATATTATAGCTATTTAAAGAAAGAGATCTTAAGAATGTTAACAAAGCGAAAATCTTTTAAAGCATTATTGGAAGTACGTCCTATATTCTATGTTCACTCTAATTTCTGCTCTTTAGTTATAATAAAAGCTATTTTGGTAGTTTGCAAAATTGTGAGCGTCCTGACAGTGAAAACTACAACTAGCGGGAAGTAAAATGTGTTGACGAGTAAATTATAGATAATCAGGACATGTGACAGTTGTGTTTCGACACGAAACATGTATTAATGGCTAAATTACAGCTTTAACATTTCAAGTCTTTGGAACTAATTTCAAATTCTATTTTCAATGTCACGATGGAGAAATCTCAACAAATGTAACAATTTTATGTAAAGTGTGAAGATAAAAATGACCATAGAAACATCAGCATTTATCTGCATGATGCATCATTGATTATTTACCAATATGAAATTAGCAAATAGCAACATGATTGTACATGTGCTTGCGAATGAGGTTGAATTAGTCTTAGACTCTCGCAAGAAAGAATAGTATGGATTATCAAATCGAACTTGAAGATTGCGAGTGTGATTAGTTACTTAAATCGTTACGTTCTAAAATATTTTGCAAGAATATGAGTGAAAACCAAAAGTTACTTGTAATTATTTTTATCTTTGAATTTGATTCTTATTAAGGCGGTTTACCTACATCCCAAATTGTGAGTCAACGTAATCATTGAAGTATTTTTGCTTGGTTAATACGTTCGATTCTCGTAGGGGTCAATATTTTTTCGTTTGAGATTGAAACAAACAATTTCCCGTACGCACACACACACACACACACACACATACACACACACACACACATATATATATATATATATATATATATATATATATATATATATATATATATATATATATATATATAAGTTGTATCAAAAATACTTTTACGAACTTTAAGACCGGATTCGTCACGCCAAAACAAGGAATAATTTTAATATAAAGCTATGCCATAAAGATATACAACGACTCATAACAAATGTTAAAAATATCCCCCGCTTGCTTCTACAGACGCATTCACCATTCGGATCATTGAATGTTGGACACTTTCATATACTCTCTGGGATATACCACATGCTAGGTTCACTTGATATATGCTGATACCTGAATCGTCTCCGACAGCCTGTAGAATGTGTTCTTCGTGGTCAGGCGTAAGAATCATAGTTTGTGGTGCCACTCATGCGACGATAAACAGCAAATGTTGGATGATTCGGCTGTCTTCGGTCTGGAAATGCAATCTGATTCAGACGTGCAGCCTCGCGTCTATTACCATTCTCGCGTCCGTATGTAAAATCATATCTGCCTGCCCACGATATGAATAACCTGCCATTCTTAAACGGGACGATTCTCAGTTTACTCACTACTACACCGTTAAACGTTAAAGACAGATTAGCCACAATTGCAAACGAATGACAAATGTAAAATAGGCTACATGGCAGCACAGTGAAATCTACCGCAAAATTTTTCTTTAAATTTAATAGCTAAAAAAGTAGGATTTATATTGACTTTTGTTCTTGTTATAGCCGTACGTATACATTTGTGTAAAGTATCATTACATCATTTATAAATGCCTTGTTTTGTAAGTCAGCCACAGTCGTATTTTATGACGTATCCTCATATCATATCTCTAAAATTAATGAAAATGCATTCGTCCTTTATTGTCTGCATTCTTATGTCATCACCTAACTCATAAAAATACCCTTTTGTAAGAAAACCACATGATGAATTGAAACTGCAAGAATTAAATATCAGTTGCTTAGTGTTCTAAAAAATATAAATATCTGCTCCAAGGTAGGCAAGTTTTACTAAATTTGACTGTTACACTAAGGCTTTTATTTTAGAGAATTTATATTAATGAATATGTTATAATACTAAATGAAACATTTTTATTTATTATACCTGATAGTTGACTATATATTGTTGTTGTTGTTATTATTATTATTATTATTATTATTATTATTATTATTATTATTATTATTATTAAGAAGAAGAAGAAGAAGAGAACAAAAGCATTCAAATTGCTATTCTATAAAACTAAATGTTTAAGAGATAGGGGTTTCCAACTAACGGAAATAGACAAAATACAAAAAAGAATTTCTAACAAGCATTTCTCTTTCCAGATTTAACAACGCCCTACGCTGTTGAGCTATCAATATATTTGCTTATGGAAACAATGTGATATGATTATAAACTTCTTGAAATTTCGATTCGATAACATAGCGATTGCACTCGTTTACAAACAAAAACAACATATTAATTTTGTTCCAGGATGGTTGAATGGATTTTGTATACCCGTTGTCATTCATATTGTGTGAAACGTCATTAAATCTATTCTTTATAAACTTTATTTTCGGTTTGTTTTCTGGTAATCCTATGAATTTTAAATTCAGTCCAATTACGATTCCGTAATACACTTGATTCTTTTTAACTTTAAGTCTGACCATATAAATCTAAAGTCATTTTTATGGTAGTATATTAATGAAATACACCAAAACATGGCACAAAATATACAGGCCTTAGCAAACTGGACATGATTAAATAAAATTAGAGCAGAAATATTATAATTACAAAAAATGAACACAATAACTTTTATATATTAGATTGGTGCAAACATAATGTCGTTTTCTCACATAGTAACATATGTGAAAAAAACGACATTATTTTTGCACCAACCTAATATTTATTAGATTTTTCTGTTATTCTTATAGTCTGTTAATTTATTCGCCGTTCATTTTGTTTGATGCAGACGATCGACTTCTTTTCTAAGAAGAAAAGAAATTTAGTACAATGTATCCGTGTATTTTCCGATTATTAGGAATTGTTCACGTCATTAAATGATTCCTTTTGAAGAACCTCCTATATATCTAACTGACTTTCTTTCTCCTGTTTCTAGGGAGGCTTTTTATTTTTCCGCTGCGGGAAAGCTATTAGGTTGGTGCAAAAAATAATGTCGTTTTCT
The DNA here is from genome assembly GCA_963932145.1 of Acanthosepion lycidas. Taxonomy (NCBI): domain Eukaryota; kingdom Metazoa; phylum Mollusca; class Cephalopoda; order Sepiida; family Sepiidae; genus Acanthosepion; species Acanthosepion lycidas. The sequence goes on along the minus strand of OZ010573.1, from coordinate 78,924,462 downwards.
CACATATGTTACTATGTGAGAAAACGACATTATTTTTGCACCAACCTAATAGAAAGTTAAAGTTTCAGCGCAAAACATTTATTAAAAAAATGTGTTCATCGTACATGAATTTGTAAACAAATGTATCAACATGCATTTGGTATTTATGACAACGGATTTTTCAAGCAAACTTTTTTATTTAGTCTCCGTCATATTCATTGCAAAAAGAAACTTACTGAGGCTATTCTTCATCCACACTTAAAATCTTTTCTATCACTTGAGCTGAATTTACGTAACCAAAAAATGATCTGAAAAAAAATTATTTATTTTCAATCCGCTAAAAGTAATGAAGAATATTATGAACAACAAGCAAGCATCAGGTAACAAATTTATCTCCAGGTGAAGGTAGACAAATGGCAGATTTTTGCACCTGTAACCTGAGTGTAATCAAAGGAGGGAAATCGGTGGGGAGCTTCAGACACAATAAAATATAGGTTTAAATTTTAAATGAGCTTTGTATACATTGCATTTCATGCGCACGTGTGCATATTCAGACATATTTTTGAAAATGCGACAGATAAATGTATTCGTTATTGTAGTCTGCACACTCATGTGTCAATGTTTCAACAATGGTTTCCGCCAACATCATTTATAGTTGATTAATTTTGCTTCTGTTATGCTTTTGTGCATTAAACAGACATCTGTAAACTCACACAGACACATGCGCGTCGGGGCACGCACACACACACACACACACACACACACACACACATATATATATATATATATATATATATATATATATATATGGAATAACAGCAAAATTGTCGATTTGTTAGATTAAGCTTTGAACTGATGTATCTTAGAAATGATTAAAGATATCTTACTGGAATTCGGCGAGTTTTTTTTGTTTTTTTTATAACAATAGAACTCAACTTTGAATAATAAGAATGCATATTTACTCTCCAAGTTTAACAGAAGAATCGTGATGAAATCGATCATAAACGAAAATAACATGTTCATTATTAATTTTTAATACCTAAAGATCGGAAGTTCAAATATATATATATATATATATATATATATATATATATATGTATGTATGTATGTGTGTGTGTGTGTTATTCCAGGATCATTTTCTAACTTATTCAAGATGATCTTCACCCTCTCTAACCTTCTAACTTTCTGTCCTGGAGTAATAAGGTGCTTCACACGTTTCACGTACAATTTCATTTTCAAGTCTTTTTTCACTGATCTTTAGTCTGTCATAACTAAAACTCCTTTCACGTGCCAAACGTCTTATGAATTGAGCTGGATCTTTTCTAATCGTGCTCTTTGAAATAACGATCCATCTTCCTGTTGTGACCTCCTGATCCAGTTTTCCTTTCTAATGTTTCCTCTTTTGTAAAATTATTCACCAGAGTAGGAATGTTGGTACCATTAATGAATGCCTGGATGATATTTTTCTTCACACAATTGCTCAATTGAGAAGAAAGTGGGTTTTTCTTCTCTATCTCTTTCTTACTTTTATCTCTGACACTTGTTGTATCGCTCAGATCTGCCCTCTTGGCAACTCTGATGATGCATTAGTGTATGTAAACATCTCCTTCCGTTCTCTTACCAACAGATTGTTCTTCTGATATTAACGAGCAGATTGCAACTTCTTCCGTGATTTCCTTCGTTACGTCCATGGAAAGAAATTTTTAATCATCCTGTTTAAAAAGGCGTGTCTGATGACTCCTCCTGGGTGAAAACCGGCATCGATGCTTTAATTCCAGTAAGGAATTAACAAGTTAAAACGCGTTCATCAATGTGGTTCTCGCCTGCATATTCAGCCTATACCACCCACAGGAATCACTTTTTCTGGCTGTACCAGACGACACGTCTGATTGCAACAGACGTCTATTTGTCTTTGCTCGTACCGAGTGCAAGCCTGTCCTCAATGAAGTGAAGATACTGTTTGCAGACAGAATGAAACAATGTACATCATCTCTCATATTCTGTTTCGGATATTATGAGTGTCTTTGCAAGTGTGTGCTGAACAACAAATCGTCAATTCATCCACCATTCAAACAATTCAAAGTCCTTACGTCTACTGCAGATGAAGCTAAATGCTTTGCTCGGAAATTCTCTTCCAAATTAACACTTGACTAATCTGGATTAACTACATCTGATTTCCCCTTAGAATTGAGGGTATACTGAGTGACATGCGAATAATCCAGCCACTGTTTTCGGATATCACTTCTAAATTAGATTCCCATAAGGCAAATGGAGGTGATGGGATACCAGCCGTAGTCCTAAAGAAATGTGCTCCCAGTTCTCTCTAACTACTGCCTCGTTACTACCCGTCTAATGTTGTTTCTGATCTTCATGAATGATCTTCCTGATGTCATCAGTTCCCAAGTAAGCATTTATGCAGATGCCACTACCATTTACTCCTGTCTCATAGCAGATCCGTCAGTGCTGACAAAGTTAACCTGGCTGCTGCTCTTGAAAAGGACTTCCAATCTGGGTGAGGAAATGGCTTGCAAATTTTAATACCTCCAAAGCTAAACTGCTCTCATTTATCAACGACAGATAAACTTTTCTGTCCGTTATCAGTAGAGCCTCACACTACATCTTCTTGGCCTTACATTTTCAACTGACTTGAAGCAATACAACTACATTGAATCAATAGCTGCATCTACTGCAAGAAAAGTATTTCACAGTAATCCTCTTTATTCCATTAACAAACTTTCTGTTCCAGAGAAACATCCGCAAATACTGAACTGTTGCGGGCGTTATATTGGCTAGTAAATAGATACTGAATGATGGAAGCCAATAACAAACAAGGCGAAGACTTGAGTAAAAATATTGCCAAGTTTATTTTTGTTAAAAAAAATGCACGAACAAAAATAATGTACACTAGGTAAAAAATAACTCTGCAAGCTCATGTAGAGAACAGCGTTATCCTGAGAAGGACAATCTTGGTAGTTAATGGGGTACGTTGCCCTTAAAAGCACAAATTTGTTGTTGCTGAAGAGCGTTGTCCTGAAAACGATAGTTTATTTTATATCATTTCCATTGACTGGAAAGGGAAGGCTACTTGGAGTGACAGCCCAGGGCAAGCTGGAGTTGATAATCATTGGCTAGCCGGAACACCTGCTGATGGTCGGTGCCGTGGCTGGCTGTCAGCTGCAGCTACTGCTTATGCTGCTGGAACAGATACTACGTTTTGATCCTCATCATCTTGACCGAGGAACGCTTGAGTATTTATTAATACCTTCCCACTGAGAGGGGATGCGACACAAAGTCAGGCTTAATGTGAGGAACCAGAGCGCGTACACTCAGGCCAAGTACAAAATTGCCCAAGCCCGCAACCGCCACCGGTGTCCCACTCTAGTGCAATGAGAGGTTGCAGCCTCCGGCAGCTGTTCCCCTGCGCTGGACAGCTATTCCCCAGTGTAGGCACCTGAAAGTATTAGGTCGGTGCAAAAATAATATCGTTTTTGACGTTAAAAACTACGTCAAAAAACGATATTATTTTTGCACCAACCTAATATTATTTTCCTCAGCTGCGCCTCTGTCAGCAGCTAGACGCCACAACAGAGTCGCACTCTGCCTGAAGCCAGAGACGCAACTTAGAAATGATATGCATCCTATGGCAGGGCCGCAGCACGCATGTTTTTTTCAGTGTTTTGAATATCCTCTTTATATCATGTATCAGTCTTACAACGACGATGGTTGTTTTTTTTTTTCTTCTGGCTGTTTTTTTCAAAAATTTGTTGTGCTATAAAAATGGCTTGTTTCGGATGAAAGCTTCATAAAACTTAGTATATTGTGAACGTGATGCTTGTCAGTATGCCCATTCTCAAATGCTAAACAATGCATATCCCTGAGAAAAAGTGTCATGTAAGATGGGTATGTTAGTAGATCGGCTCTGGTAGGACTCTAGTAAAACTAATTCGTGTAAGGTTCTAGTAATAGTATTTCTTAAATCTTTTATTCGAATGATTTCCAAATTGTAAGTTAAATGCTTAATACTAATATTTCGCTTATTTTATAAAGTTCTAACATGTTTCCTTTCTGATATAGCCAAAAGATTATACTATCTAGCATGCATCCGTCCATTTACTAGTGCATTTAATTCTTTGAGATTTAGAATGACGCTTTAAAGTATTTGATTTAAATTGTGTAGAAAAACATATCTACGACATCATTTTTAATCTTGTGTCTAATAATATCTAATTTCTAAACTATGGTTACATGATTCATTATTATCTATATATAAGCATATGTAATAAAATCTGCCAAAACCAAGGACTTGCCTGCAGGCTAAACTGAACTAGTGAAGTACACCTGATGAGTTCGGCTATCAGTAGTTCATTCAGATTAGTTGAACCAAGTCAAATTCAAAACAAAATTTTAATTTTCTTAATGAAATTGGGTTGCCGATAATGAATTTTCCCAATAAAGCAGCTTACTTAGTCAAAAATGTTATGACCCGAATAAATATAGTGATATTAAAATCAACAACGTAGTTTCTTCGGAAAAAAGGATTCATATTTCATAGCAGGACCCCTGTAAATTATTCGGATTTACAAATAAAAATGTTAATGCAGCACTCTGTCCTTTTCAGCCCATGATAATTCCCAGATAGTTATCAGAAAAGTGTCAGTCTCTCTTAAAAATAATAAAATACACAACTTCGCTAATAATCTGAAACCATTTTTCATGAAGTGGAATAGGATATGAATTATATACATTCTCCCCACATGAAAGGAAATATTAGAATTTCCTATAATTTTTCTCAGTTTAGGTATGGGCCATGTCTAATCTGAAGGTATATGTTATCTGTGTAATAGAGATAGCAATAAAAAATATCTCAGCGCTTGTTGCATTATTAATGTTCTTACAAAGATTTTAATAATTTACAATGCTTTTTTAAAATATGAGTGACGTCAAAGAAACGCATGAAATTATTTACGTTTATGCATGATAACTGTAACAACAAATGCAATTTTATCCACAGATGATCCCTTGAAAAAGTATTACCATTATAATTGAAATGTTATAAATTATACTAACTCTCATGGAGTAAAATTTTCCCATGACTAAATAACTTTTTACGATATATCTGTACTTATTGCCACATCGCTCTCCATACACACACGCACACACACACGTCAATGTGTATGTAACGAGTTATCTAAAGGGAAGTTATTTAAATTATATTTAGAGCTGAATTTGTTGAAAATCCTTTTTTTCTTGAATAATTTAATTTTACATGATTGTTTTTGTGAAAAGATTGAAGTCCGGCATATATATATATATATATATATATATATATATATATATATATATATATATATATATATATATATATATATATACACGTTGGGATCAACTATAGATCAAATATGGATCGGAATCCGACAGAATGATAAGATAAAGAAAAAATAGGAAATATTTATCAATCTAAATGTTTCACATTTATTAGTTTCATCAGAGTATCAGATATGAAGAAAAAGAGGAAAGGAAGTCTTTTTACTTTTGCGTTGTTTGATTTTCACTGATTAATCGTATTTCGCGTGTATTCGAATTGTTAAATAAAGATTAGCTTAATTAGTGGCGTCCCGAATTTGAGGAGATACGGCGGGTCAATTCGAAGTTTAAAGAAATCAATGGATTCCTAGACTAACTGAAACACCGCTAATAGTGCCTTTTTATCTAAGTGTAAAATGACACTACTTTGTCTATGTGGGATTCAGCTGATAATACATATACGTGTGTGCGTATATGTCAAGTCGATATTATATTTTTGGGGTTTTTCGCATGTTGATTTAGGAACGTTTCTACTTACCGTTTGTTTTAGATAAATATACGTTAGATTCTTAAAGGATGATTTCAATAAAGTTTGGTGATGTAATATAATGATTTGCCGTGCTGCAGTTAGTATTATTATTAGTAATAGGACCAGGGGAGTTACCTCCGACGTAATGAATTATGTAATTAGGGTGGTATTTGTAAAATCATAGTTATGACCAGTTTCGTTTCTTTGTGTCACGATAGAGTTTGTATGATTGTCTAAACGTCAATCTCTTTTGTGTTCATAGATATGGGCTTTTGGATCTCGTTGTGTTGTTCCCACATATTCCCACATATTATATTACATTGTAAACAATTTGATACATAGCGGCATCTGAATAGCACTTCTAACAATAACAACACACAATTCATACTCCTACCATGTAACATCGAATTTACAAAACTTGTAAATAAATTACTTATCCCTAATACCAGGAATCTTTAATACCACATTCAAGACAATCGGAGACATAAATGGGTAAAAACAAAAAATAAATCCAACACCGATTCTGATGCCGCTAATTTATCAAATACTTTACTTACAGTCTAAAAGCATTACATTAAAATTAGTAAAATCGTTGATTAGCTTAAGGACTGAGTCGCTACACTGTGTTCATTACTGTTAATTTCTTTTACATTCGCTCATGTGATAGAAGTATCGAACATTGATTTACATGTATGCGGATTACCATGTACAGAACCGATCACACTGGTTTCTATCTCATTATCTGCAATATTTACAATATTTTATACAAGTCCGCGTCTATATAATTAAAAATATTTCATTGTTCACATGTTCTGTTCAAAGTATTCTTAGCGTACTTCGGTAAGGCCACATTTCTCTTGTTAGGAAATAGTTCATGATTCACGGTCATATAAGATGGTTCCTTTTACGTAGCATTCTGCACATTCATTTATTTTATTTTATAATTTTCTTATTTCTTAATACTTTCTTCAGCTTTGTCACAATTTCCATCATCCGTTAAAACTCTTCTCAGATATTTAAATTTATATACTCTCTTGACATTGACCTATCTAATTTGTAATTTGCATCTTTGCCCGATCCTCTTGTTGACAATCGGATAATGCCTACTTTACAAGGCAAGAGCAATGGAATGAAACTGCTTAATCTGTACTCTTCGTTAAAATACAAAAGAATGGACACAATAATAATAATAATAATAATAATAATAATAATAATAATAATAATAATAATGACATCATATAATTTTTCATTACCTAAATGATATCTGTATTATTATGGTAAATCAAAGATGTCATCCAATAACCGTTAAGGATTTAATATCTGTTATGATGTCTTTTTTTGTTTTGTTTTTTTTGTTATTTTTTAATCTTTTATTTCTCTTTTCATCCATTCAGATTTTATTATTCTTTTTATTAAGATTTTTCCTTTTATCTTTTTTTTAGTATTTCTATTTATTTCTAATTTACGCATGTATTATTTCATTTTTTTTTTCAATTTCATATTCCATGAAAATGAATTAATATATAAATATATTACAAATTAAGAACATGCTGAATTCCTGTATATAATCCTCTACAACCTGATTTATTGATGTCGGTGTAGGATTTCAAATAATTTATTTTTTTTTTTTAGAATAAAATGATGTCAATTATGAATATAATGTAATAATAATTTGAATGCCGGTTAGAGGCAGAAAAACAAGCCTGAAAAGATATGTTTTATTCATTTCAGTCCTTCATCTCCATTTTCTCTTTTGATTTCTACAATTCCGATTCAGTCGTCTGTCTTACTTTATTCCATTCTTTCAGAAATGTCATTCTTTTGTGTTCGCTACATGAATGTACGTATTTATTCCGCTTACTTTTACCGTTTTTCTTTTATTTCATTCGGATTGTCTGAAAAGGATCGGCTTACTTCCTTACCAAAATTCTGGTGTTTTTTTCTCAATCTTATTTCACTCATCAAAGAAAGTTGTCTTCTGATTGTCGCCTAATAAAGATTAATTCTTTATGCAACTTTTCTTTGCAATACAAATCTTCAGCGTGTACTTAAAAATAGAAAAATATAATCAAATATGGAAACTCGTATGAACTTAAAAGCTGATATGCTAACATGGGACAGATAAAATGTTCACTGCCAATTTCTAGACAAGTAGAAATTAAAAGTAATGATATAATTATAAAACTATGAAATATATACATGACATATTGTATCTGCGTTGATATAAGATCGTAGAAATACATATATACTAAAAAATGTCAATTCATAGGCGTAGACATGTAGTTTGGAAGTGTATGTTTAATGAATTTCATGTCTTTCATCTCAATTACATTAAAGAGAGTATATTTTTGTCTCTTTTTTGTTCACTTGGAGCGTGGTTGTAAATAGATAAGCTAATGATGACTGATTAAACAACAAAGTATTACTCAGCCAGTGAGTACACTTGCTTATTTGTAAAAGCAGTGCTACCAGTGATAAGTAATTGTAAAATATTCAAATCCAAGTTGGAAATGCACGATAATTCTCCGATTATTTAAAATACTTTATATGATAAACAAAACACTAAATTAATATATTATAGAGTTTCTTTTTCCTATTCTTAGCTCTTGAGAGTATCGTTCGCAATTATGTTGTTTAAAACGGTTCTATATTTTGCTTTTTGAATGTATTCATTGTTAAATTTATTCTAAATCATACACAAACACACATACATTTTCAGAGATACACGATACAACTGACAATTCAGCATAAAACCTAATAGTTCTAATTAATATATTTCAATTCAAATGCTTCTAAATTGACAATAAATTAATGTTACACGAAATCATTATTTTTTCATGTTTAGAATTTACACGAAAAATATAATAAATTGTCATTCCTAAAAAAAAAAAAGTTTGACTCATTTGGTCCTTCTGTGAAATCATTTCATCAGCTATCACTTTGAAATATACTTTTTGTCCGTGCTTGTGACTACTTACTCGTAGAACAAAATTTCATCTTGCTGCTTTTTTAAAAATTTCCATAAAACAACAATCAGTTGCTAGAAAAACTCAGATTGTCCTCAAGAGAATAATCTAATTTTTAATGCAAGAATAAGTGTAAAATAAGAATAAATGTAAATATATGTTAAGTGTTTTGTTAATGATAATAGATAGGTGTTTCTAAATAGTATAAAATGAAATGCGTACATAATATAATTCATCGATACTTTTGTTTAATTTTTTTTACATTTGAGACAACAAATCCAATGGATTATGGTTTTACATATTCGAAACAGAAATTCTACAAGGTTTATTTTAATTGCTATGTTAGAATTGTTATATAGAGCTTTCAGTGAAAACAGTAATATCAGATTAATAGATGATATTCTTCAATCATTGCCATCAGTTCAAAATTTGTGTCATGTTTGCAGGACGAGTACACGGGCAAGCAGTTATACTTGCAAGTCAATGCATGTGGAATCAGTCATTGCAAGAAAGTAGATGGAGAATCACTCATGTCTAGGGTGTATATGGGGGATCAGTAATTTCAGCGAGTACCTTCAAGAATCTTTCTTGCAAGAGAGGACATTGATAAACTTTATAAATATAAGATGCAACATTCACTGAGAAACGTTCCTGCAGAAATGAGTCGAAATAAGGCAATCGGATAAAAATCTCGGAATTTTTATTTATTCATAAGTTGATTAAATTTTCTAATTTCTAAATTCATAAATGCTATAAATCAGTATATTAAATTGTAATTATTATGCTTTCTTGGTCATTTCTCTGAAGAACTATTGTTACTGAAGAAACCTAGTACACTGTGATTATTGTGCTGCAAATTTCATCCTCACTTGTGACTCGCCCTTATGGATTGAGTTAGTTTATATCAATCATAAATACTTTTACATTTTCTTTTATTTTTCATGCGTTTATTCCTTCCTTTTACCGGATCTCTGTCTCAAAAAATGCAAACAATATAATGACTACTTACACAACAATGACTATCAATGAACAAATTAAATAATGAGATAAAGTATTTGTTTTCAATAACTAAAATTAAAATATGAGAGTTTAGTTCTTTATTAAATATTTAGACTTACCTATCAACTGTTTTTCATTTCCAAACAACTGTTACCGAAATATTTTCCCAACCTGATGAAATTGTAGTCTCATGTTTATGTCGCTTATACTTACCTAATTTTCATTTTGTCTCTCGCATTAACTTGTTATTATTTCATAGTATTCCTTTTCTCACATTTTCTCATACATAATTAGTCTCTCTTTCTACGTTAGTGTTATTTTTCGTTTGTTTATAGATGTAAATATCTAATTAGTTTTTGTCTATGTTTTACTTAATTCACTCCAGCAAGGAAATAAAGTCACCAGGTTGCAAGGGGTTGCTGTGTGTTAGATTATATGAGAAAATATAATATTAAGAACAATAAAAGTACAAGAATTAAGACGACCGACGATAATGATAAACATTGTATTTAAATTTTGAAGATCAATGTTGACTAGGAAGCCAGAAGCCAGAAGAGAATTGCGATAGACGAAATTGTTAGCATAGAACTTAATTTTACATATAGCTATTTCAAATGAAATTGTGATCTTGTTGCCATTCTAATACTGCGCATAAATTAATAAATTCTAGGTACCATAAAGGAAATTTCACAAGAATAATTGCTATGAACGCATATATATAAAAGGCACGGGGAATCTACATTATAGCGGTGGGGAAGTTACTGAAGACGATATGCAAGGTTAGAACCAATAACACTGTAGATTCTCTAGAATCTATATAATATATTGCAGGAGCACCAAAACATATTTTGTAGCAATATCCAAAGCAAGGACGAATAGTACACTTTTAAATATGTAAGATAGATTCTGGTGAGAAAAAAAAAATTGTCTTGCTCGACAGAGTAAACCAACTTTCCTAGCTGCAGACTTAGCAACTGATTCAATATAGTCTTTTCATTTCATGTGAGCAGAAACCGTTAGTCTAAGAAGGCGCAATGAGTCGCTCTCCTGGAGGTGAGAATCAGCCATGCTGATGAAAGGTACAAAGGGTTCTCTCGGATGATTAAAAGAGATCAGTTTCGTTTTGGAGAAGTTAAAGTAAACATGCTACTCCTTGCCCTATTTAACGATAGATTATTGGTCTTTTGGTCTTTTTCTTTGTTTTTTTTTTAAGATCACCTGCCAGTTTGACCTTATCGAACCAATTAGGCTTATTTATGAAAATCGAAAACAACGGAGATCTAAGAATATAGCCTTGGAAAATAATGCAAAAATATCTCGAAGAATGGCCATTCAAAACAACATTCATTTTGTCACTTGATATGAAAGACTGAATCAGGAAGATTTTCAGGTTCTACTGGACCATGTGAATTCAATATGACCTTTGACACAGTTCACGATGGAGAAAGTGAGTAACAACACACTCCCATTCCTGGGTGTCCTAATATCATGGGTTCAAGACATCCGTATACCGTAAACTGACATTCATCGGACAGTACCTCAATTTTAACTCCCACCATATATACAGCGTAAAGAAAGGGATCGTCCGTTACTTACAACACCGAGTAAAAGTCATAAGTGGCAACCCAGTAACATTAGACGAAGAATTCAGTATAAGTAGTACCCTACAACGTAACAACTACCCTGGGTACATGGCAGTAGCCCCCAAAAACTGGGATAGGTGGGTACAAGAGGAGGACAACAACACTCAGAAAAAATCTGCCTGCCTTATGTGAAGGGGTTATCACAGAAAATACAAAGGATCTGCGGTCCATATAACATCAGGGCAACCTTCAAATGCTGGACGACACTTCGCAGATATCTCTTCCGAGTAAGACCCCCCCCCACCCCATAGAGGAGAACATGACTAAAATTTGAGTGTACGCTTGTTATTATTGTTGTTGCTAACTTAAAATTTTCAGTGTGTCTATGAATTCGGATTTTCATTTATTTTATCTCCAGTTAAACGTCGATAATAAATTCGGAGACGGAAAAAGAGATTTATTAAACGGCTAGAATCAATAAAGAAGAAAAAAAAGAAAGAAAGTTGACTACCGATGAGAATAGAAAAAAGCAAAGCAAAGGGTGAAAATAATAAAAACGATATCGTAAAGTAAGCCTCTAATCCACTGGCCGTTTCTCTGTTTCAAAATTCTATTCCTTAAACTCGTTGCAATTTTTCCTTTGACCCACCTTGTGATCAGTTGAATAGCGTGATACTAACACACTTCTATCTGCCAGGGCAAAAATAGCTATCACCTCCCGCTAACACAACTATGCGGACCTACTTTCAAAAAGCACAATGTCCTGTCCTTTATATTTGCTGATTTAATCTAACTTGACATCTCATTTTTATCGTAATTGTTGTCCCACCTGTTCAAAGAAATTAGATACGCGCACATAGATTCATACATATGTGTTTGTGTATGTGTGTGTGTTTGCGCGTGTGTGCGCGTGTATGTTTGTGTGTTACTGTCGCCTTTCCCCAGGTTGAAGTAGGACACAATAAAATAGCTTGGTTACTCTCTAACCTCAGATCATTGTCCCTATCTCCCTTACGACCTGGCAAGGGTCAAAACATCCGTGCCACACCTCTGGCAAAATCATGGTGGACTCAGATAACTAATTCGTTATTCTGAGGAAACTTTTTATTAGACGTAATCAACAAGGACATGCAAAGGACAAATATTGCTGTGGTGAATTTCTCATTTCGCCTAGTGTTTAGAATTGGTTTCTCAGCTGGGATAAAATATGATACGTAGTATATTGCATAAGACGTGGCTTCTAGACGCAGAGGCATATCATGTGCTAACATCGGTTTGTCTTGGTTTGACTTGGCCATAGCCAGACCGAATTTGATTAGGTTAAAGGTCAGCTTAGAACAGGGCAGGTTTTGTCATTGTAAAATAGTTCGCATGTTATATTGTTTAGAAAATTACGTCAACAGATTTCATTCGTTCATTGGGTAAGGATTTGTGAGAGAAGATGGAAAAAATGATTTTCAAAAAAAATATTAATTTTTATCAGAATGATAAAAGACACGGTACGAACATGGTTTGTTGCACGGCGTGCACACACACACACACCTCTGCTGGCAAAGGCAGAAATGGTACGGGGATTCAATTCCGGGACATTCAGTGATGTACTGCTTTTAATCAAATACAATCTGTTAATAGCCTTCAAAGTAGATGTAGACGGTTTTGTTTGTTTTACTTGAAACTCCTTTATTTTATCTACTTTTCACTACTTTTATTCTGTTTTCAATTAGTTTACAGCCACATTTTCACTAAAAATATTGTTTACCATATTTTATGATTTCAGTGATAATATCTAAGTCAGATGTGTTTGCTTTAAAACTTGTTTAAACTGATACAAATACAAAATTAATTTATAGCATTTAACTTCAAATTTAGAAGATTCATAATTCCAGTTAATAAGACTAACACAAAGAAAATCACCGTTTTTCATTACTGACTAAAGCTATATTAAATCATTACTATGTTTTGTTATATTACGAAGATCAACTATTCGATGTCTCAAATTTAAAAACAATATAATCATTAATCATTTTGGCACGTTTTTCTGCTACAAACAACTTAAGTATATTATACTGAATAAAACTGGAGTAAACAAACAAGATGGTGGTGTAATGAACATCCGGATAGAAACTAATATACGTAAATGACTGACATGAACAAAGCGTACTTATTAAGGTTTCGCAGTTCCCGTTCGCTTACAATGATTTATTCTTAAATCTTAATCTTGTTTCTTGTTAATACTTCAGTAGATTACAGATATTAAGATAGTTTTATATTGATGGGTGTTTATTTTCACACAAGCATTTATTTAAACATAGTGAAATTATTCGGGATAGAACAACAAGATTCTCGGAGCATTCCGGGAGAAGTAAAGATGACCTTAGTAGAGACGTTCTCTTATGAACGCCAAAACATAGACACATAAGCATTACTACTAATTCAAAATATATATTCAGAAAATATGGGAAGGCACGGGATACCAACCTAAAGAACTACCAGGTGTGATAGATAATCGTGAAAACTAGGGGAAAAGATTCGTGAAGATCCGTGCAATTGGTACACTATGATGATGATACAAGCCTCTATTTTACATTTGCAAAAGAACATATAAACAAAAATATCAGGAGGATATACTTGGAATATATAGAAGATCTGGTGCTGAAATGTTGCAGAAACAAACAAGAAGTCTTTCCGCAAAAAAATTATCTCTGTCCATTTGATCAAATTTTGAAATGGGGGTTGCGCCGAGAACTTGGCAACGTGAAAATATGTATGTATATATAGATGATTATATAACTGGATAAGTTTATAAATTTACACAGATAGTCAGGTTTCTCAAAATATCAAATTTTAAATGTGATGTAAGAATTAATAACCTACGTACCTCCCCATAATCCGAATTCCACTCTATGACACATGTACAGAAATACTCTTGCACAGCTTGAAACCAAGTAAACGCCCGCTTTTGTATTGCATTAGAGCGATTTTTGTTTTGTCTTTCGTATTTTTGCGTTCTCTTTATAAGTACATAAGAATTTCATTTTAAAGCTCTTTATGTTTCTCTTAATATTTGGATTATTTTTTATTTATTTATTTTTATTTTATTTTTCACGCAAAGATGAATAAATACTATTTTCGAGTCCTTATGGTCCATTATCTCAAAAGATGACCACTGTATTTATGATGCCACTAGCAACACCAAAAGGGCTTGGGATGCATGAATCGTCTTGAGAACGTGCCGTGCGTCATCGGTTTCAAAGTTTTGCCTCTGGTGATGTGGATCTGCAAATTGAATCTGCTTGTAGTTGTACGCCATTACACGACAATGAAAGATTGAGAGCAGCCGTAGTGAATCAGTAACAAATGCTCAAATCTTGTGAGAAAAGATGAGGTTAGCCTATAAAACAGATTGAAGATATATAACAAAGTTAAAATATCTCCTTCACCATTTGATTGGTGACCAGCAGTTTGTACGCTTGTATACTGGTAGCAATCTTCTTGCTCCATTCAAAAATAGATCTTATTTGATCGCATAATTAGTGCTGAGAAAAAGTGATTTAACTATGTTTCTGTAAGTTTGTAGTTCCTATTTTATAAACTCACCCACCTAAATTGTCCAAGACAAATTTTAACCCCGCCAAAGTCACTCTTTCGTACCCTACACACAGGTCACCAATCTGCCACGGGGTGACATGCCACTAGCGTTTACCGCTAGTAGTTGCGCTGTCGGACCGCCGGTGTGTTCGTCTCAGCAATGTTATCCCTTGCGGGCCGTTAGTGGCACACAGCGAGCCACTAGCGTCTTGCGTGTAGGGTATCTGATTGTGTTGTAACGCTGGACTACACAGAATGCTATATTTGATAAAACATCCGACAAAAACCGATGCAGTGGCCATCCCACATCTCGCTATTTATCCACTCTCAGTTCTGTTAATTACCATATTTTCGGATCATACGGCAGCAGGTGCCGTAATAGTTGATAAACTGTTGAAAAGCATTTTAGCCTTTTAACAGTTTATCAACTATTCTGACCCACAGTTCTTTATATTGTGATAGAATAAATCCACAACTGGATCGCTGGTGGTATGTTATTGATTATAAGGCTAATACTGACTAATAAAGTTTTACTTGAGACTATATAGAAAACTTTAAAATTTATTGTTCAAAACAGCCATTTATTTTGGTCTGAAACTCAATGACCTGTCCTTAAAATAAGGTTAAATCTCATTGGAAATGCAATATCCAAAATATTTTCCAGGAAATGTTGCATATTTTGCCACGAATTTAACATTTTTTTTACTCTTACATTTGCATAAACGTATTTGAATATCTTCTCTATGATAGCAGATTTCATTTCAGTATATATTTTGGTCATATATCGATGTATGCATAAATACTTATGTATTCAATGCCTGAAAATATAAATAACTGCTCTAAGCTGAAGAAATTCAAATAAAATGTTTAACACAAATATTAATAAATTCATTCACTGAATTTAAGCAAAATTGCCCAAGTTATCAGATCTTTAGATATATGCTGATTATATTGCTATAACTAAAAAAATTAAATAGAACATGAATGTGGATGTTTTATTATTTCTGACGGGGATACTCAACAAGCAAACAGGTTGTGTAATATTAACCTTTTATTATATGTCAATAAATATTTCCATATTTATATAAAATTGATTTTCATCAGATACAAAAAATGTCAGATTACATAGTAATACGTGGTTTGTATTTATGTTCTGTTCATAGATTCGCTGCGAAAAACACTTTGTAAAAAAAAATTTCGTGCTCACAAATCATATGAAAGACTTCGCCATCTTTTCTTATTATATTAACATAAGCATTTTACCGAAATTCTTTCCATTTTATTTGCTTTTATGACACAAGTGTCTTCTGTAGATATTTTGCGCTATAATGATTTAAACCTGACAACAGTGTCCTTTTCACGTACAAAACATACTGTCGTATAAAGAAAATAACGGTATCTTTAGTGTCATATACCGACGAATGCATGCAAATTGTTGCTGCATATGTGCACATATGTGTATATGGAACAGTTACCTTCTTTGTGTTTATTTGGAGGAAACCCTTCTTGAGAACGTTGACAATGACAACCGAAGAATGACGAGCTAAAGAAATAAATCCTGCTCAGATACGATAGTTTATGGTGGGCTAAAGGAAATATAGTAACATTAAAAGTCGAATATTGAAACACTGGGCGGGCCTAAATGAAATTTTATGAATTAAGTTTATAAGGTGATCAGATGAGACAGTCGTAAATAATAGGAATCTATCTTATTACTTTGATGCGTGTGCATGGATGTATCCAAATATATATTCAATAATAATGAATGATATATACATTGCATTCTACTTTATGTAGTTTATTAACATGTTTATGTCTAATAAATAAATTGCAATGTACATTATGTACGTTATTACTATGTATGCAATCGGGAGATCTAGTGTATATTCGTGCGTGTAGTGATATTTGTCTACTAATCTCTTAATAAATAGTATATCTATCTATCTATCTATCTATATATATATATCTATCTCTCTATCTATCTATCTATCTATCTATCTATATATATATATATATATATATATATATATATATATATATATTGGAGAAATTGTATGACAAAGTGGAAAAAGTTTACTTGTGACGCCGCTTCGTCCGTCAGGACTTCATCGGACTAAATTTTGTTCTAATTCACTACGACGTAAATGTCGAGAGAATACTTTAATCACAAGGTCATCTACAGTAAATTTGTGCCTTTGTTCTTACAACATTTAACATTGCTGGCAGATCTTCTAATATCACAGTTTGGGATACCTACATATAAAAGTGATTGAAAGAAAAAGGCTATAAATGATTTCGGCGAGATAATTGTCTTAAAAAAACTAAAATTCCCACCACACATATGTTTTGCTTATGTGTGGTCCTACCAACATAACAAAATTTAGTCCGATGAAGCAATGAAGGACGAAACATGCTTCAAGTAAACTTTTTCAACTTTGACATATAATTTCCCCAATAATGTTCTCGATATATAAAACATATATCGTTATCTCATATATACATATATGTGTGCATCTGTGTACATGCCTCTGTGTGTATGAGTGAGAGAGTTTCTTGTTTCTTGCACATATTTATAGATATACAGTAAAGGAGGCGTAAATTCGAAATGTTTTAATATGTATTTATATATATATATATATATATATATATATATATATATATATATATATATATATATATATATATATATGTGTGTGTGTGTGTGTGTGTGTGTGTGTAACTAAAGGTTTATGCATATATTCTGTGAAATTCAAAAATAAGATGAGGTATAAATGAATCCTAATTTTAATATTTTAAATTCTTCATTTTATACATATATATATATATATATATATATATATATATATATATATATATATATATATATATATATATATATATATATACGTTAATATAACATGTACATAGTTGTTATACAATTCTATAGCTCCTTATGTGAGTAACGCATCTAAAATACTTTCAATTTCATCGATACTATCATTATAACCATGAATTAAATATCTTGAAATCCGCTTTTATAAAGAATATGCATTTTTAAACATAATGTATTTTAAGGAAATAACTACCACACGTCTGCTAAAAGCACATTTTTTCACCCATACATACTTATGTATGTGTAAGCATGCGTGCGTATAAAAGAGTCAGATAGAAGATTTTCTGATACTTGAACACTAAATGTAAAACTAATTACCAGCCCATATGGTAAGGTACTGCACAACTATAATAATTTTGTTGGCCCATTAGACAGAGCAAAATAACTGGAAGTTTATCGAAAAAAAATACCTCGAAAATCAACTGAAATTCACTTTTGTGATTACTGTTGTGTAACCATCCTATGATGTGAACTAAACTCACATTTTAAGAATATTTTTTTTACAAATGTTATTCTGCAGTATTTCTCCCTCTATTATTCGATATATTATTAACTCTGTCATCTTTGGCTACTGAGGTTGATAAATGCTATTACAATATTGTATATGAGAGACGGCAGAAAACTTGACAGTGAAAAGAGATTATTTTATTTTTAATGCATCTATGGAATACGATCAAGTTTTAACAATCGAACATGTTTTATCGATTCCATCTTTTTAAATTATCAATATACATTCATACCATTATTTTTAAATAGGTAAACATTTTACTAAGGCCGGACATATGAATGCATTGTTATATACATATATTTGCGTATACATTTTTACACATATACAAGAAACGTTACTTCACATAAAAATACGCATAACACTTAATGAGAGATATAGATTTCAAAAGTGATGTGAAGGTGAGAATAATTAATGTTTTTATATGAATAACATTGGAACTTTCTCGCCAAATTTCTAATTTTTTTATATCCTTGCACGTCCTTTAAGTTCTAGAACAGTAAGAATTTATTCTTGCATGTTCTGTTTCAAATAAAATTAAATTTCATCCAATTACGTTTGTTACTTTGTAATATACAATAATTTAACTTCTCACTAATGAAAACACAGTAAATATCAGTTACATATAGATTACAAGCTTGGTAGACAATTATTGATAAACCAGTGGCAAATCTTTGCAAAAAATTGCAAAAAATTGCAAAAAACGACAAAGTATTTTTTTTAGTTTAATTTTAGGAATTTCAGATTCTTTCAGACTTTTTAGAATTTTTAATTGGAAATTGTTCAAAGGATCATATATTGATGGTGATTGTTTTTTATATTTTGATAGTGTATCTAATATATTTGCTAAAATATAAAGAATTTCCTTCCTTTCACAAATATAATATTGTTAATTTTATATTTTTTTATAGAGTAAAATAATACTGATATAAATGCATTTCTTCTTTAACTTGTTTACAAAAGAAAGACAATAAGATTTTTTAAATATAATATAAATGATATTCTTTATATTTTTCATTAATTTATTACATCTGTTTATATATTTATTAAAGTAGTAAATTATTTCAGACGGAAATATTAGCTATTCAAAACAAGTTATATGAAATTTATCCATCGGAATGTATTTTTCTTAAGAAAATTAGAAACCTCGTCATTTTTACTTTATTAGAACATATATTAATTTTATGAAGAAAAATACATTCGAATGTACAAAATGTTTCTGTTTCTATCACACACAGAGTAACTATAATTAAATAGTTTTTAATTTTCCTTCTACGTTACGTTTGCCATCAAAATATATATTGAAATGATTGACGAAAGTGCTAACAATTCAATATATGTAAAATGTAAATTATATATGAAGGGAAGTCTCATTATATTTGTACATTATTGGTGGATATTTAACATTTATTAAATATAAAATACACATTTAAATCTTTCACCAGGCTGAAATTTAAAATTAATATTCTTTAAATCTAATTAAATAGGTTTTAACGGTCGATGAATAAAATTTCAGAAGCTTTTAAAGTTTATATGAATTTTTCAGTATTTCTGGCTTTAATTAAAATAACTTCTTGAAACTCATTTAGATTTTTTGTATTTTAAAATGTAATAGATATTACTAGTTTGTTTTTTTATGTTCAAGCATATGTTTCTATAATTTTATATATGAGATTGTTTATGAGATTAAATAAGCACAATTAAGTAAATATTAATATTAATAATATATATGCATTATATATATATATATATATATATATATATATATATATATATATATATATATATATAATGCATATATATGTATGTATGTATATGTATATATATCAACTGATACAAATCATTAAAATGCATAGAATTATATTCATACAACATATATTGTATGAATATAATTCTAGTAAATAGTAACGGATAGATATATTTAGTATCAGTATCATTCTATCTATCTATCTATCCCGAAATATTTGGTGCAGAGAGCAATACATGTCAATATGTTTACGAGAGAGTTGCAGACATAGATGTTAGTCATTTGTTAAAATCTAAATGATGCTGCCAACTTTTCAGCTCCCCCTCATATGTGCGTGTTTGTATGTGTGTGATGTTCATTTGGAAATAGAAACATTTACAGCCACAGTGAAAAATAAATATGAGAATGGATCGAACTAAAATAAAATGTATATATTAATGCTATTGCATGCACTCGCTTCCGTCTACCTCAAAAATATTTTTAAACAGTATAGCGAGCATCAAAATCGCCAGCTGCTGCTGCTACTAGCCACAACACGCGCTATGCACCGGCGTGTACAGGCGGCAATCAGCTTCATTGTGTCTCTATATGACTGGCGCTGAGATGTGAAACAAAACTTTTAGATGTTTAGCCATTATTGAGAAATATCATGACAGAAAGCCACCTGCCGGGGATAGATTTGGAAATATATCTCAATATTTTTGTATTCATGCTAAAAAAACATTCAGAAAAAAAACGTTTGTGATAGACATTGATAGACATGTGAGTGTGACTATTAGTACAATTAATTTATGTTTTATTTATATAAACTTACTCGTATCACAAGTTTCGTCGATCGGAGCGGAGTTACAAATATATCAAAAACTCTTTCAATAATCGTGAGTGACTTTTGCCAATATAGTTGTTAACTCCAGAGAGAAATCATTTTGGTTTCCATGGTCATAAGTTCAAAATGTGTGTTTAACTGTATCCACACACACACACACACACACAAACACACACACATGCACGAAGTACTAAGTATTTCGCGGACAATCTAACTCCTCGCAAAATTTTCAAAAATGGACAAAGAATTTTAGAGAGGAATATATATATATATATATATATATATATATATATATATATATTGTGCTAAAAAAATGACGAGCTGTAATAAAAGGTATTTCCCCCTAAAATTCTTTGTCCATTTGTGAAAATTTTGCAAGGAGCTAGATTGTCCGCGAAATACTTAGTACACCTTCGTGTATGTGTGTGTGTGTGTGGATACAGTTAAACACACGGAAACAATCCAAATTTCAACTGAGACGACGTATGTTCTATTCGAACTTATGCACATGGAAACCAAAATGACTTATTTCTGACCCATCAGCATATATATGTGTGTGCGTATGTTTTATACTCTAAAGTTTAATCTAGTTGACTCACCTGTTTAAGTAGACGCTGAAATACGTCTATCGGCCTATGCATTAGAGAGACTTCCCTCGAATGTGCAGGAAGGTAGTATTTCCCACTATTTAAGATAAAAAGAAAATAAGAAATAATATCGTTTTTAAAATAAAAGCCATTGATTCTGCTCCTCCCTCTCTCTCTCTCTCTCTCTCTCTCTCTATATATATATATATATATATATATATATATATATATATATATATATATATATATATATATATGTGTGTGTGTGTGTGTGTGTGTATGTGTGTGTGTATGCGTGTGTCTATTGATATGTGAGTGGGGTCTCAAAACTATATCTTGGAACAGAGTCGACATTTAATGAGCCACAATCTGAAACTCAACATAAATTATTACATGATTTTCAGTTCGTATCAGGAAAACGAATAATAGAAAATATCTGAATGACTTCATCGTATAGTTGATCCTCATTGTAGAAATGAATGAAAGAAAATTAAAATACGTATTTGTCATAATCTAAAAAGAGGCTAATAAAAAAACGGTCAACATTTTCCTAAATAAACTGCAATAAACCATACAAAAACAATAATTACATTTATAATTAAGGTAAATAAACTTAAAATCATTACAAGTTAATTGGGATTAGTTTCGGTTTGTTTACAAAATAATTTTTATTCCGTACGGACAAAAATATTACTATTTTTACCCGATTTTTTATCAGTGATTTTATCCATTTGAGATTTGAACATGATATTTTTGTTAACAATGAATAAACTCTAATATATTCAATATTTTAACAATAAAAAACGATGAAAAACAATTTATGTTGATTCTTACATAGTAAATCTTATAGACACACTCATAATGTTGCATGTTTTCGGCACACACCACTTCATATGCTCCCTCTCTCTCTCACACCCTTTATATATATATATATATATATATATATATATATATATATATATATATATATATATATATATATATATATATATATATATAAGGAAGATGTAATGGTAGTTACAACGAGAGAAAAGTGTGTATACTAAAAAGAAGTGAGAAAGCGCAAACGTTTTTGGTTGTAATGTGGATTTAAAAAAAAAAAAAATTATGCTTTATTTTCCATAATTTTGCTACACGTGTTTCCGGTCTCGCGACCGTCATCAAGCAAATGGTGGAGATTTCCACATATTATTAAAAATAATTATTTTTTTCTTTATGTTTTTCGATGTTAAATATTTTCGATATGAGACATTCTCTTTTTTTGTGTTTGTGATCCAACGTCTTTCTTGAACTAGCAGTGAAAATTCCTGCGTGAAGGGTTATAAAATAATTAAGATTGGTTCGAGAAAAGATGGAGTAGTTATCGGCATGCTTAACTTTTAATGACCCCTGTGTGTTCTTAGATCTATTTCCATTTTCGTGTGCTTTTGTCAACGTGCGTATATATATTTGTATATCCCCTCTACATACATATACACTGTCTCACTACGAGGAATCAGTGAACACATCTGTACACCCCACACACATAAACACACACATACCGTCCCATTACAAGGAATCAGTACATACACACATACGCACACACAGATACAGACATAAGTATATACACATACTGCCCAAGTTACCTGGAATCATTATACATATACACACATACATACACACAGGTATATGTACACACATACACACATACTTCCTAAGTTGTGTGGGGTTTGTGTGCGTGCCTGTGAGTAGTTCTGCTTTTGTAAGTAAGTGTGTGTGTGTGTATATATATATATATATATATATATATATATATATATATATATATATATATATATATATATATATATATATAATAAAAAGGCTTAAACACTAATATTCAATAGTCATAATTTATTCCATTGGAATCGTAAATACGGTCCAATTCACCAGACCTACAAATTCAAAAAGATAACAGAAAAAACAACTCCGGAAATAAAAACAGAATTTAGAGAGAGTGTGAAGTATGAGAGTGTGGGACGAATAAGTGATAATATTAGTGTTAAATATACACATACATATGCAAAATATATAAATATATATATATACATAGGTGCATACACATACATGTATATTTTTTTAATAAAAAATTCCAAGAAAATAGAATCCAGGTAGAACTCAATGTCCCGGACAGAGTCAGGATACGTACTTACTCTGGCCTGGACATTGAGTTCTACCTGGATTCTATCCTCTTGGAATTTTTTTATTCAAAAAATATACATGTATGTGTATGCACCTATATATATATATTTATATATTTGTATATTTACCACTAATATTATATATATACATACATATATATATATATATATATATATATATATATATATATATATATATATATATATATATATTTACATTCGTGTCCCACAAACACCCGCATGTGCGTGTTTGTGCATATATGTGGTTTGACTCTGTATTTAGTCACTATGTGTGCATGTTGTGTGCTTTTATGTGGGGGGAGGGTTATGATCTATTTAGTTCTGGTTTAAATTTGTTTATGAAGTTTTTTTTTCTTCTTGCATTTGTAAGTTAGAATAATTATCTGTTCGATATATTGCCATAATTTTAAATTTTCCCTGGTTACATTTGAAGATGTATTGTGATACAAAAAGTTTTCTCTTGTCTGGTTTTTTTATGTTACTTTTGTGTAAGGAGATCCTGTTGTTCAGTTGTTGACTGATACCTATATATGACTTCTTGTATTTTGTGCATTTGAGTACATAAATCACATTTTTGGAGTTGCAGTTTAAGCTTTTATTTTATATGAATGTCGTTTTGGGTTTTTCAAAAGTGTAAGAGTTTCCTTCTATAATGATGTCACAACCCCACATCCTTTTTTTTTTTTTGCATTTTATGACTCCCTGTATTGTGTGTTGGTTAAATTTGGATGAGGTTAATATGTGTTTTAGGTTTTTAGATTGGCTTTTGCTTTTTTGGTTGTTTTCATTTTTGTTTTATTTTTCAGTCTATCTTTCTTGCTAAGTATGTCTAGATTTTTTGTAATTTCTGTGAATAATTTTGGATTGTTTTATATTGTTGTATATTGGGATATATACTAGAGTTTGTTCGATGTTACGCTTCTTTTTATTTCTAAGTTGGTCTAGAGGAATGTTTGTTTATTAGTGTTGTAAGGGAACCTCGTTTTTTAGAGTTTTATGTAGTTCTTCTAGGCGGGTTTTCGGAGGTGTTTATCAGTCACTATAGTACAAACCCTACGTGCTAGAGAATAGGGGATGGATTTTAGGCAGCTTTTTGTGTGATGACTCTTGAAATGAAGATATTGTTGGGTGTCTCTAGGTTTGTGGTAGAGATCTGTGATTATGTGGTTGTTTTTTTGTTTTTTTGTTGCTTTTTTATTTCTAATATCTAAAAATGTAATTAGCTAAAATTATATTCTTGCGTGAATTTGATTTTTGGGTGTAAGTTCTGCAGTATAGTGTGGAATTGGTTAATATCACCCCATGAGGATTTCCAGAAAATGAAGCAATCATCTAAGTATCTTTTCCAAGATTTAGGGAATTGGGTTTTTATATTTGCCCCATATATTTGTTCTATATATTTTATCTTCCAGGTAAGCTAATGTTAGGATGGCATATGTTGTCGCCATTTTTGTTCCCATTGCATTAACCAGGGCTTGGATATAGTTTTTGTTGTCAAATTCTAAGGTATTATTGTTTAGAATTAGGTCTATACTATCGATAATGAATTCTTTAGTGAATCTCGGATGTAGTATTTCTGGATGTTTTTCAATCCAAAATGAGATTGCCTTTTTACCTAGTTCATGTGGTATGTTGCTGTATAGGCGACTAATGTCAAAAGTTGTCATAAGCGTTCCCGGATCTATCTTTTGTGGTATGCAGCTAAGGAAATGAATATCGTCTCTGATGTGGCTTTTAATTCGCTTAGTGAATGGTTGCAATATTATGTCTATTAGGTTACTGAGTTTGCTAGTTGGACAGGCTGGTCCTGCTCTTATTGGTCTGAATGTAAGGTCACTGGGGTTTGGGATAGCGCTAATGTATTCAGATTTTTGTGTCTGGATAGCTGCTTTTATTACACTCGATTTGTGAATTTTAGGTAGTCGGTAGAAATTGTTTATTAGGAAATCCTTCTCTTTTTTTGTTAATATTTTATTATGTGTTGTGCAGAGTTTTGTAATTTTTTATATAATGTTTTTTTGTCTGTGTTAGTGTCAATTAATTTGTAGTTGTTCCTATCCTCTAGTGTTTCTAGAAATTTTGTTTTATAGTATGTTCTGTCCATTATCACTATAGTGCTGCCTTTATCTGCTTCTTTTATAATTGTTATTATTTTTCTGATGCTCTCTAACGCTAGTCTTTGTCTGTATGTAAGGTTGTAGAATGATTTGGATTTTTCGTGTAGGTCAAGGTTCCAGAGTTTTTAAAAATATATATTTAGCTCATTGGTATTATTATTTTTATTTGGGAATAAATTGGATTTATTTTTTACTAGTGACTAATCTGTAATATTTTCGTTATTATTAAATATTTATTTTAGTCTCAATTTGCATTCAAATTCCTTAAGGTCTTTTTTAGGTCCAACACATCTATAAGTGCATTCATCTATTTACTTCGATGACTATTTGCTAGTATCTAATTTACATTAACTGTTAAAAAATAAGACAAGAAGCAAAACAAAATCTGAAATAGTAGTTAAGCATTAAATGGTATACTAATGTTTTCTCCTTACCCACTATTATAATAGATTTAATGCTGCACGAATATACGTTTTGTGCAAGACTAAGGGTAATAACAATAAAATTATGATTAATCTGAAAATCTGATTATATACATATGTAAACAAATGGCGATGTATAGACAGATAGATATATCGATACTGTGATAAAAAAACTAACTAGTGAGATAAGTCTATAAATAGTAGGTTTATAGACTATCTGCAAACATATTTGTTTTCAGCAATGGATCAGTTTTCCTTTCCGATTTAGGTAAATATACCATTTTAATCTATAATTTTTTTTTTAAATCTTAATACAAACAAAGAAGTTGAATAGAATGAAAAGATGCATATTATTTGTAAAATAAACGTATGCTAAAATGTAAGTAAGTAAGCTCGGAGGCAACATGGACTAATACGATATAAACTTGCATGTCTATAAACATATTCACACACATTTGAAGCTAGCGTATAGCTTAGGCAGAAAACTGCGAATAAACAATATAAGCGTATATGTATGGTTTTAGAAATACATTTGAATTGTATAATTGACAAATATAATAGATGCACCAAAGATTTATCCTCTGATCAGCATTGTCCGCAAAAGCTTTCAAGTGAGTAAAATATCAATTTTTACTTTGTTAAAACTTTACTTTAAGTGATATATTTAAACGTTCATCACAAACAGGAATATATCCACGTGTACACATTGACACAGCTTATTTTATGTATCTAGTTTTGAACGCATTAATGTAAAAATACAGCGATAAATAAAATATGTCTATAAAAACAGTATGAATAAAGACAAAAATATTTTTTTTATTTACCGACGTGTTTCGTCCTCTGACTGACTTTATTAAGGCAAATGTGTTTGTCTTGATAAATTGGTTTGCTTCGAAAAAAAGTTATAGAAACAAAATAATTTGAAATTATTGAATGAGGGGACTACAACTTAGGAAATTGCAAAATTGTTATCACAGAGATCTCAATGAAAAAATTATCAAGATAAGAAGAAGAAAAACTGATTTTAGAAATCATACCAAAATCGACTTGATAAAATAATAAAATTGGTATAAGCAAAATAATAGACTGATCAGCAAAGAATGTCAATTCTGTGAATGTAAACGAAGAGAAAAGAAGCAGAATATAAATGAATAAAGATAGGAAATCAACGAAACTCTCACTTTTGAGTAACCATCACAACAAAGGAAAAATTTGGATGAAGCTTTTTTGAGAGTATCGTTTAGCGATGAATGTCGAGTTGCATTAGATGAACCAGATGTCTGGGCTAAAGTTTATGTCCTTCGTGGAAAAAGTCATTCAACATATATTAGGACACAATAGAGTTAGGTTGAGATATTTTTTGCTTTAGTGCCGTAGGCCTTAAATTTATTGTTCCTTTTAAAACTGATTATATTATGAAAATAAAATGTATTTAGTTATTCTAAACTTTTGGACAGAAAGTTTTGTGTATTACAAGTCACAAAGAAAAAAGTTAATCTAAAACCCTATTCAATTCTCTTTCAAATTTTGAAAAGCTAAATACTACCCATCTTGCCATAAATGTTTTCAAAGACACCAGACTAAAGGAATGGTCACATCTTCTACAAATCTTAATGCAATACAAAACTTGGAAATTTTAATAAAACATGTTTTCTTTTGCATTTTAGCTTATTTTCATTTTCTTGATTTCAATGATAAATGTACATTGTTGTACAAGATGTTTTAATTACGGAGCAATGAAAATAATATTGTACTAAAATATGATGCGAAATTACATTCCTCTCACGTCTAATATTCTCTATTTGATACTAAAAGCGCACAAGCTAAAATATACTTACAGTTTGAAAAATAAAGATCTATTCTTTTTCCAATCATATTTATATTATTGTTGATTTTTTTAACAGCTGCACTCTCCCCGCCAAAGATTTCTTTATCGCCAAGTATTCATGCTAATACATATACTAAGCTATACAATACAAAATAATTACAAACAGCGAAAAATATATATCAGAGGCGTCTTCTAATGGATTTTGAATTATTTGAATTTACAGCTAGCTCGAAATATAGATAAATGTCGCATATGATAGAGAATGAGGTTTAAATCCAAAACACATTTAGAGCATAAATACTTTAGACATGTTTTTGCAATGGGTCTGTTACTTATTTTATTTTCATTCATGTTTCCAAGTTATTTTGAATATTTTTATTAGAATTTACTAATTTCTTTGTAAACTTTACCTACATAAATGTACAGTTATGAGAAGAACTAAGAAACTAAGCCAAAATGTGTGGCGTTTTTATTTTCTATCTAAAGTAATACAGATATATAAGAAATATATAGATATATACTAAATTAGCATTTTTACATGATAAAGCAAAATTACTTATCGCCCTCTACTTTTTGAGAGGAAAATGCATCCTTATTGATGCAACTGTAATGAAAAGTTACGGTTTTGAATAGGATGAAATATTTACACGTAATGAATTCGGTGTTAGCTTGTTACTGCGCATCATTTTCAAAATATCATCAAATCTTCTTTCATAGCCAAATGCTATTTTTCTTTCTTCCTTTCTCACAAATAACTCAGTCTCACGTTCTTTACACTCATTGTTTTTAAATATATATTCAATCATTTTCATTTTTCGAATGGATTCTAAATCAGAGCTTTTAAAAATACATTTACAGTTCAAAGAAATATATAAATACGTGTTTTTCTCCTCTACAGTAATTTTCCTAACTTTTAAAACAGCAAAAAATTAATTTTAAAATAATTTAATTCTCCTCTGAGATACTGACAGTACACAAGACCCAAAAACAAATCCCTAGATATGATGGAATTGAATTTTGTTTGCGTATGTCGACTAGAAATCAGCGTTGTTGATTTTAACTGGGTACCAAAATAGAGGAAAGATACAAGCGAATCGAGCAAATAGGGAGGCATATTCAAGATGCGCTTCGGATGTAGAAAACAGCAAAGTAAATACAAAAAGAAAAAATGTTTCGGTAAAATTTTGACGAGGAGAGTGTGAACTCAGTACCGGTTCAACATAAAACTTTGTAATGCAAATAAGTCTCTTGTACGATTGGATTACAAACTGGATGTATATTAAAACTAACATATGCCCAAACATTTGCTTGTACAGCATCATGGGCATGTCATATTTTGTGGTATGAAGTTATGTTTTGCAGATGGACACATTTACGGAGTAAAGGAACAAAAAACATTTATTTATCAAATTAAGAAGTTAAAACATTTTATCAGACAAGATATTCAATATAAAGTGTACCACAAAATGTTAAATGCAAGTGATCATGTTCATTACTTGTCTAGTATAAATTCATTAAATACTTTAGCTGTGATTTTAGTGTAACCAATTTATAAGCAATTTTCAGTAGTAAATAGTTGAGATATGATAATAAGATGAGTATGTTTAATGGACTTTGAATCAATGAAAATTAGGTCAGACTAAATTTTAAAGCTGTTGATAATTCATGTAATGTAAAGGTTTCAGAATTCAATTTATTGATTTCTGTTGTTGGGAAAAATGGTGTAAAGCCTGCACAGTACAAGACCAAGGTTCTCCGATTTCGAGCACAATAGCATTTTTAAACTTTAGAATCAGTAGCTTTGGAGTAGAAATGAATTTAGAAGTTTTTGCGTGATTTAGAAAATTATGAAAATGATACAGTAAGCATAAGAATCTGGCCGAACGTGATGAAGTTTATGAGTATTAGAGCAACTATATCACAATACGTCCATGGCTCTTCTGGGGGAAGAAACTATAGGTCAAGTTGTAAAAGACTCAGACGAACAATGAATAAGTTAATATTCAGAAAGAGAAAAAACAGTTGATGCAACGAATTCGGGAAATGATCCAAAAAACAAAAAAAATAAAAATAAAAAATATCATAACAATGCATTGCTTTATTTTTTTGTCTGAATAAGTTTTCTAATTCGTTGCACTGCTGTTCTACAACAAGTTAACGAAAAATCAAACATTGCAGGGTAAAGATTTATTTTTGGAAAGTCACGGGCACATAACAGACTCTTTCCAATGTGCAAAAAAGTCGCAGATGCATTTTAAAGACCAATAGTATCATTAATCTCTATTATAAGAAAAGAGGTGATCCCCTGTCCATCACTCTATACCTCAGCGTATGCAGTATATATTTGTATGAGTGTGTTGCGCGTGAGTTAATTACACGTGCTTGTGACATTTAATATACACACATACACATAAATTTTAAGTGGGTTTGAAGTAAGATATTGAATATGTTACACTTCTACTCAGTATGGAAAAGCCCTACTATGGATGAGCAATAAAATCAAAGATAGACAGAAAAAAAACAAAGAAATGATAAACTTAAACACAGTTTCATTTTCTGTGTGTATAGCAGTTAAATAAAAATAAAATAATCAACTGTCTCTTAGCTACATTGAAAAATCTTTAGTATCATATCAATAGTTACTTCATTGTTCCTGTCCATTAATATGCATTAATATCAGTCTATAGATATCTTTTTATAGGTAGATAGAAACTGAGTGTATAGATATGGTCACAATAAAAACGTCCAGTTTATTACTTATGCAAAATTTCAGGAATTATTCAGTAATAACAAAAATTACTTTTGCAATTTTTATATATTGTAGAAATATTTTTTGTCTGTCCTTGAATTAAAATATACATGCTAGGCTGATAGTAACAGGATAAGAAAATGACCCCAAATATTTTGAAATGATGTTTATGATTCCTTCTGTATTGAAACGGAATATATTTTCTTATAAACATTTGCTCATTTAAAATACAGTTCGGATTTTAAATTTGGTCATCTAGTCATCAGAAAAGCCGAACTAGTAGAAGATAACTCTTTAACATTGGAGATTTCATTTTGAAAACTCAAAAAATCGGATCTGAAAAATGGAATGAAAACATTTATGAACAAATAACTAATAAAAAGGTATACTTGAATATCTTTTCTTCATATAAAGTTTACCTCGCTCTCTCTCTCTCTTAATTCCCACATTCAGTGTTATCGACCTCGAAACATCACGTACATACACAAGTACATTTGCTAATATATAAAAACACACACAAAACACACACACACAAAACACACACACACACACAAAACACACACTGATAATTTTTCCTCCTGGATGCATTATTTTCTCTTCTGTCGTAAATGGTTAAATTGACTCAGGAATAAATCAAAACTAAGCGATCTATTGCACAAATTGGGACTTGTGTTTTTCTCAGTAATTTTCATCTTTCTCTTGTTTTGATCTGTGAAACGAATAAGTTATTCTATGGCACTTCCTTCGGGTTTGCCTCCATCTAATTTAAACCTTCATATCGCTACCTTCCCAATCAATCATTATTTTCTCCTTTGATCCTTCTTGTTTTACTTAACCATTTTAGTTTCTCAGTCAGGAAATAACCATGCCAGATTGATAAAACTAACAACAAATTGACATAAGCGGCAAGTTCTCAAATAGGTTGGCCACGCGACAGTCGATCTGCAATTTCCTTCACTTAACCAATGGCTTTTTAATAAAAACAAATTAACTTAGATTTTATAAGATTACATTTATTGTGAGTGTCACCATTTTGTCAATAAACTATCAGGAAAATATTTTAAAAGGTCAAAGCACATTTTGTCGCAGTTTTGCGGCTATAAATCTTACTGTGAGCCAAGTATTTTGTATACAATTAGCTGAAGTAAATATCCTTGTCCTTATGAAGAAAAGAATCCCCAGATTGTCATTGAATTTACACCTAAAATACAAATTGCGCGTCCACGTCACTTCATTGCAGGGTTACCACCATAGGTTACAAGTCCATCTACATTTGAAAAGCCAGTGATACTAAATTTTGAATTGACTAACTTTTGATTATTACATTTTAGCGCAGGTTATTTTAAATACAGCTTAAAACTATCAGAAGCAACGGAATACAAAATGTAGTTTAACTGGACTTTCAAAAGTAGCGCACACTAGCAACCGTCGCATTTTATCAAACCTGCAGAATCCGGAAAGTGTAGTATTATTTGAGGCTAAAATTAAATTATATTCTCTCCAGTCATAAAACAAGACAGAAAATAAATAAAACTATTTCTTGATTGTTGTTTCATTCATATTTTTGCGTTTGTTTTCAGGTACTTTTATAAATTCTACATACATTAAATAAGTATCATTGAACAAAAACAGAATATTCAACGATGTTTCCATCATAGAGGCTTCCAACGGTATATGAATTCAGTTCTCGTCTAAGTCTTTATTTCCAATCTATGCTCCTTACTTGATGGCC
Source organism: Acanthosepion lycidas (assembly GCA_963932145.1). Taxonomy (NCBI): domain Eukaryota; kingdom Metazoa; phylum Mollusca; class Cephalopoda; order Sepiida; family Sepiidae; genus Acanthosepion; species Acanthosepion lycidas. Next base: position 78,891,949 of record OZ010573.1, on the reverse strand, counting down.
ATAGAATATAAAATCGAACTGAACATTTAAAAACAATATCTGAAGAAAATTTATTATTAATTTAACAATTTTGTTAATGGTCTGTATTTAAATTTTAGACAGTCAATTTTCCATTACGTTAAGTGGATTTCCCAAATCTAGAATTTCAATGAAAATTTATTCTAGTATTAAGTACTTTCTGTCGAATCAGTATTAAAAAAACCCAGAAAAACCAGATGGAAAGTTCCCTAATCCTTCTAATAAAATAAAAGTGACTGGACCTTTCTGATGATTCAAGCAGACTAAAAATAAAATCGAATAAACCAAACTTCTTTTAATTAAATATTCTTATTTTTTGCATTTTCAGTTCTCATTTCCTTAATTAGATTAATTAATTAGACGTGCAATTAAACTTGTGTTTGTAAGTGTTCAGTGAAAACTGTAGCAAGATATAAAATTTAATATACAATCTAGTATACCCCAAGCAAAGCTCAGCGAATTCAGAAAATAATCTGACATGGGAAGATTTTTAGTTAAAGTTAAGATTTATTTATTTATTTGCAAATAATAAACTATATTGTCAGTCATCAAGAATTAACATTTTGATATGATAAAATTTCCATGTACAATTGCTAAACAAATTAAGCGGATCAGATGAAAACTTTACAATTCAGAATCAGGCATCCTAAATATACTGAAAATATCAACGTTCATTTGATTTTTTGCAAAACAGAAAAAAAAACAGGTTCGTTTTCGACAGTATATATAAGATTTAATTCGCATCGCCACCAGATGTTTTAAGTAAATTTTGTTAAATGAATAGTAAGATGTGTCTGTCAACTGTAGTAGTAGTAGTAGTAGTAGTAGTAGTATTGGTAGTGGTAGTGGTGGTGGTTATAGCCTTTACAATATAACAAAAAATTTTAGGGTTTGCGCCAAACTAAAACGAGGCTATGTTTTTTGTTTTTTTTTATAAACGAGAGTATTTTTATTCGTTTGATTTGTTTTTCATTTCTTCTGAACTTAATTCCTGGAGATTTATCATTTTGCGAAGCAAGAGGGATGACTGGCGTTTCGATTTGCAATGTACGATTCATGCAATTCTAGACAATTTATTTGCTTCCCAAATTAGAGAGATCCTGTTTTGTTTTACTGTGTGATGTTTACAGTATCATAATGTATATTTTTACAATATTTTATCATAATTGTTCTCTTGTAACAGACAAAAACATTATGCATAAAATTTATACACTTGGATATCATTCAATAACATTGCTACTTCATGTATTACTGAAACGATATCCCAGCAAATTTGACATTTGATTTACAATTAACAACCTATACTAAAATATGCAGGCATTTGCTAAAAGTATTATGCAAATGTACAACTTACGTTTACGAATACAAGTGGCCAAGACACTTGTTAAAGTTTTTCAAAAGTCGAATAATTATTTTCTTATAATTTTTCTTGTTCTTCCAAGAACACGGAAATTCTTCCAAATTTTTGTAAAAATCAGTTCATTCTTTTTATATTGTTGAGTATTTTTCGAGATTAGTCACTCAGGCAGAAACGTTTTGCTATCTCTCTCTTCCTCTATCAAGATTGTGAGGTAGATAAAACATTGAGTGTAGAAATAGGTACCATTTTGAAATGTAGGTACAATATGATTAAAAATATTTTCCTTTCAAATTGTATTATGTTCACACATTAATGAGAAAATCTCACAATATATCGTTTAGGTGATT
>OZ010573.1:78875224-78885224 GCA_963932145.1 Acanthosepion lycidas | reverse complement strand
GATGTCTATATTATATGCTCCTGTCGTGTGACAACAGTCAGAATATCGAAGATCAATTTAGTCTTGCATTCTTTTTTTCATTCGTAAGGTAACTAAAGACATTAGATCGTGTTTTCTTGTAAAATCTAATGTAAGAAGAGGTGTATCCTTCATTCACTCATGCATCTCTCTATCTCTCGGCATTGTTTGCTATTTCAATTCATTAGTTTAACGTTACACACTAGTTATATTTTACCAATCTCTTTTTCTTCATATAATAATACACCTACCCTAAATGCAGGTTCACATACTACAAACTCACTGACAAATATATAAGGAATCAATGGTTTATTAAAATAAATATCGCGAATCGTGAGAAAAGTTCATATCTATAATGATTAGACTAAAAGTCCTTTCCACACGCTTTCAAATTTAGGTAAGTACAATGAAAATATGTTTTCTTCGAACAAGTAAACAAATAGTATTCTCATAAACCAAACATTAGTGTAGAAAACACAAAGAATATGTTTCTCTGTAATTGACATACAGACTGACAAATAATTACAAGCGAGAAGACTGGATTTAATCGTCGGAAACCAAAACGTTGGACCTTCAAGTTCGGATATATGGCTGCACAATTTTAAGAAATAGAAAACTGGAAAATCCCAGGAGCATGTAGATTAGTGTCGTACATCAGCGCACTTGGAACCGTGCCAAAAAACCAGAGGCGAGATTAGATGAATTAGTTGTGAGACATTTCTGACCACTGTGTTGTTAGGGTCTGGGAGGATATTGTAAAAGGCGCTTTGAAGAGACCAGCAATAACAATACAGCTGGTGTGAAAATGAAGGTAAGGAAAGCCAAACAAGAACAAGTAAACGAGAAATAATTGCATCTAGGAACAAATCCATAGAGACAAATTAAATTAAAATTCAGCAAAATTAATTGAGAGTCAACAACAAAACCTTTTACGACGATAAATTTCCGAAGCAGTATCGACTGTGAAGTATTCAGGATCCTTCCGAAACTGAACAATATAATAGCCAAAAAAACGAGAATAAATAACACAAGCAGTTTATGGCAATTCATAAAATTTTAAATAAAAAAAAGATTACATCACTGAGAATTAAGGATACACTTTCTCATTGGGAATTATTTTGAATCTGTTATGAAAGGAATTGACGACTGCAGAAAGAGAACACATGAAAGATTAATTATAGCATTCAAAATGTGCAATTGTACAAGCGATAAAATAAAATATATGTTACAAAACAAGAATAAAAAAATCAGGAAGAAAAAAAAATTAAGGTCATTGCAAGAAAGAAAAGGAATTGCAGATTCGATGGTATACATATATTTGTGAAAAGAACATTTGAAGAATGAATATGAATCTCTTAACTCTAGCACAGAATAATTCTAGAAAAAAACAACTTTATCTCGGCTCTGACAGGAATCAACAAAATAGTAAATGCTGTCTATGTGGAGATAGAAATAAAATTGACAATAAAATTGACAATAAAATATGTGAAGGTGACACAGAAGGAGGATGAAATAGGCATGACATGAGAGGAAAGGTGATACATTGGAAACAAATCCTGCAAACCAATAATCTGGATTTGAAATTTAAACTTACCACATTTTCCAGGCCAGAAGACACACATAAAAAAGTGGATTTCGCTGTTCCAGCAAACGAGGCTGGAAAATTTAAAGAAAGTTGGACAAATATGAGAGAGTGGTAAATAAATTTTGACATGAAAGTGGCAGTTGTGTTTTTCATCATTGGTATACTTGAAGATGTTGCATAGAACCTTGCAACTAGAGGAATAATCAAAACAATTCAATGGAAACTGTTCTTAAAGTCGAAAACTGAAGGGAGGATTGAAAGTAGCGAAGAAATGCCGTCAAAATAATCTCGAGTGAAAACCAACATGTACTATATCTCAGTAAATAATAATAATAATAATAATAATAATAATAATAATAATAATAATAGTTGCCGTAGAAAGATATTTTAAAGCTACACTAGTAATAGCTAACATGGTTTTAGAGCTTAATCTTAATCTTTTGGTAGTAATAACATGTACATATCTTGGTGAATTAAAATGAGTTATAGTATATCCTATTTAGCTTCCAAAATATGCTTGTCAGATGCCTGACCATAATATGTTCGGCATATATAATGTGGGGTGACACACTGTGCGTATCTGTCGAGGAACTAGAGTAGGACAAAATCATAGACATGCATTTAAACACTATAGTCATAAAAGTTTACTTAATCTTTCTATATATTAATAATGATTACTTGAGTGAGTTCCGTCAAGTTCTTTACATAAATGATCATATATATATATATATATATATATATATATATATATATTTAAATAGAGAGGAAGAGGGCGAGAGAGAGAGAGAGAGAGAGAGTCGAGGTGCAGTATTAGAAAAACGGCTGCCAGAGAGCCAGAAACAGACATATTTGCCCTTGCCATTATTCATATATGTTCTATTCTTTATGCATAAGAATATTTATGTAATGGTAACTGATTAGGGACCGCTTTTAACAGGTGGCCCTATTGGTGTTGCTAACGCAGCAATTAATATTGCTAATGTCAGTCGGCCTTTGGTCAGCCTATTACAGTTACATCACCCAGTTTCATTAATAAGTGATTATTATAAGTACACAAATTATCAGCTGAAAAGTACATTGAATCAAAAGCGACGACCCATCAATACAAATGACGCTCGATATTATAACCAATGTACAATGTGAGTATTTTCGTTTGTTTTGTTTTTTTTAGTAATTCTGTAGATTTGTATTTGGGTTGCAACTCTTCCTTCATGATACTTAAAATAATAAAAAAGAAGAATTGGTGAGAAAATGAAATCGAGTTGTTCAAATTGATTTCTTAAAGCTTATATCAAGTGACTATTAAACAGAAATTAGTAGATTTGAATGAAGAGGTGGGCGCGTAATAAATATGCATTGCTTGAATATAATCACACACCCACACACACACTCTCTCACACACACAGGCACACACACACAAACAAATATATATATATATATATATATATATATATATATATATATATATATATATATATATAAAGCGTTTCACCCCAAGCAACGCGGGAAGCCACTAGGACGCAAGAGGCTACAGAAAATTTAGAACAAGATCAGATAGGAGTGATAGAGGAAAGGATGAGGAGAAGGTTAGTGGGTAGATCAAGGCAACTGGAGATGTCGATTGACATTACACTTGAATAGCCGGAGATTATAGCTCTCAGGGAAACTGGAATAGGGAAGGGAGTTCCACAGGCGAGAGGTGCGAGACATGAAGCTATTGGAGTAGAAGAGACGGCTATATTTAGGAGTTTCGACAGTGAAGGGGTGAGAGCGGGATACCAGCCTCGTAGGGCGCTTGAACTCATGAAGTCTGGTTAACCAGCCAATGCAGCTCCTCGGAGCAATTGCCATGAAAGTATTTGTAGAACAAACAGAGAGAGGCGATGGCGCGTCTGTGAGAAAGTGACTGCAGACAAGATGCCAGAGCAGGGCCAATTGTATTGCATATCCGCCTCTGGAGCCTATCAAGAAACTCGATCCTTTTGGATTCATTTGAAGTGGGGTAAAAAAAAAAAAACGTATAGATATATTTCATTAAATTTCCCCCTCCTCCTCTTACTCCTCCTCACATTTGTTCTCTTGCTCTTGTTCATTTCTTTATTTTTCTTAATAAATATAGCATTCATAATTTTTTTTTTTTTTTTAAATAAAGCGTTAGGGATGAAACTGATCAAAATCGCCTGAAGATACCGTGAAGTTGAAACCAAGATAGCGGAATCGACAGATTTCCGAATCATATCTGTATATTTTAAACAGTGTGTATTAACTCTACCAGGCTGCACATTCGAAAAAATAATAATGTATATGTATACACTCCTGCATGGCTCGAAATCGTAACCCCATTTTTAATAGAACGCTCGGCCACAGTCTAACAAGGTTCTATATACATTAATCTTGTTGGGCTGTAACACGTTGAGACACATCGGTCTAAAGAATACCACATTAGACGAATTCTACAGGATTCCTACAAAGGTGAATCCTACAGGAAAGCATATCTTCATGAGTGCGCAGGCCGATAGACATAATACATGCCTTTGTTCTCTGTTGATTATCTGGCTATTTTTAAATTATTGGCTTTATAAGAGAGTGCTAACATTATACATGTATGTTTAGATTGGCTTTAAAGAGGGAGGTCAAAATTTGCTTCGTCACTTTATTGTTGTTAATGTTCCGATTGATCCCTTTACGTCAATTATTTTAATATTCTTGCAATTTTCGGCCAATTTTGTATTTTTTTTATATATACAATTAATATGTTTATATATTAGTTATATTATATATATATATATATATATTATTTATATATTAGACATATATATTAGTTATATATATATATATATATATATATATATATATACAGTGTAACCCGGATATAAGAGAGTTGACGGGTCCTGATAAAAGTATCTTATATCCGGGTTTCTCTTATATCCGGGTTTGTTCTATTTTGTTTACGTAAGTATGGCTCTAATTTGGGACCAGAGAAAATCTCTCTTATATCCGAGCTACTCTTATATCCGGGTTTATCTTATATCCGGGTCTCTTATATCTGGGTTACACTGTATTAGCTATATATTAGTCATATATATAATAGTTACATATCAGTTATATATATATATATATATATATTAGCTATATTTTAGTAATAATATATGTATATATATTGATTACATATATTGCTAATATATTAGTCATATTTCGAGAGAGAGTGAGCCATATATATATATATATATATATATATATATATATATATATATACATACATACATTAGCTTTAATATATATTACATACAGTAGCTTATATATATAAATAGATAATTAGTTAGCTAACTAGACAGAGATAATTTCATATATAATAATCATTGTTGATATTCCTCGAACAGCACTAATGTAACAATCTCAACACCAAAATGTAATTTCAGCTAATACATTCATATTCTTATACATTCGGATATTTTGACAGTGTTTATAGTAAATGTAACATATAGATAAGAAAAATGTCTGGAAAATGTCAACAGATATCTAGTGACACTTGTCCACAAGTTGACAAGCAACTCCAACTATTACCGCCAGCATAGACACTAGGACAAAATAAATAAAACAATGTAAGTTGGAACCCCTGTAAAAAAGAACAAAAGCAAAGCAACAGGACAATGATGACAAGAGAGAGAGAGAGTGAGAGAGAGTTAGAGATGAGGGACAATCGCCATAACTTTAATCACAATTTTCAAAGTGTCAAGTAAAATTAAATCTTCCAAGTGAAAAGCGTAAAAAGCAAATTTAGTTTAAAAATAATAAATTAAATTGAATATATGTTTGACCATTAGAAATACGCGTCGTTTTTGTAGAAGAATTATTTTATATATTTTTTATTTATGAATGTTTCGTATTTATAAAAGAATATCAGTCTGTCTCTTTATAAAGATATATAATGAGCACATTGTACGTATATTATATATATATATATATATATATATATATATATATATATATATATATATATATATATATAATTATGTTCATATTCTATGTGCATGTATTCGTATATATATTTGTAAAAATAATTAAAATAAATGTAAACTTTACAAGAAAATTTGTAAGTGAGACGAGTATTTATGACAGGTTATATGTATTACGTTTTTATATACTGTTATTTCATTCATTATCAGTCTCTATCTATCTATCTCTCTCTCTATATACATACATACATAAATTTGTGTGTATATATACACATACATACATCTAAATATACACACACATTCGCACACACATTCGCGCGCATACACACACACACACACACACATATATATATATATATATATATATATATATATATATATATATATATATATATATATATATATATATAGAAAGAAAGAAAGAAAGAAAGAAAGAAAGAAAGAAACAGTAAGATATATTATCCGGTGTATTTTTTATTTTTACAAAACAGTGCTCAATGTAAATTTATAGAGAATAAATATTATAAATTAACTTATTAAAAATATGTTTTTTTTTCGATCTTCAAGCGAATATTGGAATAACTTATTTTTAAATTTACTGATTTTTAAACGCACATATAAATTCATAATTTACTGTTTCCAAGGATACAGAGAAATCCAAACATTCAGACAGGGGCTTTAGCGTGTTCATTTTTATTAACTATTGTTGCATCAATTATGAGTTACGTTAAAAATGCTGTTAAGTTTAGGGAGGGTAGGGGTTTATTTTCCAACGAATTCTGACACCCGTTAAATGAATGTTGTCTGTTTTTTGGGGGTTTTTTTATGACAAAATGTTTTGGGGCATTTTTTCTTACTTGTATACTTAAAGATTCTTTTCTTTCTTTTGTTAGAATACGTTTTATTAAACTACAATATTAAAATAATTTCACTCTTAATTACTAGACTATATTTTTTAAAAACAAGTAAATGTAATAGAATTGCTTACATTATTTAATTTTATTTTTAAGTATTGTTTAAGGAAAATCTTTGGCAATAACTGCAAAATTTATTTCATTTCTCTGATTCAGTAAATTTTAAATTTTATAAACTTAGTAATATATAGTTTCTCATGTATGCACAAAGGACATGGGTCATTCAATGACCTACATATTCTAGCTTTTCTTATTAATTTCCATTTTACAATAAGTGTTTTATTTGATTCTTTCGCTTTCAAAGTGTTTCTGGCATATATGAATTTTTTATCCATTGCTCACCTTTATGTATCAGTACCGATTTTTTTGCATTTATAATAATGCCCGTTTCTTCTTCAGTAATATCCGTGTACTGGGTAGAAAAGTCCAACGCATTCATGAACAGATCTTTAGATACTGATTGGTAATATTTTTCAATATCAAACTGCATTAGTGTACAGTTGGTTTTTCCTTTATATAAGTAAAACATCATAAAACATAAAAGTTTGTCACATCTTTGGTATTAATCCAAAGTTTCGGGCTTATTTTTTTTTTAATTTGTTGATTAACCCATTCAAGGATCATTTTAGTAATTTTTCCGATATCAGGTCTTGTAGGGATTATTATCCTTGTCGTCGGATTAGCCTCGAAATCTGGTTTGTGGTCCTTTAAGGTTATATAGCACTCCCTTTCCTTTAGCAGACTTACTCTATCACTAATCTTCAGTATGTCTGTGATTTTTTACTGCTAGTATTAATATTCTCCACTATTATTTGCAAATAATAATATATAATCATATATATATATATATATATATATATATATATATATATATGAAGAAAAATAGTCTTAAGGTGTGCTATATTTATGGAATAAAGTGCTCAATATCAGAGATAGAGCGTGTGTAAATATAAAAGTGAACATAGAAGTCAACACTTAGAGCCGACAGTCTGTTTCATGCTATCATGAACGGTTCATTATCAGGCATAATGAACATTTATTATCTTTTATATTTAATAATACATGTTTAAATATATACTTTGTCACTTGTCCTTAAGATCAATCATGCAATTATTCTCAAATGTGGTGACAGCATGTTTTCTGGTGAGATGCCAATCTTCACGGTTCTCATCTAAAATAGAACATTGTCAATGGTCGAAGTGACAGGCATCTAAATAATTTTGCAGGCAATCCTTGAATCGTTTCTTTGTTGCTCCTCTACAGCGATAGCCTGTGGAGAGCTCGCCGTACAGTTAAATCTCAGAGATCTATGCAGCCCTGCGCAGCTTGGACTTCATGTGAACAGGTAGAGGTGTCATAGGTGGTGCTGGTAGGTGACCCACTCTGCGATGTATAGGAGAGTGGCAAGGATGATAGCTTTATACACTTTGATCTTTTTTGCACTTCTTAAGATATCTTATGTACACCAGACATTTTTATAATCTTCCAAATGTAATGCTCGCGCTTGCCAGTCTGTTGGCTATCTTCATTTGGATTTTGCATCTGACATGATGGCACATTCAAGTTAGGTAAACCCATAGACCGCCTTCAGCTCATTCGCACCAATGATGTGGGGAGAGCGATACTCATCCAGAAATAGAGTCCGGTGGATTATTTCTGTCTTTAAAATGTCTTGAAGCCCAAATGATTTAGGCAACCTCTGAAGCAGAGCAAACATCATTCTGTGTGAGCAAAAAAGGTAGCATTGTCACCATAAAATATTGCTCCAGGTTCATTGTGTGGTCTTAGGATTCACGCAATTTCCGAAGGTTATTAGCACGTAAGTGAACGTAATAGATTCGAATGGAATTTAAACTCGTCTCTCAGATTCTTCATTCTGAGCCGCTCTCCATTACAGAATCGTAGATTAAACGAGCTGCCATCGAGAGGTTATCCGATTTAGATTCTGTGCCCATCACCAATATATTGCATGGCATATTGGAGGATCATGCTGAAGAATATAATGAAGTGAGTCGGTGCCAGTACAAAACCCAGTTTTACACTGTTGGTGATCGGGAAGGGCTGTGATAAATTACTGTTGTTTCTAACTTGGCCACGTTCATACTAATGCAGCAGGATGATTGTCTTCATATCTCGCTCTGTTAATTTATACATACAAACATACATATATATATATATATATATATATATGTGTGTGTGTGTCTGTGTTTCTATATACACACACACAGACACACACACATACATATATATATATATATATGTATATATATATATATATATATATATATATATAGATAGATAGATAGATAGATATATATAAACGTTTAAAATAAAACATTATATATATATATATATATATAATTACATTTTTATTATAATTTCTTAGAATATAATAAAAATAGAGTCTTCTAATTTCTATTGAGGACTTTTTTTTAAAGTAAATACAAATAGCAGTGGATATTTACTACTTCTGTTCTTTCTCTTATTTCTAAGTATGTATATCTAAATATCAATCTACATATATATATATATATATATATATATATATATATATATATATATCAATGTATGTATATATATACATATCTATGATTATATGTATAAATAGCTATCTTTATATACACATCTATATCGATCTATACACACACACAGAGACACACAGAGACACACACACACACACACCCATACATACATATATATATATATTGACTCCCAATATATACGAGTATCTCTATGGATACATATCAACAATATAATTTTATCTCTATCGATGAATGCATATGTATCTATATACATCTATATTTATATGCATATCACTCTACGTACATCTATGTATCTATATATGCGCAATGTACATCTACCAATGCATATCTATATATTTATATACATATATCTATTTCTATATGAATATTTATCCATATACTTTGATATATATATATATATATATATATATATATATACATATATATGCATTTATCTATTTAGATATATACTTATCGATATATGCATCTATGTCTCTCCAGATATCTATCTATCTATCTATCTATCTATCTATCTATCTATCTATCTATCTATCTACATTTATATATAAATAATAGTAGTGGTCAATATACATACATATATATATATATATATATATATATATATATATATATATATATATATATATATATATAAATCTATATAAATAAATTTCCAAGAGAATAGAATCCAGGTAGAAATCAATGTCCAGGACAGAGTAATAATATAATAAAAAAGCTCAAACATTAATATTCCATGGTTATAATTTATTACATTGGAATCGTAATCACGATACGTTGTATATTTGTTTAGATGAGTGTGTATATGTATTTGTATGGATGTGTATAAGGTTTTATGTGGATATGTTTATGTGCACATATGTGTATGTCGATGTGTATGTGCATGTATTTGCATGAGTGTATGTCTATTGAGATATATAAATGTTCACACGTATATGTATGTATGTATGTGCGTGTAGGTATAGATATGTTCTTTTGTATGTGTGT
>OZ010573.1:78857724-78870224 GCA_963932145.1 Acanthosepion lycidas | reverse complement strand
CCACCATATATATATATATATATATATATATATATATATATCTGCACACACACACACACATACACACACATATATATGTATATATATATATATACATAACTATATACATATCTATACATACATAGAGAGCTAATTTTACATATATATATATATATATATATATATATATATATATATATATATATATGCATGATCTCATGTTTGTTTATTTAATCTTATTTAATGATTCGATCTCGTTCAGAATTTAATCGTCAATCGCCGATGCGCTTCTTCTTCTTTTGCTCTCTCTCTCTCCCTCTCACTCTCTCTCTCTCTCTCTATATATATATATATATGTGTGTGTGTTTGTGTGTGTTCGTGTGTGTGTTATTATGTATGTGTTTATATATATATATATATATATATATATATATATATATATATATATATATATATATATATAATGTGTGTGTTTGTATGTAATAGAAAATAAAATATATCAAAGTATCATTTTTTAGTTCTCAGCTGATACATTAATCAAATATTTCATTTTACACCATACCTTTTCATCCTTATACACATGGGGAGGTACTGCATGTTATTGAAGCACCTTTTCAGCAACATTCTGTTGATTTATTATCAATTGAATATTTGTTAACTTTTTGATTTTTATTATTTTTTTTTACATTTAATATTCGCTACACATTACAAATTACTTTATTCCGTCTCTTTCTGAACACTGATATTATTTCCGTACTCCGATTAATAAAGTTGTTTACGCGTGACTCATAAGACATATAGATTTGATATTGTGAAAAATATATATTTCATTGAACCTCAAAAGTCCTCCGATACACATCGATTTAATTGTGCATAAATATAACATGAGTTTTATCATTTTAAATCTCCTCCATATCATTTATAGGTGCAAAAACACACACACACACATCATATATATATATATATATATATATATATATATATATATATATATATATATATATATATATATATATATATATATATATATATAACCGTGTGTAAAAACCATTAAAATATATGAGTTCTTTGTTTCGTGTTTTTTTTTCTTTTTCAAATGAAAGCCTCCTCTCATCTATTGTACCTGCGTTCATGAACGATGACCGTAGAAAGACGAGGAAGTTGCCTCTGTCTGATAGTAGAAGAAAAGCTAAAGGGAAATGAGATTACTAATGTGAACGTCGGCCTATGGTAGTGAGAGGGAGGAAGTGGTTTACAGGGATGAAAAACTGGCCTTTTGGGATGAATGGACCCGAAAAAGTGGAAGTGAATATCCATGAATGCTTGACGACAGAAGTGAATTTAGGTCCAACATGCCTGTAGGATACAGGTACATACATCAATGTTTGCTTAAAAAATATTTTATGGTAATAGGCATGTATGTATATGACTGAATACTGAATAGTATGTATTTCACATACAGACAAATGCAGGAAGATTATTTACACAAACATCAATCATAGCCGCTTGTGTATACTCATCTGATGCCTCATTACATACACACTAGGTATGTGTAACATGATTATTAAACTCCTCAAAGTAATACAAATCTAATTACCTGTGTAAACATACTTGAATGATTAATGTTAACTCACTTGCACATAAGAATTAACATTTCAACATACCCATACAATATATAAGAGCATGCACTAGTATAATTGTTGAATTTTATTTACATTGTGCCATTATTTATACAGATAAATATCGAACGAATCTTTTATATACGTATAATAACTTATATACACACGCTGGAAATATAAGGCATTTCTTTATTTAAATTTAATTTTTCTTGTTCTGAACTCTACTTTACTACTGCATTTTTTCATGGGTGTATCAAAATAAAATTTACATGCATACACACACAAGGCTCAAACACCCCATCCACACATTATATATATATATATATATATATATATATATATATATATATGTGTGTGTGTGTGTGTGTGTGTGTGTTTGTAGTTATGTTCACATGCACATTAATATCCATAATAAAAATATAACTGATATGTAAGAAATGATTAAACCATAAAGAAATATAAATATTGCGCGTAGATAGCTCTTTCATTACGCATAAACAGAGCGAATGCAAAAGTGTCTCGTGTCCCCCCTCCAAATCTATGATACGGGACCCCCACTCTACTAGATGTCAGTTTTCATAGTGTAGTATTTACATAAAATACAAATGTTATTGTAAACTAATCATGTAAATAATGTATCATATGCAATATAGGTGAACAATTCAACGAGAAAAAATATAAATAATCATAATAAATCAATATATCTAAATACAAATTAGAAACATATCATAATAAACCATTCATTCTTAAATAAATCAACTATATTTTGCGGAAATTTTTTAACATGATATTTTCTTCAATAAGTGAAACGCATTCAACAATATGAATATGATAGTGGGTGTTATATAGGGTTTTCTCGAGACTTAGCCTCAGTAAACTGCAAAACAAATTCACGGATATAGACAAAAAGCCCCCAGAATGTCTTCAAAATCCGGGAATTTTTTTTCATCCTTCAATTGTACTAGGATTCATTTATAAAGTGTAGGTAGAAGAAGCTAATTTAGGTAAGACAGCAGGGGTTACGATACACTGTCCGGGAACCCTAATCAATCGGGAGTTTTGCGAGTAGTACGCACTTACTCAGTGCGTTAATTTATGAATCTAAATAGATAGACAATTAGGCACAAAACAAATATTCATGTACACACACACACACCTTTGAAATGCCTCGATGCAAGTAAACGCCGGAAACACATGTATTTTTATATACAACATATATAAGCGCATTTTATTCTCACTTAAAAATTTAAAAAATATCTTACATTATAAGATAAACTCACAACTAGACACATATGTGTGTGTGGGTGCGCGCTCGCACGCGCGTGTGTGTAAATAAAGCGCTTTCCCGAGGAGCTGTGGTTAGTAAGTCAAACTCTTAGACTATTACAGCTGTCGTGAGTTCCATCCTTACTGCGTATGCTCTAATTAATCACGTAATATTTCTTTACTGACATTCGTACATTTAATTACATTTTGTATTTTTAAATTATTCTCGCATTACATCTTTGATAAAGATGTTTTCGCTGTTTAAAATTTGTTTATACATTCATAAACATATTCATTACGTTAAGAAAACTACATATAATCGCATATATCCAAAAAAAGTGAGTTAAAGATGAAAAAATTGAGGTAGGATGACAATGAGAGACATTTTAATTCACAATTATAATGCATCGCGCATCTATTTGTGTGCGAAATAGGGAAAGAGATATAAGTAGAACTTCTAGGAAACATTTTTGAACATCACAAACACATTCTACTTCAATCGTAATCTTAGCTGTTAAATAAATGTATATATATAAACGTGTGTTTGTGTGCGCGCGTGCGCGCGCAAATGCGCACACGCACGAGTACCCGTCTGTAGAGAGACATTTTTATCTATATTTTCGAATATTTCATAGGTTTTCTTAAAGAAGGTTGCGCATTCCAACTTATACATCAGTAATTACGGATGTAAACGGACACACACTTTTTGGAAGTTATACTTACACAAATACCCTCCCACACATTGGTGATGAACAGGTGATATTAACTGCTCCACACGCCTCAAACACTGAAATAGTAATCATTATATTAAATGCAGTCATCAGCAAGCATGTTCATACACAATGAAACAAATATCAGATCACAAATTATAGACACTGCAAGACAAGCATAGATATAGTATGCAGATGCGCACCCATATAGAGGCACAGCTGTGCGCAAATGACCACGTCTGTTCTGGTCATCTTTACATACATTTGAAAATTAAGAACTTTCTCTCCAAAAAGTGTCGACAATTATATTTTGAGCAGAGAATTTAAGGGAGTCATTTAGATTAACAGAAAAGCAATTCATTAGGAGCATCATGGGTTGAAAAAATTGCTAAGGTCTTTTCATTTCGATTTGATTGAATGATTTACATATTTTTGTATGTGTTTATGTCATAATTATGTGTATATATGTAAATACCTGTACCCACCAACACAGAGAGAGAGAGAGAGAGAGAGAGAGAAAGAGAGAGAGAGAGATACCTGAGATGCAACAAAGGAGTTCAATAGGTTCTTTAGGCTACTCATGTGTATGTGTGTGTGCGTTCATATTCTCATTGGGTGCCTTAATTTTGTTAGTTGATGAGCTCCTTAAATATTTCGTTATATATATATATATATATATATATATATATATATATATATAATGAAATAAATTGTTATTTTTATTGAACACCCGTGTTTGAGTAGACGACCAGTTTTGTTTTTTAATCAACGTGCATTACTACTGTCTGACACTTCTCTGTGACCGCTTCAGGCAACGCACACTGGATCAGACAGTAGTTTTTTGTAGAAAGGGCACTTCAAGTTCGAAGTCTGTCAGAGCGAGTTCGCATGAGACGTAAAGCACGCTGTTAAGAATATAAAATGGGCTGTCAACTCAAAAAGATTATTCACTAAAACAACGTTTGCATTAATAAAAAATGTCTGATTAAAAATAAATCCGTTCTCTTTAGATATCTATTCGATAGAAGCAGCAAATGAGTATTTTTAAAAATGTTGCTTGATATCTTCTAACAAAAACATTATTATAGTAAGTACATGGATAAAAGATAAAATAAATTTTATGCTGCCAATTATAGATATTATTTTAGGCCGCTAAATAACTAATAAGTACTTATATTAATATTATTAATACGCAACAAATGTATTACTGTTCAATATGTTCTCTTCCATAAATTTAATAAATATATCATTACAAAAAACATTTTAACACCGGCATTGTTATGAATTGAGTACTTTATCTTCATCAGCGTACTTTTCGAGATAAATCTGCCTATTTGAATAAAGTTTTTAAATGCATGTAAATTAATATTTATGCATCAATTTGATTATTGCTAAGTCTGTTAGCATGACAAAAGGCATTTTACAAACTGTTATTAGTACTATATAATTAAAAATTATGACATGATTGTTCTGATGGTAAAGTTTATAATTTCTTATATATTTTATAGTTTATAATTTCTTAGTTATTTTATGAACTATTTTTTCGGCAGAATCTACATATTAATGAGGTTTACTTTAATTATAAGGATTCTTTGTTACCGAAGAAATAAAAATGGTTTACACTATTTCTCAGCTATGAAAATATTTTTCTATATTTCAGAGTAATAACAAAATAAGTATATTTTGTAAATAAAATAATTTTGTCTTAATTTGATGAGTTTCGTAATAATGCAGTTGATTAATAAAATATTACGTGAAAGAATTATCTCATTTCTGTTGAATCATTAAAAAGTAATATAAATAATAAAGTCATATCAGTTATTTTCATACATATTTTCCCGATTTTCGTAAATGATTACGAAATGACATTAGATATTTTACACTTTCAGTGCTTTTCATTAAATATCATTTTGATCACTAAACTATTAAGACGATCAGATTATGGCTATCCTACGGATATCTATCTATCTATCTATCTATCTATCTATCTATCTATCTATCTATCTCTCTCTCTCTCTCTCTCTCTCTCTCTCTATATATATATATATATATATATATATATATATATATATATATATATATATATATATATATGTATATATTTGTGTGTGCGCGCGCGCTCGTGTGTGCGCGCATGTGTGCGTGTGTGTGAATAATTGAAATGCTACTTATTTGTAGATATTTATTTAATTAATGCATTTTATTTTGATTTTTTAAAATAATTATGAGCAATTTTGTTAACGCTATTAAATGAAACTTTGATTTTATAAAATAACTTTTAGGGGAGAAATTCAAAGAAATCTGTTTTCATTCAAGATAATTACGATCTTCTCAGGCTCCTTACATATTTATATTGACACTTGACAGAAAACAAACTATGAATATTAAATGTTTGTCAAAATAGAAACATATAAGGAATATTTGTTAATACATCAACAAATACATTTTCATTCTTTTTCCCATTAATACGTATCATTCGGCCTTATACAGATATTTAAAGTGATCAATATATTCGTAGCTTGACACGTAGTTATTAGTAGAATCTTCCTCTTATATTGCCCCGTATAATTTTCGAACTCCGTAATTACTATTCAGCACTAAATTAAGTACATTGACATTAGAGAAGTTTATTTTGTATAATATATGTTTAAATTTGTACCTTGTATTTCGTGGTGGTTGTGAAGCTGCAAAATTATTGATGCACCTGCATAGATACATATGTTAAAGTAAAATCTATCTATGTACACACACACGCACACACGCACACATACACGCACACACACACACACATATATATATATATATATATATATGAGAAAGTAGAGATATAAAGAGAGAAAATTAATTATTTTTAGAGGGATATATGCGTTCGATAATTAGACTCAAGCAATTTGAATTTAATAACGATTGAAAATCAGTTGATTATACACACAAATATGTTTACTAAGAATTCTTTTTCGATTCTTCTTGCCTATTTTTGACAGATCTGAAATCATTTAGAGTCATTAATGAATTACTTTCAGTAAATCCTGTGGTATATTTCGACCTATCTTAATTACATCTGTAATTTGAAACAAATTTTTAATTGCACAATATTTA
This sequence comes from Acanthosepion lycidas, assembly GCA_963932145.1. Classification (NCBI taxonomy): domain Eukaryota; kingdom Metazoa; phylum Mollusca; class Cephalopoda; order Sepiida; family Sepiidae; genus Acanthosepion; species Acanthosepion lycidas. The sequence goes on along the minus strand of OZ010573.1, from coordinate 78,863,551 downwards.
AAATATATTCTTGCTTATTGTACTCATCTAACTATATGTAAAATCTTATTGAATATTCGTTTTAAAAATTATTTTTATAACGAGATGGAAATAAAAAAAGATTCTGAAATTCCATGTTATGTGTCTGCTTTCTTCATATTTTATGATTTTTAAAATTAAAATTCTATATACTTTTAGTTTTAAATAACTAATTTGTGAAGATTTTGTGGCCGAAGGATTGATTGACTGCTTAAGATCTTATATTCCAACGTCATTTCGGTTTCATGGAGAGTGACGCGTAAAGTTTTATTTGTTTCAGAAATACTTGAAAAATAAACCCGATCAAGACGGTTTGTTTCATTCTTGTAAATGTATGTACAATGTACATATATAGAGACATGCGAAAAATCTTGGGGTTGTCTGTTCTTGTACTTTTGTAAAAAAAAAAAAAGAAGGAAAATTGGACTATACTACTACTACTACTACTATTACTACTACTACTACTACTACTACTACTACTACTACTACTAATAATAATAATAATAATAATAATAATAACAACATATGGTTTAATATCTGAATGATGGGTATTTACGAGAGAGAAAAACAATTTTTATGAGTTTTGCTAGTCATCTAGTCAGAATAAACTCAGGTAATACATATTTTTTAAAATATTACAAAACTAAATATTTTAAGCAACATTCACGCACTCGTGTCGATTCATTCTTAATGTAACAGCATTGACTTTTATAATGTGTATAATATCATAGAAAACGAAAACATTTATTATTCTTTCCTTTTGTTTTTGTTTATATTTGTGTAAAATAAACTTTGATCAAGTTGATCACGGAAGAATATTAAAGACTTGCGTGCATAAGAATAGATGCTGTGTAATCTTGTTCGAACAAGTGATATTAGATGGAGATGGAACTTTTATTCATGTATGGCTTAAGGACTAAAACTTTTACGAAAAAATATGTTATCTCGTCTCTTATGCAAAGTGAATATAACGTATCGGCAATAAAATAACCAGAAATATTTAATTTTCATTTATGCATATTTACGATATAATCGCTGAAAATTTATCTACGCAGATATAAAAGAGATTCCATCAAAATTTTATCATTTGGTGTTTTTTTTTTTTTTTTTAGAAGTGGGTTGAACTAAGATTTTTCAGTAATTCACTTATGTGTATATAGGTCTATTTTTCTTTTTTTTCTTTTGTATTTATTTAATTTTATTTCTTTATAATTTCCACTAACTAGAAAATATCTACTAACTGAAGAGTTTTATCCGTTGTTGGGCCTCAGGTCAATTATGGTGTGTCATTTTGAGATGAGCCCTAATGAATAAAATCAACATTCGACTGATAAAACAATACTCGAATCGTTAGAATTCCATTTGAAAATAAGTTTTAAATTTATTTCTCTGTTTGTATGCAATCAGATGTATGCTTAATTTCTTATAAGCACACACAGTACACATATATGATTGCACACACACATAAACACACCAAATGTAAATATTGAACTAGCATACATACTCGTTGAGGGACCGCTGGACTTTTCTTCACCTTTGCAAATATTGTAACTTTTTCATTTTCTTCTATGTTTTAAACAATATATGTAGATATTTAATGTTTTATTTCCTTTCTATTTTTTATGTTTCAGTGTGGCAGAAGTAGAATATTCCATAAAGCTGTGAATACACGTACACATCCAGTATAAATTGAATTTATCTAGTTTCACCAATGATTAAAAGACACAAAATAAATGATTAGTATCAGATTTGTTTATAAAAATCTATTTTGCTTTCGAAGTGAAAATTTAAATTAATATGTAATTATACAAATTCAGTGAAATATAAAAGTACTTTTTTTTTTTTTGCAGTATACATCATCCAAAAGAAGATTGTCTTATTAGTTGTTTATTTACCATGTAAATGTTACACGAAGATGATTTTTGTCGAAGACGAAAAATGAATTTAATTACTTTTTGTGACTTTTCAAATGTGCTTATACACACAGAAATTAGCAAGTGATTGAGAAAATATTAATACTCAATTACAACTTGCATAATCACCTTTTAAGAATGCAATTAATTGATCATAAAACAATATACGCTATTTTAATTAACTTATCTAATTGATAAATAATTTCAAGGTGTAATTAAAAAGCAAGCGGCGCGATAAATTACGAAATTACAAAGCAGCGTGATGCTCTTCATTATTATTTACATGCGATAATTATTGTTAAGTTAATAATATGACTAAAGAAGCCTCAGTAAAATAATCATTTTTTAATTCTCTGTTGTTACTGCAAATTCAGGATAATATTGTACGATGTATAGGGAAGAATTATAATCTGACTAATTTTGTTATGTAACAGTAGTTTCTCTTATGTGATCAGATGAACTATACAAATTGAATTAAGGATTTGAATTAAAGATTTGTTGAAAAGAAAACAGCAAATATCTAGGAAAAGCTCTTATATTGTTGTATGGAAATTGAATTATTTTTGAGTATACATTTAAGATATTATTCTGTTGTGTGTATTAGAAAAATGTTCTAGATATGTAGAAGGGCGAATAATATAATTGTCAAAAATCATGAAATGGCAAAGGATCATGATAATTAAGTGGATACAAACAGAAAGAGAAGATATTGAATATAGAATGAAGAACTAAAAAATAATGCACCAGAAACACACACACACACACACACACACACACACACATATATATATATATATATATATATATATATATATATATATATATATATGTATATATATTGTAGGATAAATATGCTTAATTTTTCTAAAAACATAGAATAAAGAAGTTAGGTAAAGATAATTTGAAAGAAAGAAAAACCTACTATAAATATACATAAATACATTAAAAACAAGTAAAAATGATGTGGTTGATTAATGATTGTAAATAATATTTGCATTGCCCGATTGTCAAGAAGTCATATATTCAAACAGAAAATTGATCATATTTTACCGTAAAATAGTCATCATTTTTTAAAAATTTCTACCAATTCATTTGTATTTGTTTTCGACCCAAACTGGATTTTCACTTAGGCCTCTTCGTGGAATAGGGGTTAGTAAGTCTATCTAGAAGTCCAGCACTAGCAGTGAATTTGATATTCACCAGGTTCCCAGAATTGCTGTATTATAATGCACTAAAGCAAACTTAGTAAATATTAGGCAATCAAAATTTATAATGAGAATGAATGTACCATAACACAATTTTGTTCTGTCTACATGTTATCTCCCTCCCTCGTTTCTTAGACTGTGATGCTGAATATCACTCCTAGTTATTTTTATGAAATCAGAAGAAATACAATAAATGTGAATAATCATATATCGTTTCTTATCACTGCGAGTTCTTATTAAAATAAAACAAAATGACGACCAGCAGATTAATAAAAGGTTTATGTATATACAGAGAATTGTACTCTCTTATTCCTGTTAAAGTGGAAAAAGATGAAGCCAGAATCAATAAAATTGAGTTAACAATATTGATGTTTACATATATTAAGACGTTAAGAAGCCATCTTTTATTATTACTTTTAGTTATTTTATGATAAAAACTGCAATGATATCGGCTAATCTCAAAGTGTATGATGTGTGCAATGCCTACCTCATTTTTGTGCACTGATGTGTGTCGATGTATATCTGTCTTTCTTTATGCGTCTATTATTGTAAACAAAAGCAGTCTAGCCGAATATGTTTACATGCATTTCGGATTATTGTCTAGTTTCTAGTGTGTATACACGTGCTGATACGTCTCAGGTTGGATGGAAAAGACCGTAGCAGTAGTGCAACTATTAGTAAAGGTAGTATTAATAAGAAGGAAAAAAAAAAAAAGAAATGGAATATAATTTTGTTTCTTTATCGTCTAAATTTTGTTCATTTGCCAGCATTCTTTGTTCTCTCTATATCATTCTGGAGTTCTCTTTCTTTTGTCTCTATTCGCTGTCACTTTTCTCTGTATTTATAAACCTGTGCTTTCTAGTTTGCCTTTGCAGAATAAGCTTGCTTCAGCTTATTTCTCAGTCGTTCTTTTATACAATTTGTAATAATTTATCAACTCTTCTTTCCTTATAATTATATTGAACTTCATCCAGTTAATATTTTTCCTTTTTTTCCCTTTTTCTTCATCACCAATTCTTTTATTCTTCCCAATTTTAATTTGTTTTCTTATCATCATTCCCACATGATTTTCTTTCTTATGGTTATATGTATCTCCTTTTTCTCTTTCATTGTTATCTCTTTCCTTCACTTAAAAAAAAATCCCTTAAATGCAGCCGTTTTATACAACTACACTTAACTCCTCTCTCTCTCTTACATTACACGCAGGATATATATATATATATATATATATATATATATATATATATATATATATATATATATATATATATATATATATATATATGGTGTGTGTGAGCGTGTGTGTGTGTGACTGTGCGTGCATGTGTCTGTGTGTTTAAGTATGTATATGCAAAGGGAGAACGAAAATGAACTTCAAAAAATTCTGAAAAACTTACGCCAATCTTTATGAAACAACGTTAGAAGTGGAGCGATATAATGAAATGAAATAAGGGTATATGTTTAGGGATTCACAAGTGCATGACACACTTAAATAACCTCGACATTCACACTATTAAGGTTTCTGGTCATTATTTCTGGTAATTATCACAATCAGTTAAACAATCACATTAACAATGATATTTCTTTATGTAATGGATAGCGGCTTGGACGGAGGAATCGGAGATCCGAGTTCGAATTCCAGCTGAATCTATTACTTTGACATTGTGAGAGGTATGAATCCTCTTCTTTTCCCTCTAGCTACGGGTAAATATCAGGACAGACTCTCTTCTAGGAAAAGGAAAACTCTGAATTCAAAACCAGCGGATGGTCCTTTGGGGGACAGGTCTTTGTATTCGGCCCTTCAAGAAGTGTGGATGCTTCTGCATAAAATCATTATAATCGAATCACATGTGATGGTGCAAGGCAGTCGGTTCCTAGGAACTGATCTGCTTGACACTCAAACGTCGAATTCGACGAGAGAAGCGTATATATATATATATATATATATATATATATATATATATATATATAACTGTATAACTATGAAATGTATACATATATATACATATATGTATATACACACATACATACATACATATATATATATACATATAAACACATATATATGCATACATACACATATATACATATATATAGATATAGATATATATATATACATATACACACTCATGTATAGATATATACATATATATATATATATATATATATACATATATACACACGAATAAATAAACACAAAAATAGTAGTTTAAAATCATATATTATATATATATATTGTCTATTTTTAAAGTGAAAGATATATATATATATATATATATACATATATATATATATATATATATATATAACTGTATAACTATAAAATGTATATATATATATATATATATATATATACATGTATGTATATACACACACATATATATATATGTATATATATATATATATATATATACATATATACACACATGTATAGATATATACATATATACACACATGTATAGATATATACATATATACTTACATATACATATATACACATATATACGTTAATATATATGTATACATATATATACATACACATACAACGAATAAATAAACACTAAAATGGTAGTTTAAAATCATATATATATATCTCGTCTATTTTTAAAGTGAAATGTATACATATATATATATATATATATATATATATATATATATATATATATATATATATATATTGGTAATTGTTTA
>OZ010573.1:78842724-78850224 GCA_963932145.1 Acanthosepion lycidas | reverse complement strand
AATGTAGTGAATATTAGGGATATATGGTAGCGAATTAAGTTTAACCTCTATTATTGAAATTTGAATTTGTTTTTAGATCGAAATTTTAACACTAATTGATTCATCAAAATCAATAGTTGGATTGGATTTTTTTATTTTATTATTTTATTCTTTTCTTCAAAGGTTACTCCTATCTGTAAAACTCTTAGGAGTACGTGCGGAACCTATAATTTTCCAAACTATCTGTATGCTGAAACCTTTCTTCTTCAATTGCTAAAATTTTTTGAAAGAGCTGTCTGGTGTTTATTTTAGGATTAGAAAATGAGTGCCTATGGGTGTAAAATCTCTGTTTCCATTTCTCCGCGGAAATTTCATTGTAAACATTTTAAATTTTCATATTTTCTTTGAGAGAAATGACAAATTGATATATAAACTTGGTAGATTTGCATTTGCTCTCAACTGGACAAATTTATTTAGATCTACAACTAGAGGTAGGTTCAATACAAGGTTTCCTCTTTGTCCCATAGAAATTACTTAATATATGGTTATTGTGTGAATTAATAATTTTATACATATTGTTTGTACAGGAGTAGTAAATCTTAATCGTTTTCTTATTGAAAATCTTACTTAGAGTGCCATTACTTTGAAAATGTTTATTTATTAGCTTTAGAAAATACTGTCCGATGTTAATATTCAAAAGGGGTGTTGAGTCAAATATTTTTCTTTTTCTGTGTCTACATTTCACTTTAGATATTTTTGTGTTACTTACAGGGATTAGATATGATCTATTTTTAAACCACTTTTAGGATAGCTTTCCTGTCCCTCTTTCACTGTATAGATAAGAATTCAATTCAAATCATTGATAAGACAACGATATCCTTTGTCCGCCGAAATAGGCTATTCCCAATATGAGGTAATTTTGGATTTTATTGTTTATTATTTATATTGACCCTGTATTAATAAATACATTGAGCTCTTTTTGTGGATCAGTTTTAATATTTTATATTACAAGTTTCCACTTCGATCCTAGTAATAGCAAGTCCTACTAAATATATATCCTACCATATATATATATATATATATATATATATATATATATATATATACACCTGTGTATATTTTAAGAGATGGACAAATTATATTGAATTCTATATCAAATCCCATGATATACTTCTTGTCAGCCTTTCAATAACGTAATATTTGAAATAAAAAGAAAACAAAATGTAAACATCATCATTATTTTTTTTTAAATTATTCTTTTGTTTCTCTGTTTTCAAGTATTTCTTGACTATTGTCACTTATTATTTTTAGATCTTTTCAACTCATGATGTTGTATTGTGGCTCGGATTGAGGAATCGGTAAGCCGAGTTCGATTTCTAGTCGGATCCATTGCATTTAGTTATGAATGGTATGAATTCTAATATTCTCCCCCTAGCTATGGTTCTTTCTCATAGAAGAAAGTAACTCTAAATTCAAATCGGTATGCAGCCCCGGCGTAGCACATCCTATACAGCTAAAGAAAGGATCGTTCGCATTGTCTCCATGATCCCGACTATGTTCTACAAAAGATGATGATAATCAATCACGTTGGAATACGTAAACGACTGCAAACGTCCGTATACACCGTCTTTAGCACACAAGGATGATCAAATATGTTATGTTGACTTTGGAACTTGGTAAGAAATAGAAAACTTCATTTTTTTTGTAAACATTTTATATTTCCGTTTATATATTAAATTAAAAGCTAATGGTTTAATTATGTATTATTACAGCACTAAATAGATAATTTGCAAATATTAATATACATCAGCACACACATAGTTTTCATGTTCCTCAGCACACCATCCCCCACACACACACATATATAGTGGGCCAGGTAATTGAGAATTCATAATAAAGACAGACAAATATATCCAATAGAAACATTAGTACAAGTTAAATTAATTGTAGACAAGTTCAGCCTAGAAATTCTCAAAAACTCTTATAAAATAAAATCTGCCTTCAACCTCGCGGAAAATACTGGATTCGATTGCATACCCCGATCAGGTGGGCTCGTTCATATTAACACATCACGTCAACGATGTCCGCCTCACAGACGCATTTGCATTGTGGGGCCGTTGTTTGCTTTCCTTCTTGGATGGCAACAATAATAAAATTATCTTGCAACAGCAAACTTTAAATTGTCGGCATGATTAATGTAATTTTTTTTATCTCGATAATAAAAACTATTTTTACAAGTGAGAAGTATTTTCAACCATAAAATAATAAATATACAAAGAGTGCTAAACCGAAATGACAAAAAATGCCAGAAATGAATAGAAAAGTAAAATTTCCTGACCTTTCTACATATTAATGTGTCATTCTTATTGTTATGATAACATGACACGTATTCGCTTATTTGTGTCAAGGTGCAAATAATTGTGTGACTGATAAATTACATGAAATCACTTTGAAGTTTTTTAATTAAAGCTCCTTTACTTAGTGCAAACGTTTACGTCATTCATTGCATGCATGAATAAAGAGACAAGAGGTGCTTTTCGTCATCGGGTTGTACTTTATCAAGGCAAATGTAGGATTTATTTTGTTGCACTTGTTTATAAACAAAAGCGAAGATGTCATTGGTTTATCAAGGCCTTTAAATTTGAGAATGTTCGTGGATGTCCATCGGCTGGTTGAAAGGTTAGTCAAAGCATGTGGGAGACATAAATTGCAATAATTCAAAATCTAGCAAAAAGTAAGGGAGCAATATTCAAGAATTTTTAATGAATATTCATTAAAATGTGATTAGATTTTTATGGTGAGATGGGTGTATGAGCTGGTGTATGTGTATACATACAAATGTATATATGATCACCAGGATTCATAAATAAAGCATAGTCAACATGCTCTAGATAACTTGATATATGATATATTTTTGTGCATGAGTATAGAAGACTACAAATTAAAAATAACCAGTAAAGATCGGACTTACAAGATCATCTTGCTAACCAATATTCCACAGGCAAGAGGTAAACACAAATACTTGTCAATTGTTCAATCTACTTTCCAGTATGTATTACCCTAGCTCTGCCTGTGATTATGTGCTTGGTATTTGTTCGTAATTGCCCATATCTACTTTCTTTTTTGTTGCTCCACCCCACCAAAATAGAATTATATGCATCAATAGTAACTACAACTTATTTTCTCCACCTGATACATTTCATTAGTACAATACACTGAATACACTTTCACTTTAATAGAGAGAGAGAGAGAAAGAGAGAGAGAGAGAGAGAGAGATAGAACGAGAGAGAGAGAGAGAGAGAAGTGACGCGCCTCATCCTCATGATGTCTGCTCAATTAACATGGAGAACTGAAATTTCTCGATCCTAACATCTTCCACCAAATCAGTATAGCAAGAAGCAAACATCAAAATAAAGGATTATGAAGTTTCTCAGTTTGATAACTTTCTATCCACCACTTCTTCACACACTCATATATACAACCATATCACTTTGAAATTCGTCTGATCACCGAAGATAAACAACGTTAAAGCTGGTGTGTAACTAGATGGGTGACTGCTTGGGAATACCATATGCTGTTAGCTTGGATGAATGGTTAGTGCAATAACGGACAAATACCCTAGAGGAAGGTAATAATCCTTGTCTCTCCGGTTCTTAATCCAAAACCAGCCTGGAGAAAGCTGAAAGAAGGGCGGATGAGTTTCTTATAGGAGCCAACGGCCAGCATGAAGCATGTAAAGACTTCTAAAAAATCACTGCGATGAAATGTGACACGCAGTACAACAATACAGAACATTGTGATGGAGAGAGTGCGCATTGCAGGGCACAAGCAAATGACCACTTTGAACATGTTATCTGTTTAAACAGGTTATTCCGTAAACACTTTTAGCATTTATTAAACCCCCTCATCCGTCGTTCTCGACGAGAGAATAATATACTTCATACATGCATACACACACGGACACACATACAAACACACACACACACACACACACACATATATATATATATATATATATATATTAGTTGGATATTAATAATCATAAACCTTTGAAATTATTATTATTGCTGCTGTTTTTAAATGATCACAAGAGCCATTGTCACTCAATATTATTACCAGAGATTTTGATTACACCATAATTGTATTTCAGTATAAATAGCAAAGTTCATCATTAATCGAATTATATAATTTTTTCTGAAACATTAATAGAAAGATATTTATGTGGAATGCACAACTAATATTTCAACTGATAGAAGAAAAAACGTTTTCATATGTCTGTAAAATGAAGGTAATACATCTAAAATCCTGCGTATAAAAAGTCCAATAGCATCAATGTAAACAAAAATGACAAAATTAGGATAATATTTTAATTGCCACAAAAGCTGAAATTATTATTAGAAGTTGATAATAACAGTAATAACTATGAGAAACGTTAATTTCATTTGCCATGTAAACTTTATGGAATCAATGAAAATGATGAAGATTATTTTCTTGAGAGGGAATGATGTAGCTTTTGCGTTGGGCAAAAATTAATGTTGAATATTTTATAAAAATAAAATAGATTATCTATTTTATTTTTAGCTAACTTAGAGCATATGAACATCGAAAGTTTTAAGGAAAAATGAACTATAAGAAGGCTACTGCTAATAACCAGAAAAAAAAAGCTGAAATATCTGGGACACAATGAGAATATAAGATTTTTAAAAAATTAACACAAATGGAACATATTGATGTAAGAGAAACATTGGGAATAACGAAATATTTACTAAAAACATTTGATCGAATGGATTGTAAATCGAAGGTAGATAGAGAGGGTAAATACGAAAAAATACTGAGAATAAAAAAGATGAAATAGAGAGAATGATATTTCAAGATCTTACATGATTATGTGACATCGGAGAAGAAGAAAAATAAAAGGTATTATAGTAATTGCCGCACATTTATAATTGTTTTTTATACAAAACTGGGCATATAAACATATCATTCATATATATATATATATATATATATATATATATATATATATATATATATATTAATTTATATTGCTTAAACTTTATTGCAGATGGATACAAAACAAATAAAAATATGTCGGATTTAATCCATTTCATTATATATATATATATATATATATATATATATATATATATATATATATATATCGACCTGGAGAGAGGTTTCTAATAGGAATTGACTGGATGACACAGAAGAAATGCTTGAGTGGCAATGATATTGATATATATATATATATATATATATATATATATATATATATATATATATGAAGAAATATAGTCTTAAGGTGTGCTATATTTATGGGATAAAGTGCTCAATATCAGAGATAGAGAGTGTGTAAATATAAAAGTGAACACTTAGAGGCGACAGTCTGTTTCATATTGCATATAGCATGAAACAGACTGTCGCCTCTAAGTGTTGACTTCTATGTTCACTTTTATATTTATATATATATATATATATATATATATATATATATAGATAGATAGATAGATAAATAGATAGATAGATAGATATAAATTTATATATATATATATATATAAATTTATACATATTTATATAGATATATATATATAAATATAAATATAAATTTATATATATATATATATATATATATATATATATATATATATATATATATAATTAATATTATGAAAAAAATTCACTTAAATTCACTTCGAATATGCATGGCATCAGTTTAACTCATTTCCGACAAATGGAGATAGATAGATATATAAGGATATATATATATATATATATATATATATATATATATATATATATATATATATATATATAAATATATATATAGAGAGAGATAGATAGATAGATAGATAGATAAAGGATAAAATATATACATAGATAAGTGGATTGTGAGATATAGACAGATATATAAAAATACCGAATGATTGTTATGTGTATATAGATATATAGGGATGGATATATAGAAGTTAGATACATATATATACTGATATATATACTGATAGATCGAGATAGATATAGATATATAAACGGAAACAGTCACATAGATCTACAGATAAAGGCATATATAGATATATATATATATGTGCGCGCTTGCATGCGCGCGTGTGTGTGTGCGCGTGCCTGTGTGTGTGTGTTGGGAGGTCAGTTGACAATAATCGCCTGAAGATACCGTGAAGTTGAAACCAAAGTGGCGGAATCAACTGATCTACTAAATTTTAAATATATAGATATATTGTTAGATAAATATATAGTTAGATAGACAGGCAGATATAGATATATAGATAGAAATAGATATATAAAAATAATTATATATAGATAAATATTTATAGCTAAAGATTTATGGATTGCTATATATATATATATATATATATATATATATATATATATATATATAGATAGATAGATAGATAGATAGATAGATAGATTGACTGATTTACATATATGAAAAGTGTATATATATATATATATATATATTATTTATATATTATATTCGCTCAATATCAGAGATAGAACTAACATAATTGTTTGGATTGAAGTGAGTTTGTGACACTGGGTTTCACGCTTTTGCGATCGTCAGACAAACTGATTAATTTTTTTAAATTTTGGATTCATGTGGGTTGCCTCTATTGCTGTTAAAATGGAAGTGGGAAGGAAATAGTGTCTATTCCAAAGCGGCATTCGAAGTCTGTTAATCAATAGGCTTGAACACTAATGACGGAGAAGATTGCTTCATCATATCTAAATTGCACTCAAATCTCTATATACCTGTTAGCAGAATGGTTACTTTTTATCAACGACCATGTAATGCAAGTTTCATTACAATATTTACTACTTCGGTAAATTTTGCTTGGCTTTTCGTCCATTTACTATATTCATTAGAAAATATATTCAGTTTAAATATAGAATGTTTCAGAAAATGACTTGAAAAGGCCGCATATTCCGGCATATACATTTCCTGTTACGTAAGGGAAATTAGCCCCCGAAACACAGTTGCCCATTTCAATTTCTTTCAAATTGTATATGTATATTTGCATGTACATTTTAATTCAATGGCAAACCTAGAAATATTTCTACAAAATATTAAAAATAATTTTAAATATTATTCTGTTTAGTACTGAATAATTTCCAAAAAAGTTCAATAAAATCTTTTAAGTATCGGATATTTTAAGGTTTAAAAAATAACGTTCTTGTTTTGTTTTCTTTCTTATGTCCAACATTATGACCATTGCCCAGCTCAAGATACGAGGAATCCAGACTAAGTAAGAGGGTATGTATTATTCCAATATCTTATTTCAAGCTCTACCAACTTATGTGTATTTCTTTGAATGTAAACTAAATAGGACAAGTACATGAACGGAATATTAGCTATTTTGTAATATAGATTTAAACAAATCAATATATATTAATTCTTGTATTAATGTGGCATTGCTAATGCTATCAACGAATAATATATAAACGATTTATGGCTACGTTGTTACTAAAAATGTAACACTTCAATAATGGTAATTTTGAAAATAAAAT
>OZ010573.1:78827724-78837724 GCA_963932145.1 Acanthosepion lycidas | reverse complement strand
TCAAGATACACGCATAATATACATATTAATGAAACTCATAAAAACTGTATTCACACAAATTTGAAATAAGCAATTCCATAATTTTCCTCGACATGTTATTAATGCGCAACAGTGAGAAAATAGATTTTTAAGTATATTGTAATCCCACAAACAAAAACGAGCTAATTAACTCTTTTTCCCCAACAAAACCAGAAAATAAAATCTAAATTAGTCATAGTATTCTACCGCAGAACCTTTTAAGTTATGTAGCCCGGAATACCTAAATGAAGAAGTGAGATATATTGAGAAATCTTTCTCCACTACCTATATCATCTTATCCTGAACGCTAAAAAACGGGTTTACAAAATCCACAAATCCAAAAACTGATACCACCAATAACTCTTCTAAAAGATTTCACAAAATTCATAATGCTAATCCCCCAACACATTTTCTACTAAATACGCAAGCAAATTAATCATCCTTAATAATAGGATCGTTACATAATTAGATGTATCTTATGCTTTGTTGGCTTCAACACACGTAGTCCGGGCACTAAGGAAAAAATCTTGTCAGAGCAGTAGTCATGAAAATATTTGTAGAAAAGACAGAAGAAAGTTACGTCACATCGCCGAGAAAAGTGACTGAAGTCGAGATGACAATTCAGGCTCGATTTGATGGCAGATCCTTCTTTGGATATTGTCAAGAACCCCGAGATGAGTAGCAGGAACACCTGACCAGTATTCAGTGAAAGGACTAATGGTAGTTTTGTAAATGTGCAAGATGGACCCTGACGAGAAAAACCTTATGGAACGACACAATGAACCAACTTTCCTTACAGTAGATGCTGCTATTAATTCAATTTAGTCATTTGAGAACGTGACGCCAAGAAGGCGCAGTGTGTTGATTTCCTGGAGTCTAGAACAGCCCTGCTGATGGTGAGCAGGAATATTTCTCTGGGGTGGTTTAATGAGAGCAGTTTCGTTTTAGGAGCATTAAAATTTATGAGCGATTCCCTGCTCCAGTTAAACACTGATTAGATGTTCCTTTCAAGAACAGCATCCAGGCCCACTTTGTCAGCTCTGACGGATTTGCTATTGAGACAGGTGTAAATGGTAGTGTAATCAGTATAAATCCTACTTGGGAACTGATGATATTAGGGAACTCATTGTTAATATCAGAAAGAGCTAAAGACCTAAGATAGAGCCTTGGGTAAATCCGCGTTCGTGTAAAAAATCTGGAAGCGAGCCCGTTCAAGACGACCTACCTTTCAAGATTTGATAGGAACGATTGGATTGCATCAAACACACGTCTACTAATACCGTAGCCGTGGAGTTTACGTAGAAGGTCAATGTGTCAAACCCTCTCAAACTCCTTCGAGATATCTAGAAGCACAGCCCGAGCTTCACCATCATTATCAAGAAATTCATATACATATTCATTGATGGCCGTTAGCACATCATCGATAGATCTGACAAAACGGAAGCCATATTGCTTGTCATAGAGTAGACCGTGAGTGGTAAGATGCCTAACCAAGTCAGCATTGATTAAAGTTTTGAATACTTTGCCGAAAACTGGAAGGACCCAACAGCGATAGTTAGAGGGGACTGATGGTTCTCCAGAATTCTTAACAACAGGAACTACAGAGGATGGTATTTCAAACAGCAGGAAAAACAGTAAGCAGCGAGACAATATTTGGAGAGTTGAAGAAAACTAGGGCCAGGACGACAACTGAGATCACATCACCTCTATTTGCCTTATGGGTGCTAATTTAGAAATCTCTGTCTATAAATGGCAGGATGTGTGTGTGTGTGTGTGTATGTGTGTGTGTGTAACGAATGCACGGCCGCAATTTTCGACGGATTTGCACCAAAATTTACATGCACATGCTCCAAGTTAGTGGGAAGGGCAAGACTTTGCATTTCCCAACTCCCATCGATAGTGGAAATAATCGATTTTTTCATTCTTCTACGGCAGTTTTCATGTAGTTTGGGGCCATTTTCTACTGGCCAGAGTGAGAGCCTATAGCTGGTTGCCATGAATAGGCAGGAAGATTCTATTGGCCAGCGTGAGAGCCAACAGCTGACTGACACGAATGTTAACTAGCATGCTAGCATGCAAAAAAATAGATAGCTGCATTCATCACAAGTGGAAAAAATTTAAATCTGCATTCCACTTTACTCCAATGGCTCAAACTCATAAACATGGTAATATCCCGAATAATGTAAATAATCATAATCATGCTTAAACTCAACGTTGATTCTGATTCCGCAGAACTTGGTTGGTTGGGGAAAAGTATTTGTTGTTAACATTCTTTTTTCATTCGGTTTTTTCAGTTACGAGTCCTTTTTTAAAGCTGGTCGTTTTGTGTTCATTTTGTTTAGTTCTTTTTTCGTAACAGATTTAATGTTTAGTATAGAGCTTAGAAAAAATTCGTAGTGTGAGATAGGCAAGAAGTAAGGCATGTAGCAACATCAGCACGGTAAAGGGCACTCCTTTAAAGGCAAGGAAAGGTAAAAATATTTTAAGTCAAGTGATAGCGATTACTGGCTGAGTCGTACGATTTTTGAATCAAGCACGGGCAACGCTGGGCCATGCTGCTAGTAATATCTAAGACCTGTGACGGGTATATGTGCTTATCACTCAGTAGAGCCGCTGTTCTAAGTTGTTAATTAGGTGTGGGCACTCCAGATCGAGTGTTAATTTAGAAGAGAACTTCCTAGAAAAGCATTCAACCATATCTGCTGTAGATGTCAGGACTTCAAATCGGTTAAATGGTGGAGGTATAAAGGATTTGCTGTTGTACAGCTCGCCCTTGAATAGTCGCCAATTATCTCTAGAACATAATTTGCGTGATGCTATACGTTGTTTCATTTTATCAGCAAACAGTAACTTCGTTTCTTTAAGGAAACGTTTGCACTCGTTACGAGCAGAGATAAAGAGATGTCTGTTGCAATCAGACGTGTCACACTGGCACAGACGGAAGAAGTGATTTCTGTGGGTTATATCGGCCGAGAATGCAGGTGAGAATCAAGATGAATGCGGTTTAACTTGGTAATTCCTTGCTTGAATGAAAGCATCGATGCCGGCCTTCACCCAGGAGGAGACCTTAGACGCGCATTTCCGAACAGGATGAGCAAAAACTTTATTCTAGGGGACGTCCTGAAGGTAATCACGGAACGAGACCCAATCTTCACGTTGTTAACAGAAAGGTATTCTGTTGGTAGGAGGTTCCTAGATATTAGGGGAGAAATGTTTACAGACACTACAGCATGGTCAGAGTTGCCAAGAGTGCAAAGTACAACGTAAATTCGGGATAGAGACAAAAAAAAAAAAAGAAAAAAAGTTGTCTAAAAGAGAAGCGTGTCCATCAGGGTTACTGGGGGAACGCGTCGGACAGTTCACCACTTGCGTGAAAGGATACACGAAATAATAGCCTATCCTGGGCAAATTCATTTTACTTTTATTCAAAATACATCAGATTGAAAATCTTAACTATTCATTTTTTAACAGTCTGTCATATTCCCTTCAGACCATTATCATCTATCTCATCACTTCATTATGGTTAAAAATTCCCTTTTAACAAGGATTTCTGTTCTGATAAAAGGCTGAACATGTAGGAAGATTTATCTGGATCATACGTGTGTTTACATACTTGTTAAATGACATATATAGCCGAAAATATTGTAATAAAAATCGAACCATTTTGTCTTTTCCTATTTTGTATAATTCACCTGTCAAATATGTTTTATTTAAACTATTGTTTTGAAAATTGAATTTCTTTGTCTGTACTCATAGCATAAAAACCCTGCTATCATACTGGCATTAGAATCTGACAAATGGATAAAATTATTCAAAATTGAGGAGTGTACGATTATAGTACATTATAGGATGAATTAAAAAAAAACATTTTTTGGATGAATTCTTAGCACCTATACACATACATCCACTTGCTTAAGCCGGCTTTACTTTCCTTTGTCTCTCTTTCACACTATTCGAGGGAAAGAGAGACAGGGGATCAGATTCTCCAGGTCCTCTTTTCTCATTACATGTCCCAGAAACGTCAGCTGCCTCTTCCCGATGTTAAGTATAAGGCTCCCCCTTCTTTCCATTCTCACCAAGACCTCATTGTTGCTCGCATGCTCAGTTCATGTTATCCTCAGCATCCTTCAGTAGAACCAACCACATCTCCGTCGCCTCGAGTCTCTTCTTCATCTTCTAGAAGAGAGTACAACATTTGCTGCCGTAAAGGAGAACAGATGTCACGTAACAGAACTGTACTCTTGTTACCAAAGAGATCCTCCTGTCACGCAATATAATACAAAACATATTCGAAAATTGGAAAAATATAAAAAAACAAGCACACAGATATACTTGGTCGTACTTTTTAAGCAATCTTGTTTTTAATCTTATTATGATTATTTACATTATTCGGAATGTTACCCTCATCTTCATTACCATATTTACGACGTTTCGGCCGTTGTAATTTCCGGCCTTCTTCAGCTGATTGGAATTTCAAATCGGACCTTTTATTTCGGTTCATGATTGCCTGGTAATGAACTCACAACTCTTTGGGTTTAGTCACTGGATCTAACCAACGCCTTTATCCACTGGGTAGATAAGGACAGCTCTATATGAATTTCTCAGACCAGAGTTTATATTGCAATTTTGTGTTGTTATTCATTGCTTTTCTTTAGCATTCCTTATTACTGGTTCCCATATTGTATTCATTTCTATGCTTGCTCTACTCAGGAGATTTTTGTAGCCTAGCGTATGTACTGATTCCTTGCGTTATCGTATTTTCCAGTGATATTCTCTGTCTATTACTTAAACTTCATCCCACAGGGGGCAAAGATCACTATTTTCTCTCCGTATGTGGTCAGCTACGCCTGATTATTCTATTTCCTCTCGTGTTACCGCTCCAAGAATACCGTAAAGCGTACTAGGGCCGAAACATCGTGAATATGGCAATGAAGATGAGGATAACAGTCCGAATAAGGTAAAAAAATGTAAACAATATTTAGATGAATACATGATATATATATATATATATATATATATATATATATATATATATAGAGAGAGAGAGAGAGAGAGGCATAATTTCATTCAAGCATTTTTGATTAATTAATTTAGACGTATTATATCTATTTTAGTTTCAATCCTCTCAAATATGCGAATTAATTTCTTGGTGGCTGTAAAAAATTGATTAAGAATTTTGGAATTGTTCTTAATCAATTAAAACTGAAATAAATATGCATAATACGTCTAAATTATTTAACCAAACATGCTTGAATATATATATATATATATATATATATATATATATATATATATATATATATATCCTAGCAGAATTACTCCTCTCCTACTATCAACCACGCTAGAAAATGTCCATTAAATATACGAACCGAAGGAATGATCAGTTAGTTAATTTACAAAAAACTTGGGAAATAATGAGAAGAAAAGTATAGTAGGAAATAAGACTGATGCACTTACTTTGGTGAAAGAAAGAAAAAACATACCAAAAAAAAAAAAAACGAAAATTCACAAAGGTGAATTACCTATATATATTCAAAACGAGCGACGTCTTTCTTGTGGCTTTGATTGTGCGAATAATAAATCAGGATTTAATTTTGGTGGTACTGGCTTTGGTTCGTAGAAGTTGGGATATAACCCCCTCAGATCGAATAAAGTGGGGACCATGCTATGATCGACATAGTGCCAGTATCCACTTTTTGGGAAAGTGTCCGAAATCTTTCGCCAGTAAACCACGCTACAAAAACATTCATTAGATGTACGAACGGACTAGGAGCCTTCATAAGAGACGATTTTCCCTGTAGCAGAGGAAAAAAACGAGGAAACTGATCTCCCATATATGTGCTTCTGCGTGACACTTATCCATAGTACCGCAATCATCTTTGCTCTCTATCGACCTCAGAACGAAGGAACGACCGTATATCAGAGAAAAGTGATAAAATGCTCACTCAATTTCGCTCGTTCAGATTTCATATCTGCAGTGACTTCAATATCTACCATAAATAATCCCTAGTCTACTCCAACAAAACTGATTTTGAAGACAGATATGGCAGAGACTTCTCCATAGTGTATGAATTAACTCAGATCATCGAAGAACCTACCTTGGTCCCGGACACAGCGGGTCATCAAACGAAGATCCATGATCTCTTCCTAACCCCCTGCCCTGATAAATGCTTAGGAAAAGATCTACCGCCACTAGGCACGTCAGACTCTTCTCTTATCAGTGTCCAGGTTGATGCCAAACAAGACATCCCGTGATATACCGTTCCTTAGAACGAGTTTTAGCTATGCGAAGGCAGCTTGGGACAGCTTATGATCCTACTTGATGGAAGCTCCCCTCCGAAACTTCTTCAAGCATACTGCATGCAAGTGCTTCTCTCCTTACTGATTGCATTTTTTCTGGAATGAAAAGTTTTATACCAAAAAAAACATTCCAGTAAAAACCAAACACCCAACCCTGCTCCCCACCCCCCTGAATGCGCTTCGGCCATAACCCACCGAAATCACTACTTCAGTATCTGTCGCAAGGAGTGATGTAGTTCGGCTCTCACTGCATTCAGAACTGCCCGTAATCGCTGAAAAAGTTCTAGAAAACGCCAAGTGAAGCTACACACAAGCGGTCCAGACCAAGGTGAAAAAGAATCAAACTGGATCCAGTGAATTCTAGATCATCAACCAATGAATTGAGGGAAAGTGACTGAGTCCACAATTGTTAATGGCCCCTAGCTCATAACTTCCTCGACAGATAAGACGAACCTCTTCGCTTCTGTCTTTACCTCTAACTCAACATTAGATAATAAAATCAATCCACTCCCATGTTCCCAAGTCTCACTGAGCACAGTAAGAGAAGTTTCTAGATTTATCAAAGGCCTCAATCATAAGAAAGCCACTTCCCCAGACAAAATTCCAGTGATTTTTCGTAAGAATATCTACCCGGAATTATCACCAAACTGCTACTTAAGGGGAAATCCTTCCCAAGTGTCAAGCGTATGCCCGGTTTTCAATAATGCGTGCGCGTAATCATTCCCCTCCCAGTCTCCTTAGTATCATCAGTAAGCTTTTTGAGGCCGTACTAAATAAGAAGTTCATCGAGCACCTAGAACAACCTCTTTAGAGACGAGCAGTATGCCTTTCGGTAAGTCCGATTCACTGCCTATGTCTTAATTACTATTGCTCACATAATCAGTGAGACTCTTGACAAAAACAGTTTGAGGACCATAAGCATTAAATATCTCAAAGGCCTTCCGCGGTGTAGCATAAAGGTATACTACAAAAGCTCTCCAATTATGGAATCTCTGGAAGGGTCTACTCGATCATAAAATCCTTCCTAACGGATAGGTCTCTGAAGGTAGTTACTAATGGGCAATCCTCCAGTGCACTAGCAGTCAACGCAGGAGTCCCACAGGGGTCACTCTATATAAATGATCTAACTAAGAATATACTCAGATCTTTTGTAAACATCAATGCCGACGATACGACTACATAAAAACACTCTAAAACTCTCGATGGCCAGTGATTGGCGATTTATCACTCTTCCGATCTTGTACAAACTACCCACTGGTGCAAAAACTGGCTGGTTACATTCAGTGCCTCGAAAACCAAGCTAGTTACGTTCCATCATCGATGCTCTGACCTCGAACTACCACCAATCAAGATGTACGGAGGTCCTCTCACGGAAGCACCGTGCCTTGAAACGCTGTTGGGGCTCAAACTCACATCCGGAACTTGTGCGTACAATCTGTTGCTAGGGATGCAGGTCGGCGTACTGTATCGCTTCAGTAAGTACCTGATTCCTCCTTCTATCTTCTACCTTTACAAGAGCCAGATTAGGTCATAAATGGAGTACTGTTGTCATATTTGGTCAGGAGTTGCTAAGACCTCACTCTCCATCCTTTTTGGCTGACGAATTATTCTCTACCTATCAACCTCTCTCCAAAGGCAGGAGGTGGCAACCCTCTCGCTGCTCTAGCGCTAATTCCATGGAAAGTGCTCGGACGAACTACATTCCCGGTAAAGCAAAACTTCATGGCTAGAACACGCTATGCCAGTAACATAGAAGCAAACCACCTACATTCTCTCCATATTACGTCAGTGACAAGCAAGTTCCACACGAGCAGCAGCTTCTCGCAAACCACTGCCCTGTGGAATCGACTCTCAGCAGGATATTTCAATAAAACTCCAATATACTCAATATTTCAACCACAACGCTCACATAAAAGCATACAAAATATACAACCGCAAAATAACATTATTAACCACAGAAAACTAGATAAAACAGATATATAATACGAGCTACTAACTCCTTACATCTACTACACAAAACAAGTTATTCAATTTTAGCAATATCAAAATAAGTATAAACACATCAAAAACTATTATGCGTTATGATCAAAACCAAAATTACCCATAAAATAAATTCTGAAGCAGGTATATATAAATTTAACCCTCACAACTAATATTCTCGTGGTATTAAGGAAACTTACATAAATTTAAAAAGAAAACTCTATGAATACAAAATGTCTCATATACAACAATTTATCGAATACATTAGTTATACATAGAAATAAATTCAACCATAAAGTTAATCTATAGAATGCCACCGTTATAAAAGAGAAAGTAACTTACTTAAGCGGAAAAGTCTCTAGAGTGCCGCTACCGAAACTTATCAAAATATAAATCTATTCATTTCAAATATCTTCATACCTGAAAGAATTACTTCCTTCACAAGCCAACATATTTTCATTTTATGTGCGATGCCCTTTCAGAACGTAGGCGATCTTGGCTCTCCCCCTCCCTCTATCGCTTGCAGCTCTCAACAAGTTTCTTCACTCTGATTCCTAGCCAGACCACGTTCTATCATCATTGCTTAAGCCCGTCAGGTATGTCACACGTTGTATTCCCTTGTCTGTCTTTCCCTCTATTCGACCCGTGAGTATCAGCTTCTCCAGGCCTTCCTTCCTCATTATGTGTCCCAGAAACTTCCTGATGTCAATTATAAGCCTTCTCCTTGTTTGCATCCTCTCTAAGACCTCATCGTTGCTCACACGCTCGGTCTATGATATCCTTAGCATCCTTCTGTAGAACCACATCTCCGTCGCCTCGAGTCTCTTCTTCACATTTGAGGAAATCGTCCAACATTCGTTGTCGTAAAGAAGCACAGATGTTAAGTAACAGATCAGTATTCTTATCTTTGTTACCAAAGAAATCCTCCTGTCTCGCAATATTCTACCTAGCTTTTGGAATGCGTCGTTGGCCATCCCAAGACGTCTACAAATCTAAGTGTTGCACTTACCGTCCTCTGTCAATACGTGTCCCAGATATTTAAAATTCTGCGTTTGTTTGATTCTAGTGCCCCCGAACTGCAAATCGCATTTTGGGCTCATCCTTTTGCTGATGACCATGCATTCTGTCTTCTTGTAGTTTCACTGCATGCCTATGTAGAGGGTGAGAAGAGCTTTGTCCTGAGAAGGACTGTTTTGGTAGTCGCTGAATTGGAGGAACTCTCTGAGTCAATGGCAAGCTAACTAGATGTGGTATCTCCATAAACCACCGTGGAGAAGTCAACTTCACTATCAATCCCAAGACAAATCATGGTTAACAAACCAATATACATGATTATAAAAATTTTAAAATATTAAAAGAAAACGGTTAAAGTAATAATCTCCTATTATTTGAAATAATATAATACATAACTTTATCCTATACTAAAATTATTTAAATATTAATTGCATAAAAATATATTCACTTTCGTCTATAAGACATTAAATTTCGTCACTTCGCATCCCCCATAATTTACCTGTACTTTCCATTTAACACGATGAATATTTATAAGCGTCGCTTAAATGTTATATATATATATATATATATATATATATATATATATATATATATATATATATATATATATATATATATATATATATATATATATATATATATATAATAATCAAACTAATACCTTAACCTCATATGGGGAATATATGGG
>OZ010573.1:78687724-78822724 GCA_963932145.1 Acanthosepion lycidas | reverse complement strand
ACGGGAATATCTTGAAATGTACATAATATATTTGACATTTTTATCGGGAGACCAACATACGCGGTTGTCTGTTAGAAAACATTATTACTTCAATTTGTCTATATGCTATATTAATGCATAGTTCCTATTGCAATGCGTATGGATGAGGCCGATGAAATGTTTGCAATGCATGCTCATCTTTTTATATTTTTATATATGTGTTTCAAGAATATCTTTCTTGAAAACTTATTTGAATATCAAATGAGCATTCAGGATTGTTTACCCTTTATCCTAAATCTGGGGAACAATGCAAATGAATTTATGCAATTAATCCCTAAAGATTTACGTAATTGCGCAGTCGGTGGAAGCAAGTATCAAGAATGGTTTGCGAAGTTGAAAAATGCTGAAGTACAAAAATATACTGGAAAGTGTAGAACTTGAAAACTTATGGATTGTAAGATATTTTAAAAACGCTGCAATTCCCAATTAGATGTAGCTCAATCAACTCGTTTGAAGGACACATTGGATTAGAAATGTTTTTCGGGTGGTAACGAAATCGACCATTAGTTTTGCAGAAAAGTTCTCATGATCTTTGAAGAGAAGTTATTTCGCATGTTGTCGTTTTTTAAAGCTATCAAATCATCATTCTTTAATTATTCTATGCAGTACCCCTTGTCTGGTCAACGAGTCTAACAAGTTAATGACGTCTAAGGCTTTCTTAAGATATTCATCGAAAATTGTACATTTCTAATGGAATAAACAGATCAAGTGATATTTGATATCAAATCGCAGTAAACTGAGGAAAATATTCTGATGATAGAATAATAATGCTCGGAACATATGGGAATAAAAATGTTTCGAAAAATTCTCACCTGTTCACTTTTTGTGTGATATTATGTTATTCAATATTTATAAAATTCAATAATTGATTGTTTTCTTCGTTGTAATGCAATTATGTTATTCAGTTAAGCTTTTGATTTTTGCTTCATATTTATTGTAAATGAAATCAGGATTCTTTGATGTGGAGGCTATCCAGTACTTTCACATAAATCAATATCGATACCCATTGCTTAGTATCGAGTTGGTACTAATATCTTTACTTTCTATATTTTCTTTTATTATTCTTGTATACTTAAATAATATCCCTCATCTCAATTGTTACTGATTTTGTTTTAACAGATATAAGAAAGTTGTGCATTCAGTTTGAATTTTAATTAATACTCCATGAGATTTCCATTGAAATCTATATATCAAACATTGTTTGAAAATCAATTTGGAGAAAGGTAAAAATAAGACAAAACTTTCAAATGAGCTACCATATTTACTCGAGTATATTATGAGCTTTATGATCAGTTTTATTACGCAAAATATAAGGTGTCACATTATACGGGTTAAAATCCATTCATTTTTGGTGACCATAACCCTACCTGGTAGGCTTACATTCTCACGGCATCTTTCTATAACCATAAAGGTCTTGGTAAGCGTCATTAACCTGCTTTTCTTAGCTTATATCATTTCTTTCTGCTGTTACATTAACAACAAATCGTCATTCATGTGTATCGCTTAAAATCTACAAATACATTATTCAAATGAAAATTAGCAATGTTCTTTTCCTTTTCTCTAATTGCCAATTTGTGGTAGGTAAAATATATTAATTCTTTATTTATGTAAGGTATTTGTTGATTTTACATAAGTTAAATTTAGCGAGTTCGATGTTATCTGATCTTAAAGATTTTATTCTTGAAATTCAGAAGATCTTAATTTTTCTTGAGTATCCCACCAAGACAATCGTCCTTCTGCTATGAAATGCTGTATTGCCTTTATTTCAGGTTTTAAAATATTTCGATAGACTGAATTTCAGGAAAAGAACTTGATCATGTGAGTCCATTCATAATTCTTTCACTTTACTCTTCTCGTACATTTATTTATTTCGGTCTTTGGCTTTTCCTATGAAAATGGGAATATTTTTTCTTTAAAAATGAACTATTATTGAATATTATCAGAAGGGAATTCTTTGCAGAAAAAAAATTTATTTTTCTATACAGATATTCACAAAAAATATTCATTTTTGTTTCAAAATTTCCCCTACGAGAAGTGTGAAAATTTACCATGTTTGTGAGTTGCAGGCAATTAAGTTAAAAAAAAATATTGGTTAGTCAATCTCCAGTGTGCAGTTCGAAAATTAAGCAAATGACTGATATATTAAAAATATATATGCTGAATGTTAAAGGTTATGTACATATGCCTCTTTTCTTGAATTATAGCCTTTTAAGAAAGGACTGATTATTGGGCCTTCAGGAAGCTGTATTGTTATTTCCGATTATGGATGCGCACTGTGGACATGAGGTTATACTGCAGTTTTGATGATAAGTCGATTGTTCAAATAAACATCCCGATATTTGTAAACCGAATTCTATGAGGCCAGGTAGTAGGCACACTTACCAGAATTAAGGTATTGTAACGATAAGATCAGAGGAAAATGGCTTGGAATATCAGCATAATTTCCTTCCAGTTGGGTAAAAACTACGAGTTATCGCCACTTAAACCACATTTTACGGAAAATAGTTGCCCATTAAACACAGGGGCAACGTCTGGTATCAAAGTTCTAGTACCCTTAATTAAAACATACAATCGCCTTTTTTATGAAGGGAATTTAAATAGTGCTATATCCGTCCAGTATATTTTTAACCCGTCATTCTTGCAAGTAGTTGGAGGTGTGCTGCCTGAGCAGGATAATGCTTGCATATATGATATCGGTGCTAAACAATATACTGCTCAAGATTTTTTATAATTAAGTTGTCGGCAAAATCGTCATAATATGATCGGCTGGGAATGTATAAGGCATGATGGGATGCGGCTTAACTCGTTTGGGCAACCCATATAAAACTTCTAGGCAATTGCGTCCAGAGATGCAAAAGACATTGAACAAGTTATAGCAGGACGGTAACTACAAACTGTACGATCGTATTCATGCGAAAATACAGACCAAACGCTAAGTAAATAAATGTAATGATTAACCAGGCAAAATGAAGAACAATTTAAGTATTGTATATTACTGCTCCTCATATATATATATATATATATATATATATATATATATATATATATATATATATATAAAGACAAAATTCCTCCAGAAGACGAAACGCTTCGACTAAGATGTTTTCTTTTATCTTTATTCATATTCTCCTTTTACATATATATATATATATATATATATATATATATATATATATATATATATATATATGGCTGTATGTAGCCTGACGATTGCATATAGCATGAAACAGACTGTCGCCTCTAAGGGTTGACGTCTATGTTCACTTTTATATTTACACACGCTCTATCTCTGATATTGAGCACTTTATCCCATAAATATAGTACACCTTAAGACTATATTTCGTCATATATATATATATATATATATATATATATATATATATATATATATATATATATATATATATATATATTAGTTATATCTGAAATTTTACACTTATATATATATATATATATATATATATATATATATATGGGGGTATGTGTATGTGTGTATCTTTAATGGGTAATGTTTATGTGGCCGATGTTTTTAAGTTTGCATACATTTTACTCAAAAGATTAGTTTTATTATCCTTCTGCTAATGAATATAAGCTTTTATACACGTGATATAATCTTTTGCAATAATCTTTTAAAACATGTATTATGAAAATATTATTCTCCCTTGAGAACAATCGGAAATTATGAAAGGATTTAGAGAAACTGGGAAAACACCTCTATATAATATTTTGTTTGATATAAAACGTGTAATTCACATAAGCTTGCTATAATGTATCCTTGCGCAAATTAATTGAAACCGCTTTATTTTCCTTTCTTTCACAATAAGGTCAGTTTTGACCTAGTGAAGTGACAGGGTGCAATCGATTTCTATTTTTGCATCAGATTAGATCAGTTCCAGTTTTGTGCAGTCATATGTATCTGTTTTCGGAGTTTATGATGAAATTTTTTGACCTTGAAAAATATTACCTTATTCCTGATTATATCAGAAATTGATCACTCCTAGGCACTGTGGTCTCGACTGTTGATTAGTTGTCATACGACCATTGTCTGCGATGGACGTTACTCCAAAGAGGCGCAAGCCTTACTAGTGAGCAAATCAAAGTACTATAGATTGGCACGGAAACTCTCCGAATTTAAATCCAATCTAGAATGTGTGCTCAATCTGCAAGAAACGACTTCGTGATATGGACGCACAAAGTATTAATATGTGTACTGGGTTATATTTCATTAGAAAAATATGAAAAAATTAAATAATAACGGAATTATTCTTTTGTTTCAATTAATTTGCACAAGTGTGTAGAATTGTTAATATCCAAGGAAATATAACAATTTGCACTAAAACCATACCCGAAATTATTATTATCAGGTAATTATTTTTCGATCACATCACAATCAAAATAGCCTACATCTTAGGTAAAGAAAACGATTCCTTAGTTATTGGTGCTCTATCAGGTCACTACTCTAAAAAAGGAAGTGTATAATTAAATATTAAAATATATCTCAAAATCTCCATCTGGTAAAGTACAAATTTTTTCAGTCAACTTTATAATCCATATCTCGAAGCTTTCTCACTAAATAGTTTTTTAGAAAAGAAAAACATGATTCACAATTTCTCATTATCGTTTGTGTCATATCTGCTCAGTTATGTTAGTACAACTACATTTGTAACAAAAAAAATAAACTACTGACAATGGATTTCACCACGGAGGTTGCATCAATGTGACCTACAATTTCACAATTCAGACAAGATATGCCATCTATGCGTGTTTAACATTCTTTAATCACAGCTTGTGTATTAAAACTAATAATTGGTTGCTTGTTTGATTGTTTTATGGCATTCCAACCTTAGTGGTCACTTTATGCCGAAAATGATTTTGGTATAGCTTGCAACATTATTTTTTTCAAAAAGGTATAGCTGGCAACATTATTTAAAAAAAAACGTATAGCTGGCAACATTATTTTTTAAAAAAAACTCACAGCTGGCAACATCATTCTTTCAAAAACGTATAGCTGGCAACATTATTTTTTTTCAAAAACGTATAGCTGGCAACATTATTTTTTTTCAAAAACGTATAGCTGGCAACATTATTTTTTTAAAAAAACCTATAGCTGGCAACTTTATTTATTTTTCAAAAACGTTAACTGGCAACATTATTAAAAAAAAAAAAATCATCCTTTCACAGTGTTTTGACCCCAGTTACAATTCCATTGAATAAGATTTTGCTAAAAGACATATAACTGGTAATACTTTTCTTTTTTTTTAAACGTATAGCTAGGAATATTATTTTTCAAAAAAGTAAAGCTGGTAATATTATTTTTTCCAAAAACGTACAGCTGGGAATATTATTTTTCCAAAAACGCATAGCTGGTAATATTTTTCCAAAAACGTATGGCTTGTAATATATTTTTTTTCAAAAACGTATAGCTGGTAATATCATTTTTCAAAAACACAGCGCTGGCAATATTATTCCTTCGAAAACGTATAGCCGGTAATACTACTTTTCCAAAAACGTATAGCCGACAACCTTAATTTTTCAAAAACGGTCTTTCTGTTGGACGTAGTTTATCACCATACCTAATATGTGGATGTAGTTTATCGCCATACCCAGGACGCGGATGCAGTTTACCGTCATACCCATGAACGCGGATGCAGTTTACTGTCATACCCATGGACTTGGATGTAGTTCATCGTAATACCCATGGACTCGGATGTAGTTTATCGTCATACCCAGGACGCTAAAACTAATAAAAGCGTTTATGAATAAAAATGCCCAACTAACAAATTGAAAGAATTGAATACAATTATTAGGTTGGTTCAAAAATAATGTCGTTTTTTGACGTGTTTTTAACGTCAAAAACGACATTGTTTTTGCACCAACCTAATAAGATAAGGTTGTAAAATAAAGTTGCATTTTAGGTTTTAAGTAATAATAATCATGTCATAATAATTTAAATTATTTTAAAAACCTATACCATGTTTCTTGCGGGAATCTCATTACTTATTATTAAAAGTCTAAGTTTAAAATAATATAGAACTACGTTTTATATGATAGAAACATTCGTAAAGAAATGTAAGTGAACCTTAAATAAAAATGTGCAATTTTTAGAATTAGGGAAAATAAAGTCGAATTTGCAATTACCATCAACAGGATTCGGTTTTCTAAAAATTAAGGAGAGGGTACATGCATTATTGGTACATTGTGTGGGGTACATGACCTGGAACCAATAATCACATTAATGATAACGACCATTTCAGTTTCATTACAAACGTGAAACAATAAAGGCTAGAATGTAATAAAAATGAAAGAGAGTAGATTAATTAACACAATGGGCGATTGACTTTATAAGAAGGTTGGGAGTTTGAATTTTACTAGAATGAAAGAATGGGATCTGCAGTTATGACACTAACCGTTCTGTAAACTTAAGGGGATTGCCTTTGAATGTTTGGTTGACTATCAGAAAATCAAGCGAGATTTGCTGATTTGAACTATAAAATCTAGCAAGGGAAGACTAATGAATAAAAGTTTGAAATTATATTTCAGAGCACATAAAAGGATGTACAGAGAGAGACTGTGGATGGTGTGTGACAAAGATGTATGGACGAATTGACAAAGTTAACACGGAGATCGCTGACAAGAAATACAAAGTAGCTTATGATGACAACTCGAACGTTGGCGAAAACATTAAATGTGATTCAAAGGACAAAGTGCTGTTGTGGACACCATGGCTGATTGATGATTTCAACCGAATGTCACCTTGGGATTCAGTGCTGTAACACACTTTCAACAGTTATAAAATATTAAATCTGAATATTCCAAAATTATCACCTTAATTTAAATGATCGATTTAAGCACCTAAAAGTACAAAAGGTTTTCAAGAAAAACATAGTGAATGTTTGACAATATCTTAGTCAATCCTCTCAAATTAAGTTTTGGAGATTTATAGTTTAAAGTATTGAAATTTCAATTTTTCCTAAGATTTTTTTTTAATTGTTTACACATCTACGACAGAGAGAGATATGAATTTATAACTATTAACTTCGCCATTTTATAATTTTCAAATTTTATGATGTCTGTATGTAAATATTTATGGCAGTTTATCTTGGCGTTTGTTTATGTAAAATATAAACGCCATATAATTAACTGGTAGCAAAGAACCCATGTCCCTGTTTGCTTGAAACTAAAATTGTAAATAGTATTAAATCAAATGGAAATATTTGATACCTGAACTTCAGTTCCACTTTTTATTACTGGCCGATTCCTCCAGAAAATAAAATTTGAGGAAATTAATATAACTTGCAAGATTTCAATTGGAAAAAATACATATTCATGGAAACCATAAGAATACAAAGAGTTCGTTTTTACATCTAAAGTCTTTAAGTAACTTGCTAATTAACATGAAATACAAGAAGCAATATTATCAATAAAAGAGAAAAGTAAATCATTAGAATTAATGATCTCCATTAATGGCTTCAAAATTAACGAATTTTAAATGCGTAAACTACAAGTGAAATAAATAATATTTAGTGAAAATTCCTACGCAGAATATGAAGGAAATAAGAGGATTTTTAAAATCCCAATATATTTGCTGATTTTTTAAAGAAGGCTATAGGAAATTTGAAATGCAATAAGCGGTAATATAGGTATCTCCAAAATTCGCTAAAAAGGAAAGAAAATATGAAAAATCTCACTAAACATAGGAACAAAATATTGTCACCAAACTCTGTGTTATTATTACGATCGAAGGATTTTTTTTATAAAAATTACTTTTTTTATCTTTTTTAAAATCTTGGAAATTTTAGTTAAACATCTTTTTTTTCTGTCGTTAACGTAGGATCATACACTAGTAAGTAAAGCTGAGCGTCTTTTTTTGCGGTGAAAACATTCCGATTTGGTAATTCTTGCAGAAACCAGATAATTGTTGGATTTTAATGAAATTTTCAGGACTTATTCAAAAACGAATGACATTATTTTTGAAATGTCTATCTTTTTTTTAGAAAACTTTTGTAAAACTATTTTTACATTGTTACCCTTACACAATTTGACTAAATTTGGAGAACTTCTTTTTTTGTATCGCTTAATTATAAAGACAACTCCTCGAAGAACATAAATCATCAGATTTTTACTCAAACCCGAACTACTGTTTATAGAAAATTTACTCTGAATGATAAAATACAAAAAATTGCAATCAAACCAACACATTATTAGAAAAACTTAATTTATTTTATGAATAAAATATTAGGTTGGTGCAAAAATAATGTCGGTTTTTGGCGTATTTTTAACGTTAAAAACCGATATTATTTTTGCACCAACCTAATATATTATGGATACTACTGTGTTAAAAAACAAATTTTGCATCACTTTTTTTCATTTTTGAATTTTAATTACAATAATTTATAATGTTTTAAATCTTTTAAAATTATGTATTAATATGTAGCGATCAAGTAATATTGTTATTAAATTAAATCTCCATTTACTAATCATAATCTGAAAAGCGCATTCCAGTTAAACACTAGTATTTAAAAAAAATTATTTTGAATTTATTTTATATGTATTTTTGTAAATGTGGACGTCCGGACACGATATTATCGAAAAGTGATGGTGTTTTTTTTAACTATAAAATTTATTGGTAATTTTTTAACATTTCTTCGACAAGCGTCTTCGTAAGAAGATACAAAGCCAAAGTAACTAAAATTCAATTAGAAATTAGAATTTTTACAATGTTATTATATAAAGGTGTGCATTATTATAGAAAACGTCGTTGTATTTGCCATGTAAGTTTATTTGAATGATCAACTCCAAAATTAAATTTTCCAAATTAAAATCTGTTGATACTTCATTCAACACGTGTTAAAAATACTTTTTAATGATATGTAATATCTGTTTCAGCCAATTTGTCAGAATTCACGTTTTAGAAAAGTACATTTTATTTTTGAAAGATGTTTTAATAAAGAAAATTATGTTGTGTTAACAGATTTGCCATTATGGACGATTTCCACGTTAACGAGAAAAACAGATTCCAATAAATTTAAATTTGGGTTGAAAAAAGGAATTTTGTTTACCGCAAATATTAAATCTATTCTTTTAGTTTGGAATTACTTCGAAAATTAAAGCTTTGAAAAGACTTTCATTTTTTAAATTCATTTTAACCATTAGGCATATCATTTTTTTTTCTTTTTTAGGTACGTATAGTAATATACTTAGCGTTTAATTTTATTCAAATGAATATATTCTAGCACAAACAAATAAATATCAGTAATATTTACATAGAGACAATGAGTCTTTTGAAAATCGTTATTATTGTATGAAGTTTGTGTGTTTATTCGAACTTCAGATTTGAAAGGCCCTACTTTAAATGCTTATATCGTTGCAGTATATATATATATATATATATATATATATATATATATATATATATGTGTGTGTGTATGTGTGTGTGTGCGTGTGTGTGTGTGCATTCATTTATATTTCTGTTTGAGTAGGAAATATTCTATATTCTTTAGATTATTTAAAATCTGCAAGTAAAAATTTAAAGCTAGTATTTTTTTACTTTTATATGTAGTAACCCGATATATATATATATATATATATATATATATATATATATATATATATATATATATATATATATATACACGTATAAAATGATATCAAAGACATTAGTTATTTATTCACCAATATCTTCTACATGAATAAGAATACTTATCGTACTTATGTTTAACTTTTTCCTTCTGTTTAATATAATTTTATGCAAAGTGAAATTGTCATAAACTACTGACCGAAGGTGTTAATAAAATCTAATAAGCAATTATAGTATTATATCTGTTCCATTGTATAATATTGATATTTTAATTTCTTTGAAGGAAACAATAGCAACAATTCATGATCCCATAAGAAATAATAACAAATCTAATATATCCACGGAACATTTTCAACACGTATACAAAATTATATTTAATTTTGCTTTTCACTTGTACAAATATTTGCATTGTGTGAAATTAGTTATTTAAAATAAGTATCTATTCCCGAACACACATGTTGATCGGCATGAGATCTTGTTTATTTTAATTTGTATGGTCAATTTTAAATTATATAAATCACGAAGCGCAAATTACAAAAATGGACGCATGCAAGCTCTTGCCGTTAAAATCAATCTTAACGGGCAAGTGCAGTGTATACAACGTCTAACATTAATAAGTAAGCTACGCATGGAATTGTAAAAAATTACTAAGTGATTTTGGGTTGTTTTGCTATCTTTCTCGCTCAATCCCCTCAAATACAAATACAAACACACTCTCACAAAAGTAATCCTAAATTAAATGCATCAAATAGTCCGAAATCTCCTCTTAAAATTGACTAGATTCTAATTGATAATTTTCATGACGCAGCATAAAGACTTCATTGATAAATTTTCACAAAACAAATCACGGTTCAATAAGTAATAGAAATAATTCCCGCTTCACAGTTTGATTTATCTTCCTGTTTAATATAATTTTATAGAAAGCGACTTTATCATAAACTAGTGACCGAACAGTTTTTTACCCACTAGAATTAAACTATAACAGTTATTCCAAAATAATATTTAATTTTAATTAATAGAAATAAGTTTTCGCGTACATTCTCAATATATTGGTATTTATTTGGAAAATAACCCGCTGAATGCCAATATGGATGCTGCCATGCTCATATTCATACGTGTAGAAGTTATTAAATATATGTTCATAGCGCTGCATTGTTTAGTGATAATATATTTATGGAATTCATTTAGTTAACAATAGTTAACTCTGCATTACTAGGTATAACCCTAAAGTTAAATTAATTTCTTTTCTAAATTCCTTATATATTACGTTGAATGTTTGCATATTTAGCTTGACATTTTTAGAAAAATATGGCCTGCGTGCCTAAGTATGGCGATAATAAAAACACAAATTTATCGTTTGTCTATTATTAAGTATTTAAGTTTCGAGCTTCCTCCTCAAATGTTAAGAAATACCATTGACATCATAGGGTAATTTGGTTATTACGAAGTACTTATTTTCCAGTTATCATGGGCTCTAATAGTTTGGTTCGTTGAGATCCAGATAAGTATGTTGGGTTTAAAAGCAAACGTGAATCATAATTAAAACTTAAAACTTTCAAAAGGATAACAGCTTCAGATTAATTATTCTTTTAGAAGAATTTTTTTTAAACTTCAATCCGTTTTTATGTAATTACTTAGATTTAAAATTACTTAAAGTATAATCAAAAGACAGTATTGGAGACACATGATTGCCAACGGTCTGAACTAACATAGCATACACAAGAAGAATAGCTTAAATATTTTTATTCATTAATAATAATGTTTAATATGTGTATGTACATTTTAATTATATATATATATATATATATATATATATATATATGCGAATATATATATATATATATATATGTATATATATATATATATACGAATATATATATATATATATATATATATATATATATATATATATATATATATACATATATATATATATACATATATATATATATATATATATATATATATATATATATATTATTTGTACGCTTTTAGAGTATTAACAATAAGTAAATAACGCAATATTTAATTGGATATAAGTAGTTAGTAACGACCCGATTTGATCTCTGATAAAATAGAAATTTCTACCAAAATTGTTTTCATAAAACTCATATATACAGGATGATTGGAAAGTAACACCATATTTCATGTATGAGTTGTCAGACTTAAAACTCTGTGACTTGTTTCTTGGGGTTTGGTTAAAGGATCAAGTCTATTATAACAAACCAAGAATGTGGAAGGACTGAAAGTGCGAATACAAGAAATTATATCTTTCATACCACAAAAGTTCCTGGTGAAATCAGTTGACATGATTCCTGGTCTTCTGGAGGAATTGGTATCGAAATCTGGTGCCAATATCGAATTTTAAATAAAACCTCAGGCTAAACGCTTTCCTCCCATATCCATTTCCTGTAAAAATTATAGTTAATAAATAAATTATAAGTATTTTAAAATAGAGAGTTATATTTCAATCACCCTGTACAATGTTGTAAAAATCCTTTATTTACCTTATGAAATAAAACGTGTATAAATTTTAATTCCTGGCTATCAAGAAATTTGTATATGTTTATGACATAATAAGAATATGTTTCTCTGAATTTTTCTATATAGGAGAATAAATTTATATTTTGAGGAGGAAAATATTTTACTACAGGTAAA
Source organism: Acanthosepion lycidas (assembly GCA_963932145.1). NCBI lineage: Eukaryota > Metazoa > Mollusca > Cephalopoda > Sepiida > Sepiidae > Acanthosepion > Acanthosepion lycidas. Next base: position 78,810,450 of record OZ010573.1, on the reverse strand, counting down.
TAAAGGAAATTTAAAATTTTCAGTGTTGTGCAAATTTTGTACAGGCAGTAGAGCAAAACAAGTAAAGATTTATTTACCTTTACCCTTTACGGGAGAAGAATTCTTGAAACTTGAGTTCTATTTCTCTTTAAATGTTAAAGGGTGATTGAAACAAGAGCTTTTAGTACCAAATTATTGTGTCGAACATATACATAATTGTACATGTATTTGTGCCCTCTTATGTATATGTCAGTCTGTAGAAATGAAGTCCAATTCGGCATTGTTGGAATGTGCTGATGTGCGTTGATATAAAATGAACACTCAAAAGCTCTGTTCATCTACGTGTACTCCGTTATATGTGATATTTGTATTTTTTCACTATTCAGCATAAAAAAAAGAAAAAAGAAAGAAAGAAATGTATGGATATATTTCTATTGATATAAATATCAGCAAACGATCGTATGTGCACGAACGCTTATGTAAGGCTGAATAAATATGATCATGGAACAGATTTCAAAATGACTGATTGCAAAAATATTTTTATACATTTCTCTGTCCATAAATATATATGTTATTTTTCTGCAAACTTTTACATAAAATCAATTCATTTTGCAATATTTCTGTTTTATATATATCTTTAATTTAGTTACTCTTTTCATAAAGACATATATATATATATATATATATATATATATATATATATATATATATATATATATATATATATATATATATATATATATATGGGTGTGGGATGGGTGGGGGTGGGTGCGGCTGTGAGTTTGTGCGTGAGAGAGAGTGTGTGCGTGTTTGTTTATTTAGTCTGATTTGGGGAAGTGGATAAACTAGATTATTTTCCCCTTCACTTAGTATAAATTCATATACATTTCTCTCAATACATTTTCTTTTATGTAGAAACCAAATCGTTATTGCAGGAAAACCTTAATATTGGCAATGCAGTGAGAACATTTCTTCTAACATAGATAATAACTAAAATTTGAAATGTAATAATGTTGTATCAGTTTCACTAATTCTTAGCAAATTTATTTGAAGAATTGCTAAAGCGCATTAACTCTGACGGCAACACCTGTTCAAATACTTACATATTTAACTTAACCTATATATATTAAATTACGTTATACTTTTCGCCATCCTCGGTTAATTATGAATTCATATTGAAGCCTGCGTGGTTATAAAAAAATGTCCAAAATATGTATAGACTTACTGATTCAACAATAATTCAGGCTATAATTATTGTTCCAGTTGATAAATATCTTACAGTTCTTGTTTGAATTTTGTAATCTCCTTAAATATACAGCCTCACAAAATTCCGATTTTATTTTTATGCTTCTATAGTATCAGCACACGCAAATAACAATTATAATATATATATATATATATATATATATATATATATATATATATATATATATATATATATATATATATATGTGTGTGGGGGGGGTATGTGTGATGATAATTTTTCTTCGTGTATTGAAATACTTACTTTTTATTTATTCAAATCAACCAACTCTAATATAAGGTGGCCAAATTTCACAGCAGAATTCGAAAATATTTTTTCCGAAATTAAAGTTAGAACACAATTCGAACACTTACTAAAGAAACAGCAAACACCTTATAGGAGACATTTGCGTGTTGTCGTGCTTCACCTCAGTCTATGAATATTTTGTATGTGTACATGTGAACCACTGTTTATGTGTTTGATATTTTGCATATGTCAATAATTCTGCGAGCAAGACGAAGTATATGTTTGTAGGCAAATATTTGGTCGTATCTGAGTATTTCTCAGTTTCAACTACTTCTCCAATTAACTCCCTTTCTGAAGTGTGTAGCAAGGAGTAGAGCGAAGAAAATATTTACTTATTTCTTTTCCTTAATACCTTTCTATATTGACGCTTTCTGTCATCCCGCAAATATAACCACTTGCTATTCCCTTTCCAAGTTTATCTCTTTTCCTCTTCCTCTTCCTCTCTCTCTCTCCAGTTATTATATGTGTGCATGCGTGTGTAATTTATGATTTGCGTTTTCTTTCCTTTCTTTAGTCCCCATAATACAACATCATCCTCTCTAAGTCATTGTGACCACAAATGCATTGTATGATACATAAGAGAATATTACATTACATACGTCTGCAATCGGATGGTATTGTCACTAGCGTCTCAGTCAGAACATGCTGAAGGAGCCGAGGGGTCATTATATGGCCGTAAATCAACGAGAGGATCCAAATCCCTTTAATAAGGGAAGCCTGAAAGACTAAACTGTTGAATTTTCAGCTAACGCTGTAGTTTGATGCACGTCCAAAAACATTTTGTGGTGGGAAATCACGATAATTAGATGGGAAGACGGAAAATATAAAAACGCAAAATGAACGAAAGAGGTTAAATACGATGAGATTAAGAAACGATGAAAATCAGGCTGCAAAAATGAGCGAAAAATAATATACGTAAAAACGATATGACCAAGGTGAGGAAAATGGTGTACAAAGAAAGAGTTTGAAAATTTAAATGATTGTTTGGGGAGATAAGGCAATAAAGAAAAGGCGAAAGGGGCGACTGGAAAATGAAATGATTAAAAAGAAAAAGGGCGGAATTAAAATAAAAAGAATGTCAAGATAACTAGATTTTGAACATTAAGCTTGTAAACTGTAAATCAATTCACCCATATTCTTTGCTGATTACACACACACACGCACACACACACACACATATATATATATATATATATATAATCTTGCTACCGTATTTTTTCCGAATGGAACCGTCTACATTAGCTATTTAATTATTGATGCAGACACTCTTTTTACCTTCTTTCATTACCACGGTTCTAACTTATAGTTTATCCTGCAACAATGCTTAACAAATCTTAATTATATTATTTAAAGAGCAAATTTTCTGGTGTGATATATATATATATATATATATATATATATATATATATATATATATATATATAGGATGCGATGGGTAAATTGTCACATTTTTTTAATTACGCGCATGCGCGTTGTTTGGTTATGATTTTATCGACTGCAGGGTCAGTTCGACACAGTGTGTGAGTAAAAGAGAACCTTGACGCAATTCACTCTGAATTATGCTTTACTGTACTTCTCCAATACGACCATTTCAGAGTGTTTGGGTGTCAAAGAGTTGGATGAGTCTAATGGTCTAAGGTACAGCAGCTCGAAAAACACACACTGATCATTCTGATACGAAAAAACTCCAGAACCTGTTGGTGAAGGCCTCAGATTCAACGCGGGGGTCTACATCATGTGCTTTGAAGAGGTAATACTGCTCTGGGTCAAGTGGGAAGCTTCAACAGGACTCTGCATCATGCCACACAAATAAGAGAATCTAGTCATGATTTTCAGACAATTTCTGTCACGACATCACCCTTTAAATCTGGCCACCTAACTCCCCAGACTGCAACCACATTGATTATTATATGTGAGGCTCAGTTGAGTGAGAGATCAACGAAACTTATTTTAACACCAAAGATGAACTGAACGCAAGGATTATGACAGCGTTCACCAAATTAAACAAGGAAACCGCCCAGAAGAGATGCAGGAGATTCCGAAAACGTCTAGAGGCATTGGTTGAAGCCAATGGTGATTTTATTGAACAAGTTTGCTCTTTAGTATTTCAAGATATTTTCGTGCAATTTTGGTAACTATATCTGTTAAGATCAGATGACAGTATTATTTTAATTTTTGATTAATTTATACGAGAATATATATATATATATATATATATATATATATATATATATATATATATGTGTGTGTGTGTGTGTGTGTGTGTGTGCGTGTATATGTGTGTGTGCATGTGTATATATATATATATATATATATATATATATATATATATATGTGTGTGTGTGTGTGTGTGTGTGTGTGAATTACGAAAAAGTGACGTGACTCGACCCGATAAAGGACTTCTTCAGATTAATAACGGTTTTTTATGGATGAAATCATTCCTCTATATAAAAGTGTGGGGAAAGATGGTGGGGGAAATACAGCAACCGCCAAGTTGCAGTTTATAACAAACCGTTTAACATACAGAGACGCTCAGTTTTAAATTTAACTTTGACGTCCGGATACTTAACCTATAGTATTCTGATTATAAGTGTTTGTGTTTTTATATTTATCTATCTTTTTAAATATTGTACTATCAGGTATTTATTTTTGTAAGGGTAAAAGCTATGTTGTACACAGATGATTCAGAAATTAGAGAATTTTCCCTACATTTTTATCTTTTTATCTAAATTGGATACTATAAGTGGAAATTATGGCCAGACATATTATAATGAATAACTAATATTCTGAGTGTTGTTTTAGTAATATAACTTATATATTCATATCGGAGCCTCTAAAAATTCACTAAAAAGTGAATATAAAAAAATGTCAAAAACAAAAACAAAAACAAAATTTCATTTTTATGTTATAAAATAAGAGTGAAGATCATGGTTTTTTTATGTGTTTTTTCTTCTTTCTTAGGACGTTGGGAAGGTGGGTCCAATTCTTGTATTATTTTTTGTTTTGTTTTTTCGTCAACGTGGGACCATAAAGTTACAAGAGAAATGTCAGTGTCTTTTTGCGTTGAAAAACACACTGATTCGGAAATTCTTGTAAAAATCATATAATTTTCTGATTTTTATTAAAATTTGAAGATATTTTTAGAAAATCTTAGTAAAAGTTCTTTTTTTATATGTTATTCCAACATTCAATTATTTTATGCAATTTGGAGAAATTCTTTTTTTTATTGTTTAATTTTTATAGCTGTTTATAGCACGGAGAATTTATATCATCAATTTGTTTTGGTCCAACTGAACCTCCAGTTATAGATAATCCGCGCTGAATCGTACAATAAAAAATGCAATAAAATTAAAATATTTTATGAATTAAATTTATTATGGACACTATAGTCTTAAGAAACAAATTTCGATGAATAATGCATTTTTGCATGAATTGCTTTCATTTTTTTTTAATTTTAATAATAATAATTCATAAACTTTTAAATATTTAAAAATTTTGTATTAATTTGTAGCAGTCAAGTGACGTCGTTATTAAATTAAATCTGTATTTATTAATCATGAATAGAAAAGCGTACTACAATTCAACAGTCTCTAATATTTTACAAATAAATTTGAATATATGTTTTTTGTATAAACGTGTCGATTTTGGTAAATACGGACGTCCATACACAAAATTGTCAGAAAATAAGAGAGGTACCTATACTTAACTTAGAACTTATTGATAATTTTAGAAAGATTTCCCACCAAAGAATATTCGCAAGTCGGATTATAAAGCCAATGGAGCTAAACATAATTTAATAATTAGAATGCTTAAAATATTATAATTTTTAAAGATTATTGAGTAGTTTAAGAAGTTATATAAAAAGTGCGCACGTTGTATTCATTATGTAATTTCCAAAATATTCTCCCTCTTAGTTAAATATCAGGTTGTCAATGAATTAATTACCGCTTCAAAAACGTACTCCGTAAAAAAGATTTTTGTGATACTTTTAGTTTAAAGTAAGTAAAATGTGCTTTAATTACGATTAATTAAACTATTTTAAAATGACTGTTCAGAAGATTCTATTTTATTTTAAAACCATGAATAAAGAGAATGACGTTGTGTTCGCAGACAAGACAATATAAATTAATTCATCGATTTCATAGGTAGAAAAAAATTCCAATCTGACGGAATTCGGTTCGAAATACACCAAAGTATATTGCTTATTCGGAATATTACATTTAAATTAATAACTTGGAAGTAAAACCAAGATTAAAGCTTCAAGAAAGATTACAAGATTTTAAAATGCATTGTATACTTTAGGCATTCTTTTAGATCCAAATTCCTAAATGTTGGTAACAGGACAAAATCCCAGCCTTTTCTCCCCAACGTGAAAAAAATTCCAGTTTCATAAATAAAAGTTTCATTCTTTTTTTTTTTTTCGATTCAGAGCAAAATTTCTGTGACTGGTGGTTCTGTTTTACAAAAAAATATTGAGGATTGAAATTCTCCACATATGTGTGCTTTTAATTAATATGAACGTTAAGCGATACAAAAATGAATTTATTGATATATCATAAAATTAAATTAGTGGGGGAGGTATAACAGATGTCAATAATATTTTTACCAACATTTTATAAAAGAAACAGTTCTCAAATAACATCATTCATTTATGAATAAGTCCTAAAGGTTTAATTAAAACCCGACAAATTTTAAAACTCGACAGATTTTCTCCATCGATGTATTCTGCACCGCAAAATGATGCTAAAATTTCCTATACCATCAGTTCTAAACAAGATTAATAATCAGAAATCCTTTAGCCTTTCCTCTTAATAATAACAAAGACGTTGATGATGAAACTGTTTCTATTAATTTTGGGACATTTTGTCATCATGTATGCTAATTTTTAGCGAATCTTATATATATATATATATATATATATATATATATATATATATATATAATTTGGATACTACAGAGATTTACAAGTATTTTCAATGTAGTTCTCGTCAGATATAAAGTATAGGCTAAATATTATAAGTGCTTTGTTGTGTGAGCAGAAATTCATGAGATAATTTTTGTATTTGAAATTTTGGTAGAAGTTTATTTTTAGAACGTTATCCTTGGCGTTGCTGTTCAGGATATATAAAAAAAAAACTGTACGACATTAGTCAGGAAATTCAGTTGTATTTCCGTGATATTTGTAGTGATATATCAATAAAATATCATTAATAATCAGAAAAATATTGATTCATTAGGTAAAATATTTTTGAAAATTATTAGCTTATAGAAAAGGAAAGCCAAATGTGTTACTATAAATTAATTTTGAAAGTGAAAATGCACTGATTCCTTATGAACTCAGCCAATCCATATTTCTGTAAAGAAAGATTATTTTTTTATTTCAATATATAATAATTTAAGAAATTTCGACATTTATTAACTGGTACATTAGTTTATCATTAATTAATGTCTACAAGAAAATTCATGTGCCTATCTTTTATATGCAAGTTTATTATTCTCTCGAAAAGATTGTGGAAATGTTCAGTAAGAATTGGGGTTATAATTTGTTTTATAATGTTCAATAGTATATTAGGACACTTCCAATCAGATATTATAAGTTGCACAGATCCGGTTACTTTATTTTGGATCCTAAAAATGGGATGTGTCAGGATGACATGCGATCTATTTGTACCGTTTTGGAAAATTAGAAACTGTGATTTAAATAATTAATTTTCGTAAACTCTTGTATCATTAAGCACATACACAAAATTTAAAGAAGGACACCTCTTTACTTTTAACCTTACGGTGTGAAATGCAACCGGCATTTGTTACATTTTCCCACCATATTCTCTCCTTTTATATATACAAATGATTAAATGAAAAAAAAATCGTTACAAGTCGGAAGTATTTTTTTATTTTTAATTTGTAGAAGGAAACGTGTCACTTACATATATTATTTTCCATTTAGTCATTCATTTACCTAATGATTATCTGATATATGTTACTTCTTAAATCATTTCAAGCAAGGTGAGAATGATTTTAGTACGCAGGGGTTACAGAGAGTGAAAGTGAGAGAAAAGACTGAGTATAGTGGGGATTGAGAAAAGGACAAAAAATGAACAGGTTTCAAGTCAATAGAAGAGGGCGATTGGCGCTGCATCTAAATTTTTGAAGATCGTAATTATTGAGGAATCAAATAAGCGGGAGGGAGTGCAAGAAAAGAAACTGTTGGAGTAGAAGTGGCAGTTCCATTTAACTATTTCAATGGTAACAGGGTGGGACCTAGATGCCAATCTAGTAGCATGCTTAAATTCATTCACTAAGGGTAGCAGGAGAAAAAACTCTTCAGAGAAGTTGCCATGAAAATATAGAAAAGACAGAGGGAAGCCACATCACGTCTGTGAGAAAGTGACTGAAGACGAGATGCCAAGTCAGAATCGATTATTTTGCAGATCCTTTTTTTTGGTTATTGTCAAGAACCTCGAGATTAACAGCCGGGGAACCAGACCAGATATGCCAACAGTATTCACTGCACTTTCGAATGGTAGATTTGTAAATATGCAATATGGACTCTGACGAGAAAAAACCTTCTGACAGGACACAATGAACCAACGTTCCTTGTAGTAGATGAAGCTATTAATTTAATGTAGTTGTTCCATTTCAAGTCACTTAGAAAATTGAGACCAAGAAGGCGCAGTGGAACGCTCTACTGGACTCAATCATCAACCATACTGTTGGCTGGCAGAGAAATTTGAATATGGTGGTTAAATGAGAGCAGTTTAGTTTTGGAGGCATTAAAATATACAAAACCACACCCTGGCCCAGTGAAGGTCATTTTGAAGAACTGCAGCCAGGTTAACTTTATCAACTCTGACGGATTTGCTATTGAGACAGGAGTAAATGGTAGTGTCATCTTCATAAATACCTACTTGGGAATTGACGACATCAAGATGATTATTGATGAAGATCAGAAACAAATAGCGTAGAACCCAGTGAACCCATAGTGCCATGATGGAAGGATCTGGAAGTGAACGACCTTCATTTAACGATTTGATAGGAATGCCGGATTAAATCAAACAGTCATCCTGTAATATCATTGCACAGAAGCATGTGTAGAAGACTAGTATGCCAAACCCTGTCAAATCTCTTCGAGATATCTAGAGCCACAGCTCAAGCATCGCCATTATTATCAAGAGCTTGATATACATATTCAGTTATGGGCGTAAGCACATCAGCGGTAGACCTAGGAAAACGGTATCCGTATTGTTTGTCAGGGAGTAGGTTGTGAAAGTTAAGATACTTAACCACTTCAGCACTGATTAAATCCTCGAATACTTTGCCGAAAGGCGGAAGAAGACTAATAGAGCGATAGACAGAGGGATCAGAAAGTTCTCTAGAGTTCTTAAAAAACAGAGACTACAGAGGAGGATTTCCAACAAGCTGGAAAGCAGGAAACAGCGAGAATGATTTTGGAGAGAACTGGGGTCAGCTCGGGGTACACATTTCTTTAAGACGACGGCTGGTGTCCCGTCACATCCACTTGCCTTATGGGAATCTAATTTAGAAATGATGTCTGAGACCAGCGATGAGCTTATGTGCATATTACTCAGTATAGACTCCATTCGAGCGGGGAAATCAGGTGTGGGTACTCCAGATGAATCGAGTGTTGAGTTGGAAGAGAATTTACAAGAAAAGCATTCCGCCTTATCTGCTTTAGATGTCAGGACTTCGAATTGATAGAATAGGGTAAGATTTAGAATTTGTCAGTTGTACAACAAAGTCTTGCAACGCTACAAATAACCTCTGAAACCGAACTTGCGAGATGCTCTAAGTTGTGTCATTTTATCAGCAAACAGTAACTTTGCTTCGTTGAGGACACACTTGCATACGTTACAAGCAGAGACAAAGAGACGTCTGTTGAAGTCAGGTGTGTCGCTCTGGTACATTCAGTTGAGAACCAAGGAAATTAATGTGGTTTAATTTTGTACTTCTTTGCTGGAATGCTGGAATGCTGGAAGTATCGATACCAGCTTTCACCCAGACGCACATTTTTGAACAGGATGATCAAAAACTTCTTTCCATGGAACTTCACGAAAGAAATCATGGAACGAGTCCCAATCTGCTTGTTGATATTCTGTTGGTAGGGGGTTCTTAGCAGGTGAGGAGAGGAAGATGTTTACAGACACTACTGTATCATCTGTGTTGACAAGAGGGAAGAGCGTCGTACGACAAGTGTCAGGGATTGAGATAAAATATCGAGAAGAGAAGCGTGTGAGAAGAGAAGCGTGTCCGTCAGAGTTACTGCGGAAACACGTGGGGAAGTCAACCACTTGTGTGAGAAATTGAGTGATTGAGAAGTTAAGGGTTTGGATGCCAGTGAATCATTCTCAGAGAGTTCAAGACACCTGGTATATTGGGCATTAAATTCACCGAACGCGAGTGTAGGGAAATGGATTTGTTTATATTATCGGAAATACTATCTAGCATGCCACGGACTTTAGAGGAATGGCAACGGTAGAGAAAGAATAGACGACTGAGTTAAGAGACGGAGACGCATGTACAAAGAGCCTGGAGATTCAAGAGAGAGTTTCCTAGCCATCGGGAGATATTCATGGACATGAACTCCCAGGACATGCATGTAGACTACAGTTCTTTCTAAGGAGTGAAATGTAACCATGAATCGAGAAATGAGAGGAGGGAATTGAAAAGTCAAGATTAGCTTCGCAGAGAGCCTGAATGTCTAGAGACTTTTCGAAGACGAAATATTCAATATTGTAGAAGTTGGTACGAATACCATAAATATTGGAGAAAGAAAAATTTAAGGCGTTTAGTTTTTTTTTTGTTGAACTGGTTTAGTTTTATATCCTTGGTTGTCTATAGTTATGATGTGTTGGTAAAAGAAATATAGTAGTAGCTATACTAGAAAGAATTCATTCTGAACTAAGTTAGAAGTAAACCAGTGGAAAAACACAAAAGCAACTAATGACTCGTTTCACAGTATAAATAACAAACACAATTGCCATTTCTTACAATTAAATATAAAAGAAATTTACCCATCCATAACAGAACGCATGTTGGATAAGGCCATCAACTTAGCTCAGGAAAAATAATAATAAAGCCAAGCGAAATCGACATCATTGAGCAGTCACGTAAATCATTACTATTTCACAATGAAGAAGCATGGATAAAGAAAGATGGGATATTTGACACTACAATGGGAAGCTTTGACGGTGCGTTTCATAGGTATTTACTTATTACACGAACTAAGCAAAATAATAGATAGAAATGACACAGCACTCTACAGGTACGACGGTCTCATAATCTTAAGAAACTGTAACAAAGAAAACACAGACAAACCTAGAAAAGCAATAATAAAGATTTAAAAAAAAATAACGGATTCGACACAGATTTACAAACTAACCTAAACGAAGTAAATTTTCTAGATGTTACCTTCAACCTAAGAAAAGGCTCATATAAACATACAAAAACCCAATGATAACCCACTCTATATACACACGTCTTCCAACCACCCACCTTCTATAATCAAACAGATACCAAAATCGATAAATCACAAGCTTTCCGACAATTCCTCTAATTAATCCATATTTAACAAAGTTAAGAAAGACTACGAAACAGCCCTAAAAGATAGTGGATTCCCAGCAACACTCATATACTCACCACAGAACACAAAAAAAGGCCAACAGGAAAAGAAATATCATATGGTCCAACCCACAGTACAGCAAAAATTTAAAAACAAACGTAGGAAAAATATTCTTCAAACTTTTACACAAACACTTCCCGGAATCAAGCACCTTACACAAAATATTCAACAAAACACACAGTAAAATCCAGCTACAGTTGCACTGAGCATGGCAAAATAATAAAAAAGCACAACAGGAAAATTATCAACAGACCACACGAACAAATTAAACCCACATGCAACTGCAGAATAAAGAACGAATGTCCCTTAAACGGTAATTGTTTACAAAACAGCGCAATATACCAAGCTACGATAAAATCACTAGATAAGGAAGAAAAAGTATACATAGAAGTAACTGAAGGACCCTGGAAACAAAGAAATTATGCACAAAAAACATCTTTCACAAATAGTAAATATGCGAACAGCACAATGCTTTCTAAGTATATCTTGGAAATTAAAAACAAAACGCACACCACACCAAAAACATCTTGGAAAATAAGGATCATCAGCCTGCAACAACCAATCAAAAACTTGCAAATTTTGCTTGGAGGGAAAATAGCTATCATTACCTTCCCAGACCAAAATAAATTATTAAATAAAAGATCAGAGCTCATCTCAAAATGCAGACATCAAAACAAATTTTTACTACGTTACTTAAAAATCGAAAACGGAAAAAATAAAATAAAAATAAATAAATAAATAAAAAACAAAACAGCTATAAAATAAGCAAAATAAATTAACCCAAGAAAATTACAAAATCACACCTGTTAGAATAGACGAAATAGAATAAAAATAAGAAAAAAAATCAATGAAGTCAAACAAATAAAGTAAATAATAAACAAATTAGCAAACCATTATGACCAAAATATTAGTTAGAATATAAAAATCAAACCAAAAATCGGACGAAAAACATAGCTATAACTGTTATATAACGATAAAAAAAATACTACGTTACTTAAAAATGGAAAACCCGAAAGAGAAAATATGCAGTATAACAAATAAATAATAAGTAAAATAAATTGACCTAAATTCATCCAAATAAATAAATAATCTAACAAACTGATCCCGATAAACTAACGGTTTTTTGAACATTTAAATTACTATCAAACATTATAATCTATTTTTTTGCATAAATTGCTAAAAATATACCACCTCTCTTCTTCCTACGTAAAACCTAATAACAGCTTCTTTCTCTTCACTTCCCCCTTCTTTCTTATTTCTTTTTCTTTTTCTCTCTTCTCCCCTCCCATTTCAATATATCAGTTCCGTTAAGTTAACCGTTTAAATAGGTCATGGTCTGGTCCCTCCTTCCCCAATAATAAGTATGATTGAAAGAAATATTAAAATAAACCCGCTCTAAACTCGACCATGTCTCTCACACCACTCCTCGCTACCCTCTCTGTTAAATTACATAAACTTAATACTACCCGTCAAAAGTGTGAATTTTCATTTCATCTTTAGTTTCATTTTTTGGAAGTGCTATCTGATTATCCAACGTCCCTTAAAAGGGCTCTGGGGAAATAAATTATTATAATGGAACCTTAAAGTGGTCTGTTTTTCTTTAATATATATATATATATATATATATATATATATATATATATATATATTAATCGGAAATGTAGACTGAAATATAGCATTTCAAAATTTTAAGCGTCGGCAAATGTTTAGCATAATTGTGCTGTTAGCTTTCAACAATAGAATATATACATATATAATAATAAATTTAAATTAAAATAAAATAATATAATATATAGCTCATTTATTCAACAATAACAATATTTACCTTGTATATATTACATATTTCTCTACATAAAATAAGATATTATAAAATTATAAATATAGGATAATTAAGTTTCAGCATGAAACATTTGCAGATAATTTTATATTTCTGATATAATAAATGAAATCAATATACTGTTAATTAATAATTATATATAATCCGTAAGTTTGGATACTACATTGGTTGAAAAAATTCTATTTTCTGAATTAATTTGTTTTAATACACACACACACACACACACACACATATATATATATATATATATATATATATATATATATATATATATGTGTGTATATTTACGCAGCAATTTTTCATTGATGCACGTTTCATTAAATAATATGCACAAGTTTTGTCTATTTATTTTAAGTAAGTTCCTTTCATATTGTCTGATAAGCTTAATAACATTATCATTGAAGGACGAAAGGAAATCACCATATTGATACATGTTTAAATCCAATCTAAGCTTTCGGCTTACATAAGCCTTTATCAAATATTGATGAATGAATTTAAAAATATATTAAATAAAAAAATATATAGAACCTTAATAAAACCAGTCAGAATATTTAAGTAGGAAATGTGATTGAAGTTCGGAATCACGAAATGTGCAATGGTAATTATGTACAAAATAAAAAGAGAATCAACAAAAACTATCCAAACAGAAAATTAAGATAATATATTGAAAACGTACAAATTCCTAGGTATTTTGGAAGCAGAAATATATGAAAAGTCAGATTATTGGTTTAAGGAAAATATTGCAATTTAATTTCAGTGGTATAAACATCTTCAACGGATTTAATACCATACGACGATATATTGTAAGATATTCTGGAACCTTCGAAAAATGAACAAGAAAAAAGAACTGAAACTTTTAGATAAAATAAGAAAAATGAATTATTATAGACTCTTTTAGGGAATATAAAATGACAAATTTGAAAATTTTTTATCATAGATTATTTTCTCCAAAATTGTTCTTCATATATAAAAATTTATATATCGTTTTACTCATTATACTCTTTGTAAAAGTACGAGAAAGTCACTGACATGGAAGATTTCATCAAGTGAATTTTCATTAGAAAAGTCCCGAATTGTAACAGAAATTGTAAATAGAAACAAAAAGACAAATCAAAGAGTGAAAGAAAAAGCAACTGATATTTGAAGAGATTAACTGAATTTATATTAATTGCGACTCCGGAATAAGTCAATAAGAACAAAAAATATTAATGCAATACTTGGATTGTAAAACGCTGAAAAAAATTAAGTGTCGACAGTACAGAGATAGATCAGAGATAATGAATGTAATAAGGTGATTCAGAAAAATATCACAAAATGGCATGAGTTAGTATGGTGTGTGAACAATGAGGGGGTGTAAATGTGAATATGTACACAAACGGGAATGTATTTTATAGATTAAAAAGCATAACATTTGGAAATTCAAACGTATCCCTAAATCCAGGTATGAAGCCAAATATCTATAGACATCGTGAACAGGAAGAATAAATATGTCTCTCAATATACAATTCAGGTGAAAACATGCCTAATTTTCTAGATGAGAAAATACTTAAATTTTGCAACATAAAGTCGAGAGCTTTTCGCATCCTTAATATTGTACTTTGAGCAGTCCCCAAAAATCTTGCAAAGAGATTAGCTGAAGTAGAAATCCGCGTCAAAAAAAAAGTCAGTATTACTAAGATCAATGAGAATACGGGAAATGTTATTATCATTGTAATGAAAACAGGACAAGAGATTCTGTCTAGTAATCTTTTATTCAATTAAGAATCTTACTACTCGTCGGTATTTATCAATCCACCTACGAGGATCGAATGTGGCACAGGGCCGTTATAATGTGGCTATCCCCGAGCCCGTAGGCTCGGCCAAAAATATGGCATTTCTGAACCCGCCTAGACGGGTTCAGGCCCTGTCAACCTCCCCGGACGAAACCTTGCCCTTCGGCAAAGCCTCGTCCAGGTTCCTCTCTGCTAATGCAGAGAGTTCGACAGTCGCCGACGAATCTTACTACTCGTCTGTATTTATCTATCCACCCACGAGGATAGAATGTGGCACAAGACCGGTTTAAAGTGGGTATCTCCGAGCCCGTTGGCTCGGCCAAAAATATAGCCTTTTTGAACCCACCTAGACGGGTTCAAGGCCTGTCTACCTCCCCGGACGAAACCTTGCCCTTCGGCAAAGCCTCGTCCGGGTTCCTCTCTGCTAAAGCAGAGAGTTCGACAGACGAGCGCAAGATCGACTCGAATCTTACTACTCGTCTACTTGACAAGCGGAAATGTACAGCTTTTATAGCTTGGATTATCAAAGAGGAGATAATCCATATTCACAACAATCATATTTGTAGTAAAAACAGAACCACGGCATGTAGTTTATTATTGGGCTTCACGTAGGTTGTCTTTCTATCGCTTCTTCCTAAGTTTTACATTCTACAATGATATCGTTGATTGAATGAAACACATAGAAGATCACACTTGTTAATAAGTCGATTCGGATTCTCAAGGAATAGAATTTCAACGAAGTTCGTAAAAGTTTTGAGCCAATGTGCCCAGTGTTTATCTGCTGCTTAGCTTTCTGAGTCATAGGGAAATCGTTCTGGCTGCATATAAAATTCCATTGAAAGTGCAATAAATTGTAGTAAAAACAGGACCAGTGAATAAACTTATACCAAAGCTTTATTACACTTTACTCTGACTACTCGTTTACTGACGAATCGTGCAGGGTGCTTTTTATACCTCCTAGATCTTAAGGGGAGGAAACTGATGATCTATCAGCAAAATATTAACATTAATTACTTCCATTTGATTCCCGATTAAAGTCAACATTTACTATCCGGGCACAACGTTAATAAGTATAAATAACAATGAACGTATTGAAACCATCAATCGCTCATTAATAGAGAAATCAACAATAACAGTGAGACTTGTTCTCAGTTCATCACCAATGAAATCTCTTATTTACTCTTTTAGTTAAGTGTCATGCGTGATACATGCATGGGCGATTATGTCTCTTTTGATGCATGACTGACTAGGCAGATTTTCCTACGGTAGACTAGTTGCCGAATAAAGCTATAGGGTCCAGTCTGTTCTGCTATTCATCTCGTAGCTGGGGTGGAAGAAGATATGGATTCATACCTTACCCATTACCCATTTGCACGGAAATGAATGTAACGAACCCGATTTGAATTCAAACCTGGCTTTCCGATTTCTCATTCTGAGCCGTTATCCTGACATCCACTTATTACTTATTATTAATACTACTAGTAACAAAACTAAAATTATAAATATAATAACAAGAGATATTAAGAAATAAAAAATAACTGCACACCAAATATTGATTTATCTGAAGAAATAAATATATTGAAGCATTAAAAGTAATCATGATTAATAATAGCCGATAAAAAGTATCCTATCAGGAATATTAAATGAATACGTAGGCAAGAAGAAATGAAAAAACAGACCAGAGAAAGACGGAAGTGACGACGCATAAATGTTTTTCAACCTGAGATTCATTTTTCTTACTCGACGGGGAGAACAGAAAGAAAAACTCAGAATGAAGAAAAATTAAGCAATTAAAGGAGTTGTGGTTTATGCAAAACGTACGAATGTAAGATTCATTATGACAACAAAACAATCAGCGACTTATGAGACATAAGCAGCATCAGTGACTCATGAGACAAGAGTCGTATCAGCGACTTATGAGACATAAGTGGCATCAGAAATATTCAAAATGAGAAATAAAATCAGAAGGAAGATACTTCACATAGATTTGATGAAACTAAGGAAATACTGGATTGCAAATGAATGGAGATGGCTACGAAGATAAAATTTGAAGAGAGAAACGAAATTATTCTTAAATCAGTGCTTCCATGAAGTATACAAGAAACATTTACATTAATTTCATAAAAGTTAGAAAGTAAAATATTAATTATTGCTTACGCGGAGGCAGAGATGGAACTGTGAGTTCCATATTGAATGCAGCAAATTAACAGAGATTGGGTACAAAAATAGACAATGCTAACAATGATGCACGACTAGGTTTTAATGCAAGTAACAGGGATTTTTAAAATGCAAAGTAAAATTATATGCAAAAAGCAGAGGCTTCCAAAAGAATAGCAAATAGAAGTAATCCAGGTGAATAACAAGTAAAACCATTTGAAATTTTCAAATTCAAACACCTCACTTACATCAGAAGATACCGTTATCAAGAACATGGATAAAATTTGCCAGTAGTGGATGTCGCTGAAAAAGCTGAACAAAGTTTCGGTAGACCTGAAAAAATAAGAAAGCCACGATAGTTCTCAAAATGAGACTGAAACGAGTGTAAATTCGTGAAATATACGGAATGGATAGCTAAAACAGTATTATTAAAATTAATTCGAACGCCGAGGAGATAGAGTATTGAGGAGACTTTCTGTCACTTGATTTTCAGTGAAGTCACCAAACACAACTTGTGTGATAACTTGCCAAGTGTAATTAATGATATGAGAATCATCTGGATGATACATGAAAATGAATCACGAGCATTGTGGGATCGCGTTGAACGATGCAAACTATTCATACGCAAATTGCAAATGTGTCTGCGTTCATATTGTCGATATTTATACTTATTTGTGTTTTGTTTTATTTTAATTTTATAACCCATTTCCTTCGCTTGCCTATTTGTAAATAATTCCTCTTTAGTTGAAAGAATGAGAGGAATATTGGCTGTCATAAAACAAACAGATTTCAATATGAGTAAATGGTAATTTTTGCATGGCCGAGAATTGGTGTTCTTATAAACAATGCAAATTCTTTCAAATTTTAATCAATTTTTTCATCTCGTTTTTGTATTATTTCTCTCATTTTCATCAGCATCATCCTTTTTCTGCTACTTCAGATTCATTTATCATTCCTCTCAATCTCGCTTCACATCCATTTCCACCTTTCTCTCTCTTCTCGTTCATAATGTGTATATCACGCCTTGTCAGATTTGTTTTCGTTTCTTTCTAACATTTCATTTTTAATTTCTATCCAGTTTACACATTTTATTTTAATAATTGTTGGCGTATCTTTTCTCTTTCTATTTCAGTTTTCCCCACTGTTTCAGCTAATCGATGTTTTATTTTCTTGTTCCAATATTTTTCCCCTTTTTAATTCACTTTCTGTATTCAAACTTCTTTCATTCTTTCCTATATTTTTACATTATAACAATTTTCATGATTAATGTCTAGATAGATTTTTCTCACTGTCTCTCTGTCTTTATTATTGTCGCGTAGAAGTTAGTAATATCAATTATGAATGAATAGTAAGTTCAACCCGCAATAAGTGCTCCTTCATCTGACTTGTACCACAACTAAGCTATATTTAGGAAATCTCTATGAATCTTATGTTTATTCCATTCTGCAGCAAACACAAATTAAATAATAAAAAAATAAATAAGAAATCAGTATAAAACATTTGCCAGTTCACTTTCACCACAACAACATTTATGTTGAAATATTTGCATCCGGTTTCTCTCAAATTTACAACTGTAATCACGCCCAATCGTTTTCTATGCCATCTCTTGTTACCTATTTCCTTGTAAACTGCTACACTTCTATTATTAAGTATTTCTATAGATACTTTTTACTCGCTTTTTTGTCTCGCCTGCTTTTCTTAACCCTTCAAATGCCCATGACACAGCAATCCTCCACTTCCTTCGTTCTAAACAACAACAAAATTGACAACAATCTAATATACATTCTCATTCTCATACATTTTGTTAATGAATGCAAGCGTGATCTCAAAGAGGAAAAATCACTATTCTATAGACTACTGGCGGCTCTGCAAGTGTGTACTGAACAAGAGCAAATTCACAGTCTCTTCTCTCTTCAAATAATTTGAAGAGTTATCAAGAACACCAGAAAGCTGTAACACGAGGGGAAGTAGAAAAATCAGGCGTGGCTGACCACATATGGAGAGAGAAGGGTGATCACCGCCCTCTATGGGATCATGTTGAGATCATAGACAAGGAACACCATTGGAAAATTCGTAAACTTAAGGAATCCGCACATATGCTAGGCCACAAAAATTTCCTGAGCCAACCAAGCATAGAAATAAATACAATATGGGAACCAGTAATAAGGAGTGCCAGAGAAAAGCAATGATAACAAAAAAGTTGCAATATCAGCTCTGGTAAAAACATGAAATTGTTGAAACTTGACTAATGCATGGAATAATAATGCTACACAAAATGTTCTTAGAACAAAATGTATTGAAACAAGAAAGTGTACACAATATTTACATATAGACTTTTGTATATTCCTGGGAAGACCGTTCCCGGAGAATGTGTTGACTGAGTCGCAGTCGGGCAGAGTCTCTGGTTGAAACCCTTCCTTCCCGGTACCAACCATATTTATATGGTCGGTACTCCACTATGCAAATTAGGTGGATCCTACCACAACAGTAATATGAGCACTGGTAAAAATGGTTTCTGAAGAAATTAGGTTCATAATACCCAGAAATTCATACCCAGATGTCCTCAAGAACACATGGCACAGTGGATAAAGGCGTTGCCTAGACAGAACCCAAAGAGTGTGCGTTCAATACCCGGTTAAAGCAGTGGAGAAGTTTCAGAGGGAAATTAACAGGAGATAACTGATAACTGACATGCATCAAACATGGCACGTGGAACTAGAACAGTCTACAGCAAAATAAAGGGTTCAGTTCGACATTCCAACTACCTGAAGAAGGCCTGAGCGTACAGCGGCCGAAACGTTGTAATAAATATGGCGACAAAGATGAGGTCAATAGTCCGAATAATGTAAATAATGTAGTTATCAGCTACTTTACGACTGCTTTGCCCGGAAATCCTCTTCCAACTCCACTCTCATATCCTCTACAGTATCTCTACCTCATTTTCCCTCGGTCATTCACTGTTTTTAATCTCCATCAACGACCATTCCGATGTCACTAGTTCCCAACTTGGTATCTATGCATACGATACAAATATTTACTCCGAGAACAGAGCCTCTACTGAGTAATATTCACTCTGCCGATCGTTTCTGCTATCATTTCTAAACTAAATAACCCAAAAGTTTACATATTTAACGGTATCCCTGCAATCTTCTTACTTGCCAGCTTGCTGGAATTACTCCTCTGTACTTCCTGTCTTTAAGAATTCTGAAGAACAATATGAGTCCTGGAATTATGAAACTATTAGTCGCTTACCGCCTTTTTGACAAAGTATTACGTGCTCTAACCAATGATGAATTGGTAAAGCGTTTTAATTTGCACAACCTTTCGGATAAGCAATATGGTTTTTCTTTCAGTATATCGACCGCCGATATGTTCATAGCTTTCACCAAATTTGTCTTTCTAGCTTTCAGATAAAAACCGGAAAGCTAGTGTTGGACCTCTAGTTATTCCAAAGACGTCCGACAGTGTTTTGTATGATGGGTTTTGCCACAAGCTCAAGAACTACGGTATATCTCTTCGAATATTTGGCCTAATCCAATCGTTTCTAACAAATTGAGTAATGAATAGACCTGCTTCTAGTTCATGTCATATTAATACAAGTGTCCACCGGGACTCTGCCCTCGGTCATTCACTGTTTTTAATCTCCATCAACGACCATTCCGATGTCATTAGTTCCCAACTTGGTATCTATGCATACGATACAAATATTTACTCCTATCTTAGTAGCGAAAACACTGACAATTGTTCTCGAAAAGAACCGCCAATCTTAACTGAAGCAGGGAATAGCTTGTAAATTTTAACACTTCCAAAACAAAATTACTTTCATTTAATCGCTACGGGGACACTTTTCTGATTGCCATCAACATGGTCAATGATAAAATATAGGAGAACAACAATCTACGTCTTTATGGACTCACGTTTTCCACTGACATGTAGTAGAATGATTATATTGAATGAATTGTTAGTTCTACTGCAAAGAAATTGTTCACTGCGTCGTGCCAGAAAATTCTTCTCGCCAGAATCCATATTGCATATTTATAAATCTACCATTCGTCTGTGCATTGAATACTGATGCCATATCTGCTTTAGTGCTCCTACTATATATGCCGAGACTCTTGACAAAATTCAAAGAAGATTCTGTAATGTAATAAATCCTGATCTAGCATCTCGACTTTAGTCACTTTCCACCAACGTGACGTGGCTTATCTGTCATTTCTATAAATATTTTCCTGACAATTGTTCTGATGAGCTATTATCCTTAGTGCCTCAACTGCGTGAATATAAGCGTGCTACTAGATTTGCCACTACGTCTCAACGTTTTAGCTAAGTTCAACATTTGTTTATTTTCTCACCTGTGAAAATTCCCTTCCGATTTCTTGCTTTCCTGCCAACTACTTTCTTCAAAAATGTAAATGCAATATCAATCATCATCTTGTCTTGCTGAATCAAGTTCCTTTATTGTCTTTCTCCTTACTTTTCCAACTAAAGTCTTCTAATATTTCACTCCCTGTAAACTCATGTCTCCTAGTGGCATTGCCACTTTGCTTGGTAGAAACTACACCATTTGATCACATTTTGTAAATTATAGTAATACAGCGCTTATTAGTTTCGACGTAGCTTTCTAATCTAAAGTGTTTAATGCTTTTAGAACAATGGAGAATACAACAGTCTTGGCAGTTACTAATAATTCATAACAAATGAAATGATCTCAGAACACTTGTCTGCTGTTTTGGCTTTGAATTGTTTTCTAGGAAGAGTCCTCTTATCTGTTGTCTTAACCATCATTTATTTTTCATGAATAGTTTATCTCTACATGGTGTTTCACTTCTTGGTATTAAAAAAGAAAATACAGTAATATCTGAATATTAAAAGGTTAATATTTAAATGGCTTTTCAAAATAATATCTACAAGGATTCTTCACTCATTTGATTAATTAGATTATTACGTTGCAAATTATTTTATGATTTGTAAGAAAAAGTATGGGGGTTGCTTTTCGTCCGGACAACACAGTGTTTCTGTGATTTTCGCAATTATATTGTTGAAATTCCAAAGAAATAAATATTTAATAAAAACCCTGAATTTGTCAGAGGAACAAGATTTTTTCAAATGTAAAACATTATTATTTCACATTATTAGTGAGTGTAAAGCTATTGTCGTTTGAGGAGAGTTAAGATTAATTGTAAAGTCATATTTTGAATGTACTTTAAGGAATATGAAAAAAAACTCTTGAAAGCATAAAATATTAACATTAAATATGAGACACTTTTACAGTGGTGTGTTCATAAGTATTCTACATTAATTTGTAAATGCTAGTGTTACAATTGACTTGATCTTTTTCATATCAATACATTTTATTCATACTCGTACTGAGACTTTCCAATTACAAATAATCTTTTGAGCAAATAATATTCCTTTAAAAACCTGACATCAGTAGTATTTTCATAACTTCAACATTTTCTGGAATAACTACTTCAGTACTTCATATACGCTACAGTTATTCAAAAGAAGTTATTTTGTTGCAGATAAATAAAACTAAAATATCCATAAAGAGATGGTAATCGACGAATGAGCTCTGAAAATATCTCAGTTTGATCAAGAGGCATATACAAAATAATAATAATAATAAAATAACTGATGTCTGGGCATTTGATCATATTTTGCGAAGTGACTCACGTCGAAAACTTCTTAGCTATATATTTATTTCTTCTTGTCTATATATTTATTTCTTAAGCGTTTTTCTCAGTGCGTAGATGTGTTTGAAATAATATTCCTGTTTTCTGTTTTCTTAAACAGTAAAATTAATGTAAACCGGTCTAGATCGAGAATTCTTAAATAGAAATGTGCTTCCCAACAAGGAGAGAACATGAAGTCTCTTTTTTTTCGATCCAGGAAACCAATTCTATATCAGAAGTGAGCTCTTAACAATTAGGAAACCAGAAACCATCTTGATAAATAAAAGCTCAGTAACTTAAAGAGTAACGTTTATAGAGATATGAAATAATGTAGGATTAAAAAGAATATTTAAAATTTACCGTATTTACATTTCTGTTATAAAAAATAAAGCTAGCAGATATAGATTCGGGAAGTCCCAAAGAGATGTGTATATTCATTAAGTAGGTAACTGAAATTAATTTCCCTGTTTAAGAAAATAAAATAAAACAGGGATATCAACTAAAAATAACGTTTATAGTAATAATCAACAATTTCGGATGTATTTTTAAAATCCGGTCCAAAATTCAGGTGTACCTCATTTATATAGACTTTTAACTTACCTGGCCAAACACACTACCGATCAAAATAAGAGAATTATTGATTTAATTGTAGCTCTTATTAGTAACAGTTGCTTAGGTAAGTTGGAATGTAGAATAGGATTTGTAGGTGCAGTAATGTTTATCGAGGTTGAAATTAGAACTGGTGAGACGAAGTTGCATCCCTATGCACTAAAGCCCCTGAGAAAATGAATACAACTCTTCTCCCACATCCAGTTATGAGTAGCAAGTCAGATTGTTCTTCTGTGCTTGGGGTGGCAGCTGTTGAGAAAAGGACAATGCTGAATTCAAAACGGCGGAGAAGGCAAAGGGAAACGAAGCCTCTGTCTTTCACGAAAAGCCATGGCTATTCACATATATTAAAGAAATGTAAGCTGCAGCGTGATATGACAGCCTATGACCAGGAGGGATATGACATTTAAGAAGAAATTTTGAATATATTTGCTAAACTCGGCATTTCAATTCGGATAATATGTTATTTTTGTTGTATTCATGGAACTGAGAAATAAAAATGTTAACATAATATAAATATTTATTCGGATGCTGGAAACAATCTCACAATATTTTTTCCGAAAACACCCGCATATATCAGATAAAAATAAGCATGCCAAATGCTGCCTGATTGTTCGGAAAGACGACAGGCATCTTTGGCAACAATTTGTTATGTGCCCTCTAGCTGACAATTCAAAAATGTTAATGCGAAAACATACATAGCAACGAATGCAAAAATCAACAGAAAGAGCAACCATCCTCTGATTAATAAAGACTTTAATCATAAATCTAATAACGATCGAGGATTTTATTGATAGAACAACACAGACAATGTATTAACAGTGAATAGCGGGAGCAGAAACAAAAAGAGAGAGGGTGATGAAAACAGGACATCGAGAAGGAAAAGGTGTAAAGGCCTTTGACATTTACCCTAAGCAAATCCGTGTCCCCTGATGCGTAATTCTGACTAATAAGAGTAATATGGGTTATGAATGTCTTGCCAGCCATTTCCATCTGACACGGGCCAACGTGTGTCCGATCATTCGAATGACACATTAACTGCCCGTTCGTGGCCTCTAGGTGCCACATTCATCAAAACGACGACACGTGCCAACGACGAACATTAAAAAACAACAATGCATTACACACACATCTCTGTCTGTGAGTGTGCGCGTGTGTGTGTACGTGTGTATGCACGTGTGTGTGTGTAAACTTTGCATCACAAGTGTCCATCACATCTGTAGATCAGGTATATGAACCATGCTTGGACCCGACAAATAGCTTCTTAACTTGAGCCGTGTTGTTCAATATTGTTAATATGGTGTTTCAAAGAAGGTGCTCTTATTGCGATGTTATAAGTTAAGCTAACCTTTATCGCTCTGTACTATTGGCACGAGGACTAATAACTTTTAACATTAATTTCAAAAAATTTAGCCAAAAGCATCAGAAGAAAAAATCACTTAAACTGTGGAAGTTCATTAAATGAGAAACGCTAATTCTGAATATCGGATTTTATCTTTTTTAAATGATTTTATGGATGAGTGGACAGATCTGAAAATTATGAACGTGTATAATGATGCGGTTCTGAAGAATATTTTTTAACTGACCAAATAGTCCTTTCAAAATATGTGATTAATCACTTGGGTAAAGTTTGAGAAGTTCATCCGGACAGAAAAAACATTTCACCACCCCACCCCATTTTAATTTCGTTCATGCTAATTTCAGTTACTTTTCTTACAACCTTCAGATCGATATTCAACAACCGTTATTAAGCTACATGAATAACAATTAAACAATTAATTTCAACGAGACTCGACATCGTGCACTCATTTTTGGTGGAAAACTTTTTCATTCAAAAGCTGCCTTTATAATTACCTTACAGATGTTCTATTTGTCTATATTCATATGTAAATATTTCACATGTTGATACGCTATCAGTATCGAAATAATTTTAAAATTATTCACGTGTCCAATCTTTCTCTTCTGTCATGCATAATATCTATCAGATAGAAATACATTTCTCCCTATAACTAAAATATTAATTGGGTATTTGCTTAATTGGCAACATGAAAACACTTTGAAAACATAAAAGTTTCTTAAATACGAATAATGCAGGCTGTTTATTAAATACTGAAGTAAATATTTTCTCAAATCAAATTCTTACCTACTAGCAATTTCCACATTAACCTGCTGTTCACCCCATTTACTCATACGTGGCTTTCTCTTCAATGGATTATGCATAAATGCAGTTTAAAATTTAGGATAATCCAAGTAAATAAAGTAAATCAACCGCTTTGTATGCCTTGTTTATCAGGAAGATTTTCATTTTATTCCCCACAGCCAGAAAGCTTACAACATAGGCGCACATAGTAGATTAAATTCGGACTTTGTCTGTATGATACTCTGTGTTATTTTGAATAACAAATTCTATCGAAACTTAAAATATCCTTTTTTAGCCAGGAGGAGGAATTGATATAATACTCTTATCTTAGGACCCATATAATCAGCGCTTCTAAAAGGTTATCAAAAGATTTACCATTTACAGTGTACTTTTTTTCCCCAAGTTTCGTAAAATCCTCTTTGATATTAAAAATATGTATACATGAATTTCTTTAAATTTATGGGCATATTGCACACTTATAAATATATAATTATATGTGTGTAAACCTTCATGTTTTATTCAGAATGGATTTAGTTAATATAAAGTCATAAATGCAATTATATTAAAATAATAATCTTCCTTATTTTTTATCAACATCTTGATTTTAGCTGGTATAATTTAATATACTAATAGATAACACTTAATAAAATATTTTATATACACCATCGTCACTTACTGTACTTAAAGAGCTGGAAACTATATTTAACATTTGCTAACAAGGCTAAACAAGATGTATTTATTCTTTTTTTTTATTTGATCACAATGGTAGTTTAGATGAAACAAATATAGATTGTTAGCACGGAATGAGACGGAGATCGTAGAACTATATGTACATAATTGGTAGTACGGAGAAAGAGCTTCTGAATTTGGGCTTTCAAAAGCCATAAACGGTCTAAATGATATGTAATAGAGAAATGAATTTTAACATCTTTTGTTACCATTAGAAGAACTAAAGGTTAAGAATATCATATGCACTGCATTAGAACAAGATAATATCGAGTGCTATGGTGTGGAAGTCTGTCTTTGGGCAAACCGTGATGAGTCGTAGTATAAAATTAATTGAATTATGGATAATAATTCTCATTAAGAAATATTCGATAGCGCTATGCTACCATACATCAAATGTCATATGGGTCGATCGTAGTTTTCTTCAAATGTTAGCAACACGAAGTATACCAGACTCGTCAAGTTCTGAACAACACTGAGGCGTTAGTATAGTTGATACAATAACTGGGCATCAAGAAAATCATAGAAAGTAGCATTTGATACCAAGCTACAAATGTGAATTATATATCTAATATAAAGATAGTTATGGAAAATACACATTATTAGCAATATAAATCTAATTGATTCGATGTCTCGTAGATGTGATGTTGAATTAAACGATATCACTTGCATTACAAGATACGAATAATTGCGTTTTCATTTACAAGTCTATTTCTGAGTGAGGGACTTGTGTTACGTAATGAAAATGGCTGAAAATTAGATAGCAACAGTAACAAATTAACATTAGGCTAGGGTGCCTAAAATTCACCAACAAAACAGCAATTAAAAGAACGAAAATATATTTCAATCTGCGTGTGTTTAAGATATACATGTTATAAAATGCAAAACAGGCACCCACACACAGAAAGACACGCGCGAGCGCGCGTGTGTGTGCATCTATTTCCTTAATCAGGAAGACTCTTAGAAGCCGTTACATGTCAGGTTATTTGGCAAATTCATAAAGCATTGGCAAAACATTTATACACTCCAATAATATTTATAAAAACCTTAAAACGTGGTAGTCTATGCATTTCAGCAGACATCATCAGAGCCCGTATTGTTTTCGAAAATCTTTGAAATCTCAAATCACTGAAAAGAATTCTGGTTTGACTTGAAAGGAAAAATATTTTCCATTATAATAAAATTCCACAACATGGCACCTGCATATATAGATCCACTGCAATTTTTTTTTTTTTTTTTTTTTGTTTGTTTGTTTGTATGGGTGAGAGTTTCTGGGCAGGTATATATCTAAAAACATTTCATTGTTATTCCTTCAATGTAAATTTTTTCAAAACTTTTGCTCAAAGATGTTCCCGTAAATTCTAATACATATCGTAAAGATCAGATTAATGTTTTTTTGTTGTTGTTTTTTTTTTTTTTTTTTTTTTTTTTTTTTTTTTGTAATTTTTCAGATATTATTCCATTCGGAATGTTATCACTTGCTTAGAAATTCACTATAATCAACGTTTCCTTACAATTAAAAAATGGAGATATTTTACTCTCTTTCTCTCTCCTCTCTTCCTCTGTATGTGTGTGACTAATTCGACTACATCTTATTTCATAGACTCTAGACGCTGTTCCTATTGATAATTTAAAAGTATTTTCGGCAAAATATATTAGCAAGTGAATGAAGCCAATAAATAAATAATCTCTTTTTCTTGCTATTTTTAATTTATCTTTTAGTTTACATAAAACTGGAATTTCAGAGACAGAGAAAGAAGATATTTCCAGCTGGTTACTGGGAGAATTGAATTCTTGGAGTTTTGTAAGCGCAATTACAGATTTTGATTTAGAAAAACCCAATTTTGCACTTGCAGGAAAATAGAAAATTAAACTGAATTGAAAATTATATCAATGAAATAAATCAGAAAATATTTCTCAAAAAAAAATGGCAAAGGAAAAGGAAAAAGGTTAAAGAAAGATTAGAAAAAGGAATAGGGAAATATTTGTATAAAAGAAAGAACGATCGAAAGAAAGAAAGCAGATTGATTGAGTATTTCATGACTGCAGAAAACACCAATAAATAGGGTTTATGAATTTTTAGCCACAAAGAAAAATTCCAAAATTTAATTTAATGCCCACTAGTAATGAAGTAAAAATTTATCCAAATGAAAACAACAAACAACCTGAGGAAATGAATTCATTGTGAATAAAACAGCAAAAACAAACTGATAAAGCGAGACGATCACAGTAACGGAGAAGGATTGAAAAGCAAAAGAGACTGGATTAGAGCAAACAGAAGAGTAAGACCAAAAGAAACCAATAAAGCCAGGATGAGAAAAGAGAGAGCAAAAAGTAAGCGATAAGATTACAAAAGTAAACTTTGATTTAATGAAAGAATTATGTATTAAATCTGTGAAATATGCACACAAAACAAGACGATAGTTAAATTCAATACCTTTGATTAGAATTAGCAAAAAAAAATTGAATTTTTACGTTTTGCTTTTGACTGAAAATTGCTCGAGATTTTTATATTTTATTATTATTTGAAAAAATTCATTTAATATTTTCTGGGTTTTTTTCTTAAAAAATTAAATTTCATTTTACTGGATTTGTAGATATGAAAGGAGAATATGAAATTTTATAATTTAATTAAAATGTTTATATAGGTAAAAGATGTTATTTTTGAGAAACACGATAAAATTTATATCCGATGAGTGTTAAAGGCTTCACTAAATTTTCTTTTCTATTCACGATTCATAAACATTTGTGAAACTGTGGTCAAATCCAAGCACTACGTTTAGTGGAACATCAGTTTGTTAAAAGTAGAAAGCGTCAGATTTCCATTATATATTTCACCACTGAACAAATCAGGGCATGTCAATTCTAAAATGGTAATAAAAAGTAATTAATATAAAGTTATGAATAATAAACTTTATGGAAAGTAGTCTTACGTACTTATAGTATAGTTTATAATTATTGCAAAACTTAGCGTAGCGTCATTTTCTGTTAACTTTACTAGGTTAAACGAAATTCTACATAATCACATTGAGACAGCAATCAAGACTAAAAAGATCAATGAATACACAAATCAAAATCATTCCTAAAACATTATCGTATAAAAAAGAAAAACTTATTTACTTATTTGTTCTGATGTGGAAATACGAAAGTTATTTTGAAATACTAGGAGATTAAATCAAATTCCATTAAATGATAATTCTCTTCGATGCGGTCAAATTGCCGATCAGTGAAGTCATTAACTGTTAATTGTGTAATTCATATGTATACGTGTTTTACAGACATGTAATAATAAATATAAGCACTTGGGATCAGACAATTTGTTTAATTTAAACGATTAAAATTATTATTATCAGTAAATACCCTGATGCTTATATCAGGTTACTAGTAGGTACTAATATAACTATACTTTTTTTTCAGATTTTACTTCCTTCAAATATTTCAATACGACAATACACTTACTACATAAAACCGTTATGAGTGATGTGAGCAACTGATGCTTTTATCACAAACCCAAGCCCCACTCTAGAGGTTCATTCTGAATCATATTTCTTGTGTTTCTGAAGTCTGTCTTAATTAATTATAATTATATTTTGCCTCCTCAAAGTTTTTGCAAAAGTTAAGTATTGGAAAACTTCATTCTCGAATGGCATGGTTGAGTTATGAGGAGATGAATTATGGCGGAAAAAATCTAGGATGGGTTATGAATGAATACAAAACCAAACACGTCTTTAATGAATTACAACAAAAAAGAAAATTATATTTTATGTTTCAAATAATTTAGTGTATAATAAGGTAAGATTTGTCGGTTTGATCCTTAATCAAGCTGTTAGTATTTAATTTTAAGATTCTGAAAGAGGCTTCGTTGTATCTATGAATATACGGGAGTTAAAATATGGTTTACTCGAAAAATTTCCATACACTTAGGACATAGTATTCATTCTCTAGATGTAACAAGTCATGATTTTAGTTATATCATACTGAAGATTGCGTTTTATGATAATAAATATGTATAAAAATATTAAGAACAAGAGTGCAAATAGGTTTTATAATTATAACCTAAAATCTAAAAGATCTGTTAATGAAACCAACGAAAATTTAAGTAAAATAAAGTTGAATTAAAACCTAAATGCGAAGCTCACAATGAATATCATAACTAGGGTATAAAATAAATCAGAAGAAACGGAAAATCAAAGATGGTTGTTTAATCTATGGTTTATACAACAACTATGCTGAACGGATATTAGTTATAGGTTCTGGGTGTGGGTGCATAATATGGTGTAATAATATGTTTGATCAAAGCCATTGCCCTTAAATCCGTAAACACGATAACTTCTGATTTCGTGCTAGTGAATATTTCAGAACAGTTTCTTCTACCTAATTTCACTCTCTAATGCTACTTTCCAATGAAGTGGATGCGTGGCCAATTGGTTAGCGTTCCGATTATGAAACACGTGTTCGAGTTTATATATATACATGGAGAGAGTCGGGTATGAATAAGTATGTTATATGACAAAATAAAACTGTTCAAACTCAAGTATAGCTTCTCAATAAATTTAATAAAATGTATCAAACTTCATGCAATAATGTACTTGTGCACTCAACATTTTCGTAAAAATTGTTGATTGATTCTATGTCGAAACGTTATCTAAAATAGTTTAATGAGGTGATTTTGAACTTAACTCTAGTTTATATTCCAATGGATGAAAAACGTCGAGAGAGAACAGTTTGATGCATTCCATCAACACTGGGAGGATTGCATTGAAAATGACTATTTTTAACATCACCTGAAGTATGAGAGCAACAATTATAGGTTAAGTATATGCTCACTTTTGCAAGTATGTAAATGTCGAATTTACTGCGAGGGTGAAGACAAATCCAGAAGGCCTGGTGGCAAATTCTGGAAAAACAATAATTTAAGTGGGTACCTTACCCCGAAAACCCTTCTTAAATTCGAATAAATAGCATCTAGTGTTCAGAAAAATTTTCAAGACGTTCACTGATATTCTATCTTGAAGAGCCGATTGACTCAGGTGACATTTCGCATTGCCCACCAGAAAATCTTTTTCCAGACCTTGATCTGCCTTATAACTTGAAATGCTACTTTGCATAGATTTCTTAGCTCATTTTAAGAACGCTCCAGTGGACATATAACACGAGTTAAAGGGCCAAGAGTTCAGCAGGATGGAACATTGCTTAATCTCTCTCTCTCTCCTACATATATATATATATATATATATATATATATATATATATGCGTATATTTATAATTGTTTGTGTGTGCTTGAGAGTGGGTGCATAATGAGGTGAGGATCTCCTTTTCCAAAAGGGTTTATATTCTTGATACGAAAATGAAAAGCCAAGAGTTTTTGGGTTTTTTTTCTGAATATACATATAGTAGTTATGTGTATGTATGCGCAAGATGAAGGCTCTTATACAAATGTGATGTAATCCAGATAGATGTTAACAGAAAATTTAATTTCCTCAAATAAACATTTGAGTAAATTAAATTTTCTGTAAGCATTATTTTTCAAAGAAATTCATACATATACACGTATGTTAGTGCAGCAACACACGCGCACACACACTCACACACACATATATACATACATATATATATATATATATATATATATATATATATATATATATATATATACTAGCTATTTTGAATAAGATATATATAATAATAATTCAAATACATATTTTGTTTAGACCATGACTACATTTTCGTGACTTTTAACTTGCCCTGTAATTTAGTGAAATTAAATTTTAAGCATCCAACACGACCACAAGGTTTAAAATAAAACAATAGTAAACAACAATGCAAAAATCTTATAACAAACTTTAAAAACAATTGCCAACAAAAAAAAAAATAAAATATATATGAATTTAGAAAAAAATACGAAATATTATAAAAACTAACAAAAAATAGGATCCACCACCAGAAATTGACACGTGAAGACGTGACACTTTTCAGTAAAATAAGAAAAGACTACATACTTCATACATATAGGTAGAAACATATCAAGCAAAAATAATTCATTTAGGTAAAAATATTTTGTCTCATCATACCTAGATGTCCTCAAGGGCACATGGCACAGTGGATAAAGGCGTTGGTTAAATCCAGTTACCTAAAGAGTGTGAGTTCAATACCCGGTTAAGGCAGTGGAGAACTTTCAGAGGGAAATTAGCTGGAGATACCTGATAACGGACATCCATCAAACATGGAACTAGAACAGTCTACCCCAGTGAGCAAAATAAAAGGTCCAGTTCGAAATTCCAACCACCTGAGGAAGGCCGGAGCGTACAATGGCCGAAACGTTGTGATAAATATGGCGACAATAGTCCAAATAATGTAAGGTTATTGTCAGTTTTTTGCTACAATGTCATCTACTTCTGATGAAGTGGACGAAAAAATGTCATACGGAGAGCTCATATTTTTATAAGTTTTCTCGGGTATTCAGGCCTGTAGACGAACATAAATAAATCTACTTTTTAATAAGTAAAAGGAGCGTCTTCTCAAATACGAATATCCACTAAATTTAAGGTTGAAAGTGAAAAAAATCTGTCGGGTTATTAAATAATAACATTAAAGTGGAGGATGAAGAAAGCGGCTTTTCTAGTTGTATTTTTGTTTAGGGCCACAATTCTGAGTTTTATTTGCGGTTACTACTATTATTTATATTTAACAACAGAATATATAGAAACCATCTCAAAGCACATATATGCCAACACTGAGAACAAGTCCAAATACACCAAAATAACATGAATTTTTTTAAAAAATTACAACAATACCTCAAAACAATGTAATATTTGCTGAAGGAAAACATTGTCTTTCTTCTATCTGCTGTGTCTCCCCAAGACGTCTGTGATCATGTCTCACAACTTCCCCTCCTCTGTAGCTCTTAATAAGTTTTGTCCTTTTGACATATCTCCAAAGATCTGATCCACCATCCATTCGCTCAAGCTCGCCAGGTAGTTTGTGCGTTGTTATCTCCTCTCTTTCTACCTCTCTCTCTCTCTGTCTGTCTCTGTCTCTCTCTCCCCCCTCTCTCTCTCTCTCTCTTACCTTTAATCTCTCCGTGAGCATCAGATTTTCCAAGCCCTCTTTCCTCATTATATTGCCCAGAAATGTCAACTGTCTCTTCCTGGTGTTAAGCATTAGTGTCCTTTTTGTTTCCAGTTTCTAGAATTCCATCGTTGCTCACATGTTCGGTCCATTACAACCTTCTGTCGAACCACATTTTTGTTGCTTCAAGTCTCTTCTTCACTGTCATATAGAAGGATTGATACTACATAATACTTTAGTAATTTTTTCTTTATTTATAAGGATAATTTTATGTTTCTTAATTTATATTCAGCTTTTGGAAGACATATTTCTTTATCCAAATGCGCTTTCGTACTTGCATCCGCTTCCCCCCCCCAATATCTATATAGTTGCACCTCTTTGATTTCGGTATCTTCAATCTTTTGAGCTGTTCGTTTTGCTAACAAAAATTCATTCAATCTTCGTGAAATTAATGTTTAATATTTTCTTCTCACTTTCCTTATCTACCTTTTTGTAGGAGCCTCTTGTAGTTTCTTTTCTATATCTGCTCCCAACACTGTGTCCCCTACATATCTTATGCTGTTAAGATTGCGGCCGTCAACAATGAATCCTGGTAGGACTTATAATTCACTCAGTATTATTACATCGCTGTATAACTTGAAGAGATCTGGTGAGAAGACATATTCTTGTCTTACATCCTTTTTTTTTCTTTTGCATATTTACTGAACTCATTTCCTCTCTCCCTCTCTCTCTCTCTCTCTCTCTCTCTCTCTCTCTTTGCAGGCAGTTTGCTGTCAGTATAGGTTCTGGATGATTCTAATATCCTTCCCCATACATGTCAAGGTTAACGAGCAGTTCTAACAGTTCTTTGTGATTTACTTCATAAAACGCTACTGAATAATCTATAAAATATAGGTATACATCCTTTTGTATTTTTATTGCTCTTCCTGATATCATTCTGAACATGATTAAAGCGTTCCTTGTTTCAATGTCTTTAATGAACCTTTATCCTATTTAAAGTATGATTATTCTGTACTCTCTTCCTCAAGGAAAGATAAACTGCTAAATAAGTGATCAGAGCTTATTTCCAAATGCAGGCACAAAAATAAAATCATTCGGAACTATCTACTAACACATCCTGACTAAAAATGAATTCACAAATAATTCTAATAAATTTTAAATATCAAATCTTAAAATAATAAAAACATAACTAAATAAATTTAATTCAATAAAATGATATCAATGTAAGTAATCTCGAGGTTATGACAGTATATAAATTAGTGCATTTACATTGAAACTTCCTACAGACATGTAAAATGAGAAATCTAGATGTCATGACCGTAAATAAACCTCCCCTCAGCCTTAAGCAAAATGAAGAATCATTTTCCTCTTTTCCCACTTCATTTAACCCCTTAGTGATCTAAAGATACAGCTCGCTAATAGAATAGTGGTATTTTGTCAGAATATCATATTGAACTGACAGTCACCATGCCGTGTTGA
Source organism: Acanthosepion lycidas (assembly GCA_963932145.1). NCBI lineage: Eukaryota > Metazoa > Mollusca > Cephalopoda > Sepiida > Sepiidae > Acanthosepion > Acanthosepion lycidas. The sequence continues at coordinate 78,775,821 of OZ010573.1, read as the reverse complement.
TTCCTGTGTCCACCTATTTCATGTCTATAAACGCTCCGTATCCGATATCGAGTACTCATACACAAAAAAGTAAGTCATATTAAATAATATATTTTCATATATTCCATTCAGTTCCTACACAATTATAATTGCAGTCATTGCATCCCATCCACTGAATCGAGTCTCACCACTATTATTTGGAAAAGTAACCCGATATAATCCCTTGACGAAAAATATCAGTATGTGTGGTCTGATAGTGACGATTGGATTAGTTTATTCACAGTTCTTTCCTCCTAATTGAAAGATGCAATGCAAAGATGCACATAGAGAAAACAACAGCGGTGCGTGTGGTCGTGCCGGGTGAAGCTGTCTGTTTCACTTATCAATTATACTTAATCCCAGTAAAATTTTAAAAGAAGAACAAAAAAAAAAAGGATAAATAAAACCCAAAGCACGTGATAAACGTGATTGGTTGCATATGGGAGAACGCAGTGTTTGGTGTTTTTTGAGCAGCAGCTATGTTACAATGACGAGACGATTTTGTAGGTGGCCGTAGAAAAAAACCATCTTGTTCAACGCTCAGATTACAACATTAGCAAGTGCACTTGATAAAGTGACCCGTGGTGCAAGGCTGTGGGTCCTTTATGTGACGTAACAGCTCTCCCCGTAACACCCGTCGGTATTTTGGCGAGTGAAAATAAATTTACATGGCAGTGCTGATATATGGGTCTCCGCTGACGGACGTGGTAAAAAATAAAGAAAAATAAAATAAAGACAAACAATTTACTCATTACAAAAGGAAACGTTTGTGTGTGCATGTGCGGGAGCATATACGTTTGTTTGCGCTTTTAGGAGTGAGAAAGTGAGGCAGACACAAAGGGAAAATAGCAAACAGTCGTATCCTTTCCTAGATTTTCATCATGTATATTTTACTACCTTTGCAGTGTTTAATATATATATATATATATATATATATATATATATATATATATATATATATATATATATATGTATGTATGTATGTATGTATTATTATTATTATTATTATTATTATTATTATTATTATTATTATTAGCAAGAAATAGCACGGAAAATAACGTCAAATTTAACCACATGGAGAAAATATTTTTTTTAAGATATTTCCTCTCACAGATGGCAACAATGAAAAGAATAATTTATACAGAACAAAATAGTTATTAATGAAAAATATTTTCATACATTAAACAAAACCAATTGAGAAGGTATCTGGGTGCACATAAGTACGATCAATATTACTGATTATAGGAAAAGAATAGAGATGCCAGTTTAGGCCAGCTTTCTTGGCTTGCTTATGATAATGGCAAAGATTAGTCTCATTAGAAATTTAAATTATTTGAATACATGGGCAGCTTAGCTGGAATTAGATGAATTTTGGGAATATTGTCTCGCTATACCAGATTTTATTATGCAATGTCTTTCCAATAAAATGTTTAAGGGCCAACTGATGCCGATAAGGATTGTCAGGATATTGCTATATTTATCTGAGTAGCACGTCAGTTCTTCTTGCAGTATCTATCCTTATTGAAAATATTAATAATTGTTTGGGGTGATGCAAACAATCTAAACGCGACATGGATTAACATTTAAATAAATTCCTAATATATTGGTCAGACAAAATTATATTTGATGAGCAAAATACCCTATGAATTTCATTATGTGTTTTGGGGTGCCAATTTGAATTTCTTGAAATTTTAGAACCGTTATCAGTCTTACATGATTTCATTTTGATAACGTTTCTACTGTTTGACTTTAACAGTAGTTTTATGGATTGTAATACGTTTTTGTTTTAATATTGTTCTCCATTCTCATATACATTTTTATGATGGATCACAAGTTTCAATTGGATTAATATTTAGAGATCAGCTGAGTTGCCCATGTATTCAAATAATTTAAATTCGTTAATTTGATAATTTAAAAAAAATTGCCCAATTAAGCAATATGAAGTTTAAAAAATGTTTTTATACTTCGTAGCAATGTGAGTAACTCATTCCAGCTTGCTTCATCTGACCAGGTATGGCATGCAGTGTGCATGGAGGCTTATTGAGGAAATCTAACGATTTCAAGGAAACCTATGTTACATCTATGACTTGTGAGGCTTCATGCCAAAATTTAGGTCAATTTGCGTTGTTGACGCAGCGTGTTCTTGGAATGGACGCACAATCAGATGCTCCGAATTAGCAATTATAACTAGATGGATAGATGGAGAAAGTAGACAGAAAACGATGCAATGGTGAGGCTTGCAACGTTTTATCTCTGGGGAAAGGGTTGTAGAGTGGAAAATAATTCATCAATCATAAGAAAACGTAGAAGATTTTGCAATATCAAAACAGGAATGTGAAAACTATTCAGCTCCAGCCAAGATGGGGCAATAATTCTCCATTTTCGGTGTGACCTGGCTCTTGTAAATGTAGCGCATGGCAGGAGGAATAAGGTAAATATTGGAGTGATAGAGGGAACTGAATTTTTTTCCAGTATCTTTAGCATTAGATCGCGTATTCACTTGGTATTTGGGGTGAGCTTAATTTCCAATAGGCGTTCAAGACATGTAGCCGCTTTGAGACCACCTGTTCACTGCGATAGTCTAATATTTAGAGTCTGCTCAGTGATGATAGAAAGTTATTGTAGTAGAGATCAGCTGCCAGGCTTTGGTCATCTAGATGTTTGTATGTGCATCAATATGCCATATATATTCACTAAAGATATGTTCTTAGGCAGACCAATAATATAAAGCAGAACAAGTTTTAGGACAGAGACGTGAACCTTAGATTTCTGCATTGATCTTACAGGTCTTGGAGGAATTGCCATTACCAGCGACCTTCATGGACCTACACGTTTTGAACGATTTGTTAATTGAAAGACTCTTGCAGTGATTTCATGGCTGGAGAGCTTTTGTAGCAACCCCTGATGCCCCACATCTTATCAAAAGCCTTTGATATATCTAAGGCGATCGTCTTTGTGATGAATTTATTGTCTAATAACTCACTGAATATATAGGCAATGACAGGATAACAGGAGTAAAACGAGTAGATTGAAATACGTTTTTTTTTGTTTGTTTTTTTTATTTTGTTTTTCGATCCGGAGGTTGTTCCTGCTGTTCTTCTTGAAAATGATAGCCCTAAAGAGTTTGTTGCTTGGACGATATTGAAGCGGAAATGAAAGCTCACCCGCATTCTTGAAAACAGGGTACACATTTGTCACCTTCCATAGACTTGGTTAGGATTTCATTTTCAAGAAGCGGTTAAACAGTTTTAAGATTGGAGATAACTGAGGGTTAATCTTCTTAAGAATAACCACAAAGTTGTGCTCCGTGAGAAGGGATCGGAAAGGGGATGACGTCTAAGTTGGAGTTAGAGACAAATATTGTTGCGAAGTTTTGCATTATCTAGCGAGTATGAGATAAACTCGAGTTCATTTATGATTGTAAACACATTTGTCCAGATATTTTCTAGACCTCACGTGATCAATATTGTTTGCTTTTGACCGGAATTCTCATGCATAGATGAAATTTGCATTTTCTAGAAATCTCTTACTATAATTTTGGAAATTTCTGAATGGATTAATGATCCTACTATACCGTTCTCTCTGAGAAATATTATAATTTTGTTTACGGTGATCTATGGCTGCAGTACATTAAGGCGGGAACCAATATCTACTATTCCGTTTTCGTTAGCATCTTTGATGGATAATAAAAGTGTCCATAACAGAAAGAAAATTTTAATATACAATAATTTTACAGAAGTAGAATGAAATTATAAAAACTTAAAATATCCGATTGTCAGTGCAATTTGAAACTATTGATAGAAAAAAAAAACAATGAAAAGTAACGAATGTTTTCTATTCAAATAAATTCTGACACTTACTGTGTCCTTATCTTTGTGTTTGAATTTTGGAAACAATCTAGAGAGTTCAAGTTCCAACGTTTGAAAGAACTTATATGTTCGTTTAGTGATGAAAGAGACTCTCTTTCGCAAAATTAATTAAATTTCAAAATGGAACAACATTGAATAAAGAGTATTTCTTATTTTCATTCACTAATAAGTTTTGTGCATTCATAATTCGAAGGGATATTTTGATAAATATTTCAACATATATTCAAAATTCCAGATATAAAAATCTAATTTCATCTCATATTCAAAATGATACTGCAACATCAGTGTAACAGAGTCATTTGATATGATCCGTTTTGTGGGGTGAACTCATTTTCAGTTTGCATTGCTAGATACTTGCTATTTCTACATAGTTTGTTACTAATGACTTATAATGATGATACATTTTTTAATTAATTTTGAAATTACAATTTTAAGCATATTTTTACAAATTGTATATATATTTTTAGACTTCTTCACGCAGGTATTTTTAACTTGTTCAAAATTTTAGGTAGCACTGTGTATCCCCCAAATATATGGACTGTTAACTAAATAAAATATATGCGTATATATATATATATATATATATATATATATATATTACTTACAGAACATGAGAAGTATTAAATGAAAAATGATAATGTGATCTAGGTGGCAATGTTTGGAATCATAACTAACCTTCTAGTATGATAGGTCATTAGCTAATGCCAGGAAAACGATCCTCATGTGTCGTAGAAAGTGAAAAGAAGTTAGATCCCGCCAGATAAATACAACATTGAGAATTGCAAATATGATAATTGCTTTCGTTGTAATAATACTGGGGACCACTGCATAATGTCTTGAATTATTGCAAATCCGAGTATGATTAGAAGCAACAGAATAGAGTATTGTTAGAATCGACGTGGAATGTGCTGCGTTTTGATATTTTTAACTCTAGCCAGGCTGACTAGATATACAAGTTTTACTATTTATTATTATGTTCAGGTAATGATATAAAAAACATACATATACAGAGTGCGACGGATAAATTGTCTAAATTACAAAAGAAATAAAGTAACACTTTACATATATATTTATCAAAATTAAACGAAAATATATTGAAATACTAAAGTGTAAATTTATTCAACAAAATCGGCATCGGCCCCAGATGACTTCGGAATATACTGCATTGCTTCTGGACGGTCTCCTTGTTGATGAAAGCTTGCCTTCAGTTCATTTCTGAAGTTACAAGAAGTTTTTTTGGTCTCTCGCTCAACTGCGCCCATCACATAATAATCAAAAGGGTTAGAGTCAGGGGTCAGATGTAAGAGGTAATGTAGATATTGTCTGAGAGCCATGACCGGATTCTCCTGCTTGTGTGGTATGGTGCAGAAACCTGTCGCCAGATATAGTGTCTTCCAGCATTCCCGCTTTTGACACAGGGCAGCACTACATCCTCAAGGCAAATTATGTAAGGCCTCTGTATTGAATCTGAGGTCCTCGACAAAAACTTTTGTAGATTTGTTTTTATTGTTTCTTATCAGAACGATCACAGTAAGTTTTCCAAGCTTCCGTTCCTTCGTAATCACAATTGGACTCATCGAACTCTTTCTGAATCTTCTACACTCTCCTCCGATTGACACACAAGAACTCTAAAATTTTTGAAATGAAGTCTCCGACAATAATAACGTGATGTACTTCATGCCGTTTCCAAATATTTTGCGGAGTGAATTGCGTCATGGTGCTCTTTATTCTTAGAGATGATGCCCAAAAGACACTACTATACTGTGCAGCGGACAAAATCAAAAAAAAAAATAATGGGCATGTGCAAAATAAAAAATGTAAGATGGCGTCAATTTTTCTGTACATACGAAAAACAAAACTTTTCAGAAACTTGTCTAAATGAAACATGTCTTTCTATATATATATATATATATATATATATATATATATATATATACATATATATGAAAGATTACTAAGAGTTAACCTGTAGAAAAAGACAATATTTATAAATGTAAAAGACAACAGGTAAACTGTAACGTTTCATCCAATGTAGACATTTTCAAGGCAAAAACGAAATAAATTTATTAAACAAACTAACTAATAATAACAAAACAAACCGTCCTTAGCAACTGGAAGAATTTAGAGAACGCTATTTTCATACTGTTAATTGAAAATTACGTCAAGTACTGTGACGTGTGTGGATATTATTTTATTGTTGTGTTGACGGATTCAACCATTTTCTTTTGAATTCTTGATACTGTTGTGTGTGTTTGCTTTGTTTTGTTATTATTAGGTACTTTGTTTAATAAATTCATTTCCTTTTTGTTTTGACATATATATATATATATATATATATATATATATATGTATTATATATATATATATGTATTATATATATATATATATATATGTATAAATATATATATATGTATATATATATATATATATATGTGTGTGTGTGTGTGTGTGTGTGTGTGTATGTATGCATTATATATTAGAAGAAAAATATACATAGGAGTAACTGAAGGACCCTGAAAACAATGAAACTACGCACACAAAATTTCTTTCGCAAATTGTAAATACGCGACCAGCACAATGCTTTCCAAGTCTATCTGGAAATTAAAAAAATAAAGCAAATCACATCAAAAACATCATGGAAAATAAGGAAGAGTATATCGGACTACAATAATCAATCCAAAAACTGCCAACACTACTTGAAGGAAAAAATATAGCTCTAATTGCCTTCCCAGACCAAAACAAACGATTAAATAAACGAGCAGAACTCACATCGAATTGCAGACACAAAAACAAATTTTTACTAATTGAAAAATCGAAAACTAAAAATAATCAATAAAAATGAATAGAAAATAAAAAGGCGAAAAAAATAAAATAATTAATACAAATAAATAAATAAATGAATTAAATAATAAACAAATAAACGAGACACTCCCGCCTAAATAACCGTTAAAATAGACTAGCCATAATGTATCACTGCCCCATATATAAGAAGTCGAGAAAAACTCGACGCATGTGGCATGATGTGGCATCTGATTGTTGACTTCAGTCTTCACTTATATATATATATATATATGTATATATATGTAAGCAAATATATGGATATAGATCCGACAGTATGAAGAAAAATATACGGAAAAAACAAACAAAAATCCTAATATCCAATTATGCTGTTTTAATGTTAATATGTCAACGTCGGACGTTTCGGTCTAATAAACAATATTCAGGACATATTCATAAAATATAATTAACATTATCAATTGAACATGACAAAGATGATGGAAATAAGAACAAGACTGGTATTTATTTGAACAAAAGTACAAATTGTGGCACAAGGCCAATAAAGGGGAGGGGTACATAAGAACAAGACTTATCCAAACAGATAACTGAAAGTTTTATATGATCAGCGTTCCGTTTTAAACATGGTCACGTTGTCGTCACGTAGGCGACGCTGTGAAAACGTATTCATAAATTTCTTTTCATAATTGCATATAAGGATTTTTGCTTGTTTTTTCCGTATATTTTTCTTCATATATATATATATATATATATATATATATATATATATATATATATAATGTGTGCGTGTGTATGAGTATAAAATATAAAAATTAGAATTGCCTATTATTATATTATTATGATATTCGCAAATAAATACCTCCCTGGAAAAAACAGTATTTGTAATTAAATTACGAAACAAAATCAAAGAATTTTAATAATTATCTATCACTTGCGTTTTTTTTTTTTAAATATTGATCATCTGTAACCATATTTCTATTCAAATTTTTAACATGATATCCATAACCATGAACAGAAAAAAATGGCATTTTAATTATTGTCAAATCCGTATTTTCATTTGATATGATGTTCTACGCAACTTTTTTTAGTGTATTTTCATTTTACTTTTTTTTGGTTTTTGTATTATAACGAAGAGACGAAAATTCTTATATCATCCGGTCTCTCCGATTATTATGCAAGGAATTATGTATTTCCAATTTGTGAGGAAATGATAAGCGATCAGTTCAGTTGACTCTTTTCAACCGTCTACTAAGAGTATATTGACGGTCGCTTTAAAAATATATCTGTCTTCATATTTTCTTTATTCTTTGTGGATTTGGACAATCTTAGTTCATGAATCGGGTCGCAGGCCTTATCTTTATGAGACTGGTAATTGAAGAGCTTTAGCCGTTCTCAGGAAATGAGAGAGCCAATGTCCAGAACCCCATCGGGCACCTTTCCAGAAGCCTTAAATCACTCTCAAAGATCCCCGAATAACAATTACGACAATGTTTTGGCACATACACACACATTTCTTGGCAATGTATGCGACTCTGTTCAGTTCAAACTCACGGGTTCTATAACGTTTTATATGGTTCAAGTTTTAAAAGAGTGTCAAGAATAGATAGAGACCCTGTTCTCAGCGAGAAATCCAAGTTGGTTCTTGTATTTTTCTATAAGTACTGCGCATGCGTTACCGCACCCAACTATGCATATTATTTCATCATATCTTTCTAGGTGTCAGAGCAAGACGCATATTTATGACTAGAATTTATTTCTTATTTTATTGTTAGGCATATAGGTATATATATTTCTGTATTTTGCTTGAGTTTCTGAAGGAAGAATAAATTAATGCATAAAATCACTTTAGACGAAATTAACCAGTCATTTTAGATTCCAATGAACACGCCAAATTTTCTTCTAACACTTATACTGCAAATGTAGTATTAAAAGTGACGAAAGTGAATATATTTTGACATGATCATCGGTGACAACGCAAGAAAAATATCGAGGCAGCAGTGGCGCATTTCTTCATTATTATAATATATTTGCTTCTATTTTACAAAACGTAAAATATATTAGTAAACATATTTTAAATGAAAATACTATGTACTGTAAGAAGTATAAGAATTCTGCGACTGCTACATATATATCTGGAAGATCATAAATAAAATAAAATATGCGAATGTAGAAATTTTATTACATTGTTAAAAACTAATCGAAGCTGATGGTCAGTATTCTGTCTAATCAATGATATGATTTTCGAGGCCAAATACTAAATGTTTTTTACTGGTTGCGGACATTTACTTTAACTAGTTTCTATGTGGGTCGCAAATGATGTTAGATATAATGGGTATGATGGGCGTATGTTTTGGGTAAGCCAAATAATCAATTGCAAAAACACCTAACTCCGTTCGAAGGCACCATCAACCCAACAATAAATTAAACATTCTGGTGATCTAATCCAGAGGATGAGAATCATAATCATGGGAAACAAGTTATGGACAGCTTAAATATCAACTCATAATACACAAATATATCTGTTACAAAATACTTCAAACTATTAAGAAATCACCTCAAATGTTCCAAAGAAAAGATTCCTCTATGTGTCGATAAAATTATACAGCTGTGCAAAATAATTACTAACAACGGTTCGGCTCATTTGAACTCATCATACCTAAAAATTCTACTTAGATCAGATTGATGATGTCGTTCTAGTATATCCTCAGAGTGAAAATCTGTCAAACACCACAGACTTAACGAATCGAATTCACACATGAACATGAAACAGACAAATCTTCGACACACTATTAATACGAAACAATAAGAAATTACATCTTAAAATTAAACGCAAACCCACAAACAAAAAATAATGTAGGTACTACCATTGATAATATAGGCACTAGCGACAACAAAAACGCAACATACAAAATCCTAAAAAAAATGAAATATATATATATATATATATATATATATATATATATATATATATATATATATGTATGTATGTGTGTGTGTGTGTTACAAAGTAATCAACCGCAAACATTTTTGGTTGTAATGTGGATTTTTTTATTTATCTTTTTATATATTATGCTTTATTTTCCATAATTTTGCTACACGAGTTTCCGGTCCCGTTACCTTCATCGGGCAAAGCGTGGAGATTTCCATATATTATTAAAAATACTTAATTTTTTTTCTTATGTTTTTCAATGTTAAATATTCTCGATATGAGAAATTCTCTTTTTTGTGTTTTAGTGACCCAAATGTCTTCCTGAATTTGCAGTGAAAAAGTTATGCGTGAAGGGGTATAAAACAATTAAGATTGGTCCGAGATTGGTGAAGGAGGTATCGGTATTCTTATCTTTTAATGACCCCTGTGTTTTCTTAGATTTATTTCCATTTTTTTGTGTTTTTGTCAGCATGCGTATGTATACGTATATTCCCTCTCCATACATGCCCACGGTCTTATTATGAGGACTTAGTAAGCACATTTTACATACAAATACACATACAAATACACATATACACACACAAACATACACACCGACTTCCTATGTTGTGTAGTGTTCGCGTGTGTGCTCGTGAGCAGTTTTGTTTTTTGCTAATATATATATATATATATATATATATATATATCAGCATGCGTATATATTCACGTACTTCTTCTCTACATACACATACTTTCCTATTACAAGTAATCAGTATACATACACACACACACGCACACATACGTACATACATATACATATACTTCCTAAGTTGTTGCACGCGTGCCCGTTAGTTGTCCCTTGCTTTTTTCAATATGCGTATATTTATATTCGCGTTCCACAGATACCCACATGTGAGCATGTGTGCATGCATGCGTGTGGTTTGATCACTGTATTTGGCCATTATGTGCGTAAGTTGTGTGTGTTTTTTTGTGTGTGGGTAATGATCTATTTAATTCTGGTTTAAATTTGTTTATGAAGTTTTTTCTTGTATTTGTAGTAAAGAATATTTGTCTGTTTGATATATTGGCATAATTTTGCACACACACACGCATATATATATATATATATATATATATATATATATATATATATATATATATATACATATATATATATATATATATATATATATATATATATATATATATATACAGAGAAAGCTACTCTAGTGACTATGGACGTTAGGTCACTCTATTCAAACATTAAAAACATCGAAGGGCTAACCGCCCTTCAGGAAGGACTTACTAAAAGAAGAAAACAAGACCCCTCCACAGAAGTCATCATAAAACTCATGGAGCATGTCCTTACATTGAATACTTTCAACTTCAATGAAGCACACTACCTTCAAATAAGAGGTTGTGCCATGGGCACCATAGCAGCTCCATCGTATGCTACAATATTTATGGGAAAATTGAGGAGACCCATATCTATCCAATCATTGGTAGCGACTGCGTATTCTATGCAAGATATATCGATGATATATTCTTTGTATACACGGGTAGTGATGACAAACTTACCCAATTCTTTATGACCCTAAACACATTGCACGACTCAATTAAGTTTGACTATGAAAAATCCACAACATCAGTAACATTTTTAGACACCCGCATTTACATAGATGAAAACAGGAAACTACAAACGACACTACGCACTAAAATCACCGACACCCACAACTATCTACACTTTAAGTCTTCCCACCCTAAACACCTCAAAGAGAACCTTCCCTATTCACAAGCACTTAGACTCAGAAGGATATGTTCCAACAATGAAGAATTAAATAAACACATTGAAAATCTGGAGCATCAATTCACAACACGTGGCTATAAACAACACCTAATCAGGGAACAAATAAATAAAGCAATTTCCACACCTAGAGAAGACACCCTAATGTACAAGATTAAAAATAAATCTAGCCGCATCCCTCTAGTAACCACTTTCACCCCACTCTGCCTCCACTATCCCAAATAATCAAACGTCGCTGGGAAATACTACATCTCAAACCAGACCTAAAAAAAAACTGTTTAAGGAACCCGGCCTTCTTGCATATCGTAGACCTAAGAACCTAAAAGAAATCATAGGTAGTAAACACATTTCAGGGGACAAGGTAATCCCTAATAAACTAAGAATAAAAACAACAGGATTTTCCCAACCATGTAACAACAAAAGAAGTTTATGTTGCAACCATATTGAAAACACGAATTCATTCACTAGCTCATTCACTAAATCTACTTTCAAATTCTACCACGATTATAACTGTAGAAGTCATAACATAATTTACCTCCTAGAATGCACACTATGCCAGAAACAATATGAAGGAAAATCTGAATGGCCCTTTCACTACAGAATTAACAATTATCGTAAACGAATTATTTCGACTCCCCATGAAAAAGTATTACCTGTAGAACAACATTTCCGCCTGGAAAAACACGATTTCAAAACCCATGCCAAATTCACTATAATTGAGAGAATAGAAAAGTTCAGAGCAGATAACATTAGAAAGATTTTAGAGTAGCACGAAAATAAGTGGATAAAACGTCTAAAAACAAAATATCCAGCCGGGCTATATCACAAATTTAACAATATATAGATATAACTCAACAAATAAAAAAACCTACCCACATTTCTCACCCACACAAGACAGACAGGCTTACGGAGGTGTGGAGGCCTCACACTTATACACTCACTCACACGAATATACACACTTACACACATCATACGCACTCACTCCCTAATGAGCCAAATGATAACACACACCCACAGCAATACACACGCTTACACATATCATACTCACTCACTCCCTAAGAACCAAATAACACACACACAAACACTAAACAGAGACACATCCCCTCACCAAGTCCAATAAAACTATCAAACTGACCAGAGAATTCAGAGCAGCATGTATTTATCCAGCTCTTATCTCAAATAACAACTTAAAAGAGACTGTTTGACCAACACAAGGAATGTTAAAAGATTCATGTTAAAAAGATAAAAAAAATAAAAAAAACAAATGAAAACTACAGACAAAAGTTCATTTTCTCCATCAAGACATTCATTTCTGTAGTTTAGTGCTAGCAGCAAGCAGAAATATTTCTCCTCCCGATGATGGCCATTTCAGCCGAAACTAGTCGAGGAATCTAAATGGAATAATAATAAAAAAAACGAAAGAATATTAATCTACAACCCAGTGTGTCTGAAGATTTTAATTTTTTTTATTGTTCAATATATATATATATATATATATATATATATATATATATATATATATATATATATATATATATGTATATATGTATATATATGAAAATATAGTAATAAGGTGTGCTATATTTATGGGACAAAGTGGACATTATCAGAAATAGAAGAGATTTAAATTAAAAAAGTGAACATTGAATTCAACACTCAGAGGTGACAGGCGGTTTCCTGTTAGAAGTAATCACGTATGTTGAATAAATAAAAAATTAAAGAAATTAAAATACTGCCCCTCGCTTTAATTACCCTCCCAGACCAAAACAAACTAAATAAACGATCTAAACTAATCTCAAAATTTTTTTACTACGTTACTAAAACATCGAAAACCGGAAAGAAAAAATACAAATATAAAAAAAATAAAAGACAAGTAAAATAAATTAACCCAAATAAATAAACAAACAAACCACTCCCGCCGAAATAAACGTCAGAATGGACTAACCGCAATGCAACACTGACCTGTATATATAAATAGTCGAGAAGAAAAAAACAACAATCGTGGTCCAGCATGAAACAGCCTGTCGCCTCTGAGTATGTATTTGATACACATCAATTTAATATTTCAAGAAGGACATAGGCGCCATGATATATCAACTTAACATCTACACAACAAAACAAAATTCATACAGACGTACATAGATAAGGCCAATATACACAAAGTTCTATCCATCTACGTACAGATCGGTGCATTTCCCATAAACTGTATTTCAATGATCAAATGACAGAAGACGGATCATAAGATCCTTAAGTTAAAACGCCAAAAAATGAGCCCAAATGATTCCAAATATGTAAACGCACAATTTTATCATGTTCACTTTGTTTGAAGGCACATTTGAATATATATATATATATATATATATATATATATATATATATATATATATATATATATATATATATACCCTCATCCATATGTAAAAGGGATTATAAGTAATGGAAGCCTTATTAATAAAATGGAAAAAAGTCAACACTCAATAATATTATCTACGAGCATGGCCAGAATGTTCTGTGTTCAGAAAATAAAGCATACCTATAACTCTAGAAACATACACCCAACCCATACAACCAGTTGAAAAGTAAAAATAAATTCATCCTTGATAATGGCTAAAAATATAGCCGAAAGCTCTCGGAATTACAGAATATTTGGACAGTTTGTACACAATCTTTGTCCAGAAAACACTTGTTCAAACACAAGGAAAATTAAATAAAAAGCTTAATCGAAGGGCCTTATCTGCTGTATTTAATGAAATATGTATACACACACAGTGATACACACCCAGACACACACCCAGACACACACCCAGACACACACCCAGACACACACAATTCAATTAAATATATGTATTAGAATGTGTAAATATATATTAGAATCTGTCTGTCAGATTTTATAGAAATCAAAATCTAACTTTAAATCTAACAGATTTTAAAAAAATAATATAAATAATAAAAATAATTATATAAATTAAAAAAGATGTAGGCCACATAAGCATCTATTAGATTAACATACATAAATGTATCACATCTTATTTTACATGCTACTACGTGCTCATAACATGATATATCAATCATCAGTGTTTCAGTTACTGACTGTTAACTTTTCTATTTCCATTTTTACATTACTTATAGCAGTTTTATTGTTTTCCAGAGATTAAAAAGATACATTATTCATGTATTTTCTTCCATCGAGAACTCTTTTAGTTGGATTAATATCAGGTTATTCCATCAATGTCGTATAGTTGGTAAGGTGAAGAAATTTTGGAAAATCTGAAGACGCATTGACTTACATAGATATACATTTTATCTTAGGGATTCTTGGATTGGACTTATACCAAGAACTGAAAACGATTCTCTTCATTTATCCTAATACAATCTTCAAATCTGAAGGAACCTATTCCCAAAATCTCCGCCCTAACAGCTAATGTTTAAACATCATTCTTCATGTTCTTCGTCCAGCTTTCATGTTCTTGGTTATATTTACTGAAAAATGTTAGTTTCTTTTTATGTACTTAGCCAATGTTTTACATATTATGCATCTGCGGCGTTTTTCATTCACAATACAATATTCTTCAAACAATTCAGTGTTGGTTAATACATTTTTCTTCATGATTAACTGTTTAATATCTTTAATATACTTCTTAAAGCCATTTTTCTTGCAAATGTCTTCAATTTTGTCTTTTGACTATCTTCTGATTTCTATCCATTTCTTTTCTATTTCAAACGTTGTTTTCTCATCTCTATAATTTCCATTACTTTATTTCTTAATATTTTGTTTCTTATAAATTATTTTAATTTTTATATATTTAAAATCAAAAATAAATAATGAAATATATAACAATAATTATTGATATATAAACTGAAACCTACAAAATAAAATGGTACTTTTTAAAAGCATCAGTGCTAATCTCATTAAATACAATGTCTTCAGTATATTTTAATGCCGACTTAAAGTTTTCACTTTATATCCTAAATATGAGACTTCGCAAGTCTGTTACACAAAAGATTAAATTGATTTTTCTTATCGAGAGTATTATCTTTTAAGTAAGGGAAACGTATTAATTAGTATGCAGAAATTTAGTAAGAACGTATAAGGAAATTATTTGCATTAAAATGGCTTGCTTTAATAGTTTTTGTTTTGTTTTGTTTTGTTTTTTGTTTTTTTTTGCAAGTATAATGTTAATATGTTAATTGAATTAATTCAGTACACATGATTGTGATTGTGTTGTGTGTGTGAGAGCGTGTGTGACTGTGATAGATCAATTGATGGTAATGGATATTCATCCAAATTTGGTTCCTAGAGAAAAAAACTAATCAACAGTATTGAATTATTATTATTATTATTATTATTATTATTATTATTATTATTATTAATAGCAGATAAATCGCAATGTATTTGTCTGCATAGGTGAACTTGAAAAAAGAAAGTGTGTCACTCTTAATGTCAGTCCAACTCATTGTTATATGAACAAATTATATAAGTTTGACAATAGACAGGTGCGAAAACAATAAGACATTTAGGTTAGGATGCGACACTCAATCCGTTAATAAAAGAATTAGCTGAGAAACAATCTAATAATAGGTATGGCAGTTTAGAGAATGTGATCTACTCGGAAGTGTGAAATCCACTAAATATTGACACGCAGACCAAAATAACGAATTTTTTATTACAAAAACAAGATAAAAAAACATGTCAAATCGGAGATTTCAATATTCCTGCAAATGAATGTAAAATGTTAAAAGCCAATCAAGCATCTTAAGCTACCAAGGCAGTTGAAAATTATTTGCAATTTAATTGTAATAACATTATCAGTCATTATTCTAGTAGTTTGAACAAACGTGACAATTATCTTGGGTAAAATATGAAATCAGCGAGAAGCTTGAAAACATTCACAGGACAGTAGTGTGAAAATGAAGACTACTAAGGCAAGTCCTGAAATTTTGAAGAGAATTGCTCTTATTTTAAATTCAGTGAAAACCACCAGTTATTACTGAAAACCATAGATAATATGTAAAACTAACTACTGCAAGCTAGTTTGATTCCAGCATTGTTTTCAGTTATAAATTGAAATTACCACCCCGATCTACATCGATCTTTAACTGCGATTGCTGATATAACTAAATTACCCACTACAATGGCAAACTTCAAAATCTGTCTACCTTGCGTTTTCTCTTCCTTTTCATATTTATAACTTTTCTCTGCTTAATGTCATTTGTTCCTTTTCATAAACCTTTTCCTGATTGTTTTTCAGTTGTTTGCATATTTTTATTAAGCAATAAATTCAACGCTAAATTAGAACACATTTGCACAACAATTTGAAAAATAATTTAAAAGCTTCTTTCATAAAATTTGTTAATGTCCAATAACTTTCTATACTTTTTAATTATTGATGAAAAACATAGGAGAATGTGTCTATACTGAGTAGTTAGTTAACTGATTTGTTATTGTGTGTGTGTGCATTTTTAATGTTTCTTCAAATTAACAATAAAACAATATTAATTATAGAAAATAGTATAAGTTAGTGTCAGAATAATATCTGGAAAAACATTTCTTGACATATACTATAGAGTCAAGGGAAAACAAATCTTACATACGATAATGGGAACAAGAGTAATAACAGAAGAATTATGAAGTGTTTATACAAACTGATTGTTTTCCAATTTATACACAATGCAAAGACAACTGGATCACCATATTTTATTTTTATTTTCACTACGTGTGATAGTTAAAACCGTTTGTTTTCTCTAGCTGTAAATAAATTAATATTAAAATTCAGTCAGACGACATTGAACTAAAATTGTATACTATATATATTATACTATTGTGCAACCAATATAAGATATTATGTATATTTCTTTATATATATATATATATATATATATATATATATATATATATATATATATATATATAATGAGAAAGAACAGTAAGATTTATAATCCTGTTCTTATTAATTACTTTCAGTTAAAAAAAAAGCAGTGCTCAATATAATTCTGTAGAGCATAAAAACTTAGCGAGTATAATAAAAATAACATAAAGGAAAACTATGTAACTGTAGACATCCTCAAAACTGTCCTCTAAATAATAAATACCGCACTGAATTATTAGTTTACAAATGCAACATCTTATCTATTGAGGGTCCAGACAAAGTTCAAGTCTACATTGGATGCACGAGACATTAATTCAAAAGGCGTTGGAACCAGCATCAAAGTTCTTTTAAAATCAGTAAATACCGAAAAGACGTCCCTATCTAAATATTTCTTGCACTTAAAGGAAACCAATTAAAGACCTGCTGTAAAATGGAAATTAATAAGAAAAGACAGTTTCTACGTCATTAAATAACCCATGTCCTTTGTGAATACATCAGAAATTATACATTATTAAGTTTATTAAAAATAATAATTTACTTAATCAAAAAAACGAAATAGCTATATTTTGCTGACATTGTCAAAGATTTTCCTTAAATAATAATTAAATGTAAAAAAATAAGAAAAAAAGAAACAAATGAAACATACATATTTATACTTGATCGTTCAGTAATAATTTTTAAATAAGAAAGTAATTCTAATATATTTATTTGTTTAAGAAAAACGTATAGTCTATTAGTAATTAGAATTAGGAGTAATAATTTAAAATTGTAGGAATAGATTTTAAATATTAGAAATACGACACACTCATATTGAAATGACCTCTTTGAAAAATATTTGTGTATTATCAATTAAACGATAAAATAAAAATCCCAAAATCTTTTTGCCATTGAAACAAAAACCTAGACGACATGCGAAAAACGGATGTTATAATTTGTTGAACAGGCACTCCTACCATACCTTAACTTAATCTGATTGTGAAAGTAACTCATATTTTGATACACAGTGTGTCTATGAAAATGAATACCCTACCACCCCTTATCAAAATGATGGAATTTCCCGTAACCTCAGCAGCTAATATCAAGAATATATATGCTTATAAACTCAGTAAATTTCAAAATAAGTTATTCCAAAAAATAGCTGAATGAGCCTATCTGCGACACGGGACAGTGAGGATAATCCCTCGGTTGGGTCTTCCCCCATATTCCACCCCTAAACCGACGCCTCCCACAAGTATGGATCAGTAGAAGGAAGAGGGGGAATGGCGCATCGTGGATAGGGGCAGGAGGACGAACCGAACAGCGGGGCCTCTGTCCCGGCACGACCCCTGGGAGAAAAACACTTACAGTCCCACTCCCTCTACCAGCTCTGAGGGCGACGATTCGGCGTCGTATGAAAAAGCTGCATCAAATACTCAGAAACTGAATGAGCCTGGTTGTCAGAAGATCCTGGACCTGAAAAAACTGAAGGAAAAACTGGATGGAAAGCGGGAATAAAACCAAAAATTGTTGGGGGCACCGGGCCGCTCATCCTCAGCCCCGTCTTCCCCTTCTTCAACAAAAAAAAAAAAAAATCATTTCTTAAACCACCTCCGCCCAAATCACTGACAAGCACATCGTCTAAACCAAAATCACAAACTGGCTGTCCATCAACTCCACCTTCCACTTTTAAGACCACTTCTGTCATTTCAGCCTCTTATACTCCAATAAGCACACCTACTACGACGCCTACACAATCTCTTCAAATAAAGTGGAATAGAAATTGTGAAGTCCAGGTCTCTTCAGAGAGGAGAAAGAAAAAAAATCAAGCAGCCATATCTCCCAGGGGAAGACGTCTGTCGCATATCCCGGGAACAAGCAGAAAGAGTTTTCGGGCAAACATGGACACCGGAAAGCTTTAAACGTTTTATGAAATTTTAGGCATATCAATAGTGGGGACATTGAAGTGTCCGAAAACTTCAAGCTGCTAGGAGAGTTCTAACCATCGTGAGATCTGGCCCGGGTACGCGGAAGATTTGGGACATGATAGAGGAGGAAAACGCGTCTATGAAATTGATGACCATAGCGGCCTACTTACTTGACAATCAAATGTCTGAAATGAAGAAGCATTGTACAGGGAATGTCCCCATTTTTGTTCACCCATCCCTGTATAAAACCCTGAAATTAACCTATTCTGCGGACATCGGAGGCTTGTCTCATGATGATACCGTCGAATTTGAGATGGCCGCTGGATCAATGGGACGGGTTCTCGGTGTTCTCACCCCTGCCATGTTCTATTCTGGAGGACAACCCTAATTGGTTTGATTATCTCACTCTAGTTGGCAAGTTTGAATGCCCGAGGCCTGAGGTCGGAGTCTCGAATGTTGAGGCTCTCTCATGACCTTCAGCGCTTTAGGGTGAATATATATTGTGTGCAAGAGACCAGTTTTTCTTCTCGCGATTATGAAGGCATTGTGTCTAAGGGGTTTTCTCTTTATTCTTTATTCTCTTGGCTGGTGAGCAAATTTTGAAGATTGCGTGTGCTCTTGTCTTCGCAGATCCGACAAGCAGAGTTTGTGTGCTGGATGTTACCATAAAGGATAAGGCTCTGCGTCTCATTGGGATTTATGCGCCCAATATCCAGGCTGAACGGCCTGCTTTGTTTCCCCAGATCTGGCTGTTTATGACGACATCACGTCGGTTAGTTTTAGCGGGGGATTCGAATGCCATCCTTGACACCGACATAGATCGTATAGGGTCAAATTCAAATTCGGGTACTAACAACTGGGGCGTGAACATTTTCGTGACTTTGTCGACGTATTTGATCTTGTCGACAAGTACCGGAATGAGCAACCCCAGGAGGTAGTTTGAACTTGGACAAGTAGTGGCAGCTCTACTGCCGGGGTGCGTTCTAGCTACCTCAACCGCGTTTTAGTTAGGAAAGTCTATGTAGGGCTCTTAGCGTGTAAAAAAAAGTTTCCATTACATAGTTTATTCGGATCATGGGCTTGTCCGGGTCCGTGTAAACTTAGATAAGACTAAGGTTAGTATCGCTGGCTACTGGAAATTCAACTTCTCGTTATTTGGCGAGCAGGAATTCCGGGACCAGCTGCTGCTAACGTTACAAAGTGAACTGACGGGGGCTGTGGTAGGAAATACCTGGTGGGATAAATTAAAATTCGAACGTTTGCTGCCGATTTTAGTCGTCGACTCAATCTAGATAGATTAGCGGCGCAAACGGCTTGTGAGCAAAGAGTAGATCGGTCAGTTAAATCCTGTGATATTGGAAAAGTAGCCATAGCAGATTTGGCCTCCTTATTTATCAAGAAGGATCAAGCTCTCGTATTTAGGGCTAGGTTAAAAAGAATGTCCTCTGAAACGACGGATATGGCCGCTGAATTGCGTACAGAGGAAAGTAGGAATGCATCACATTGCCGAATAAGCGGACGTGACTACAAACTAGGGTATATTTCGGCTTTTTGTGATTATTTTCGGTATCATTTTACCAGGTAGTCCAGTCTGCGCCCTGCTCAGTTCGACGCTTATTTAGCTGACTTTCCCTACCTTGATGCAGCTAAAGCGGCTGGGTGCGAGGCGCCCATCACAGAGTCAGAAATCTTGGAAGCGTTGAAACAGGTTGGTCTGGATAAATATCCGAGATTAGATGATCCTCCCTACAAAGTTTACTTGAGGCAGTCACCCGTTTTTGTTCCTTTTCTGGAACTGATGGGGATGGGATAAGTAATTTTCGCCATTTAACTATGTTAAATACAGAGTTAATATTTCGGCAAAAATCTTAGCTAACCGTTTGCAGCTTGTAGTGTCTAGTTTGATTGGCTCCGAACAGACTTGTGGTGCGAAAGGCAGGACTATTCAGGACAACCTTCATATGGTCCGACAATGACACCTAGCATTGAGATTCGTCAGTATATGCTTCGCATCAGGTTCCTAGATCATTTTTGTCGCGAACCGGATGAAGAGCGCTCCTTCTGGAAGGAAGACGTACGTAGAATTTCGCATCACTGAGAAGTGTGCACTCGTGCGAGGAGGAGGTCCACCGTTTACACCGATCCGAATGCTCCTTCTATTAGGTTGGTGCAAAAATAATGTCGTTTTCTCACATAGAAACATATGTGAGAAAACGACATTATTTTTGCACCAACCTAATACTATGAATGTCATCTTGCTCTGAAACGCCTGTTACGGGCATCGGATGGCCTCTGCAACGTCCAGGCGTTGTCTCGTAGGACATTATATCAAGTGTTAGTTAGGGGGTCCGTTCATGATGATCTGATTGACGAGCTCGGTCTTACGAAGCTGAAGGCTCGCTCAATCTGGCCTTGGACGCCCTTGTTGAAATGTCTCAATAATGATGAGGCATCCCTCACCAGGCTGGTGATGTGTGGGGCCCTCTGGGTCGCCAAAATCTCCAAACTTCCAACGCTGTGATAGGGAAGTCGTTACCCGTGGTCAAGTTTTTTTTCTTTGCAAGTTGGTAGCACCATTGTGCAAGTTTGTTGAAGGCCTCATGGTTTGCATGCTAGAGGGAAAGTTCTTTGTCCTTGAGGCCTCTTTGAATTTTCATATACTTGTATATTGAATGGTTATTCCAGCATATATAACAACGTTTCCCCTAGCGAAGGGTATTTGATTGATTTGAACCTTTTAAAACCCTTTATTCAATATTCAATACCATCACTTGATAAGATACCAGAAGTGTTGGAAGAAAATGGCTATTTTTGTAGTGAGTTTATAGCATATTTATGTTATAAATTTCGAATAATTAAGTATATTTACTCCAGTATGTATTGAGCGTTCATTTAAGAATAGTATTTTTTGATTATTGGAATTTATTCCGTACACATCAATCCTATACTTGGGTATATATATATATATATATATATATATATATATATATATATATATATAATTTCAAGCACGTTTGTTTTCAAACAATCTAGAATTATTATTCGCGGATCATCTCTTAATGCTGTTATTAAATGCATTAAAGAAGGCGCTCTAGGTTTTTTTTTTCTTTTCTTCTGTTTTTCTAAGTTATTATTTTCAATCTTATCCAAGACCATCTTTAGGGGTGAAATTCTATGACAAAAAAGCACTAATGTTTTAAAATACTTAAAATGTAATTTAAAAAAAATACAATTATAACAGAAAAGTTTAAAATACTTAAATTGCATTTGTTCTTTAATTTACAAAATTACAAATATAGATTAAGTTGCGTCTCTTAGATAACATCAATTATATCAACGCAGCACATTTCATGCACATGTATATAAAAAATAACCGCCTATCAATTACATTAATTTTTGTCTTATCACTTCACCCATGAAGTTGATTTTGGATGAGATCGAAAATAATAACTTGTGAAATTAAAAGAATTAAAAAAATGTACGGCGTCTTCCTTAATTAGTTTAATAACAAAGGGATACAACTAAAAATAAATAAACATAATATGTTTACTTTATTCAACCAAAAATGCTTGAATGGAGATATGCTATATATATATATATATATATATATATATATATATATATATATATATATATATATATATATATATATACTTTTTACTTACATCTCTTTCCTCAGATTGGAAATCTTAACTGGCCGACTTCCTTTCACTTTCAATCATTGAATTAAAAAATCTTTTTTACCTCCATACTTTCTACTTTCTACTTGCATTCTCACTTTCTTCAATTTCACTTTTCTCACTCTCTATAGATTATTGGATTTTTTTTCTTCCCATTCTAATAGCTAAAACCTTTTCAATACTCATTATATTTTTGTCATTCTACTTCTATAAATGTCACTTGTTTATTAATCTCATTGTAGATGAGTACACACACACACACAAACAATCAATGGTAAGAAAATCTAACCATTCTGGGATGTAATTGACTTAAGCGACATACCAATTGTAAATCTGAAATTAAACAGACAAAAATATTTCAATTCTCAATTTGTTTTTTTTTTATTAAATATTTCTCCGTTGGATCTTTTAACTGAAAAATTGATAATTTTGGCAACACTCACAGTGATACATTTTAAACATTACAAATATGTTTTTATAATAAGTTAATGTAATGAAATTTTTGATCACATCTGCACTTGGCGATTCAGCGAACAGTCATGTGATCGAGTTTTGCTATTCATCTGACGTAACGTCCAATTATAGCCTCATTATATATATATATATATATATATATATATATATATATATATATATATATATATCCGTTTGCATGATAGACCCCAAACATACATACAATGACATATCTAAATGCAAATTAATCAGAAATGAGAATGTAAAAAAAAGAAAAACTGTTGACAGTGTCGTCGAAACTAGGCATCTGGCGATAAGAGAATTTTAAGACATGAGAAAAATAAAGAATTTAATTATCAGGTAAACACGACCACCCAGTTAGAAGTTGACGAAGTGGATTTGGGAGGTGATAAAGAATTAATTGGCAATCTGGGATTTGTAAATGTTTTGGCCGAAGGAAAAGGAAAATGAATAAAAGCATTTTGTAAACAAAATTTTCGATAATAATTCTAAGAGGTCCAGTCTAGCTACGCCCACACTGCCGAGAGATCATTGGCTAACTTGTAGCATGGATGATAGGCGGAGGTGAATGTATGCGAAAGAGGGAGAAGTTGTTAACACCCACTGAGGGGATTGGTACGAGATACCAATGTGAGAGAAGAAGAGTCTAGGAGGATAATTCTCCTCCAAAATTCCCTAACGGACGAGGGAGAAAGCCCCGAAATTGAAAGTGATTAGTCTTCCAAAAATGGGAAGTAATTAATTTTCCTGACCTAAAAACAAAGAGAATTCCTGTTGGGAATTGAGAATTGTCAAAGAACCCAAACCACGACAGGCGCCCACCCCGGAGTTGGTCGGTGTCCATATAATCAGTGGCAGTTTTCAGAGAGTGTCAGGCACGGTCGGAGTTACAGAGTCAGAGTGTTGCATCGCAGAAGCTGACCGAAAGAGTTCCACGTCCTTTACGACTTAGTCTTCCTACCAAAAGCAAGTTTTTATTGACGAACGTCTTAAGATACCATAACTCGCTTAAGAAACGCAAAAAGTGTCACGAATCCATAGAAACGGGCCGGGAGAGAAACACACTCCTGTAGTAAAGAGATAGATAAAGATAATTGTTATTTCTCAACATATTTGAACCTCGTGAGTTTGTTTTATTATTTTTCTTTTACTTACGCTTGTCCGCTATCACTTTACCCCAGATTTGGCTTGCACTACGGCCCGACGCCTGATTGATTTCGTCTACCTAAGATCAAAGTCACAACGTGGGTAGGTTAGACTTGAGATCAAAGCAGTTACTTTGGTGACCAAGCTTTGGAGGCGAGCTGAGAACGAAAAAGTTGGTATCGAACCTGAAACGACCAGATCGACCGGGACACAGGCTGGTGGCAGCGACAAGAACTCAACCCCAAAACGCTGGTGGAAGAAACCTTAAAGCTACGCGTCGCAACTGGGCGTTGACCACGGGTCGACGGCGCAGTGTCATATATTTGCGTCGCGACCAGTGGACGTCCCATATTGGCGCTGGCGCTGCGACTGCGACCGAGACCACCGGTGGGTGTCACATATTGGTGCCGAGACCAGGATAGACCGGTGGGTGTCACACTTATATGGAAAGTTACTTATATACTATCATAGTTTCGATGCGTTTGCATATATATATATATATATATATATATTGATAGATAGACATACATATATATATATTTATATATATTTGTTGTGTGTCTGTTTATAAATTTGCATTTGTGTGTATACATGTGTGTGTACCATTATTTATCGACATGTCCAAATTTAATTCACTTTTATAAAGTTTCACATTTTCATACGCTCATAATAAATTCTAGATTAAGTATAAATAAAATTGACAGTTCTGTTGCTATTAAAGTTGAAATTGGTCAAATTAGTACCAATTTCTCGTATCAGTGGTGGCTTGGTGATAGATTTTTGTGCAGGAAGGTTGTCATTAAACACTAGTACGAGGGTTTGATGAAAACAGACGGCGTTTTCTTTTTCTTACTAGATTCTTATTATTTTGTTTAATTTTATTATTAATGAATGGTCTGCAAATGTCACCTACCTAGAACATTCCCTTAGTCTTCACTCCTTAGAAAGAACAAAATGAATAAATGATACAGAAAAAAAAGAAAAAAATATAACACAAGAAAATTGGACGAAACAAAATAGCCGACCGGGCATACTTTTGTTATGGTCTCAGACTTTTTATGTTTTTTGTCTTTTTTTCCCCTTTCTACGATGTCAGGCTTCTCAACGGTAATTGTTTGATATGTGTAATGAGGTTTTAATAAAATCGAAGGCAGTTGTTTGGCAGCTTGTGTCTTGCAGTGTAGGAAGTGAGATTCTGTGCAACTGAACTGGTCAAAAGTTTGGGGATGATCGGATGATTTATCGTTAGATGCTTTACCGGCGTCGAACCTGAACATTTTGGCGCCGGAAAGTTTAACTCTATCTTAATGTCATCCATATCAAAGCTACTTTACACGCTAAGAGTACAATATGATGATCAAGTTCTGTTTTAGTTAAAGATTATCAATGTCAACGAATGTCAAAGTATTTATCTTTGCATACAAACATCATCTATATGTTGGTGTGTATTTAACTCCTCTGTTTATTTTCAGAAAGGCTTTTATATAAGATTGAGTATTTTCAGCAGCCTATGGATGATAAATATATTTGAATATAGAGAACAAAATTTAAGAGAGTGAGAGAGCGCAAGAATCAACAGTTCGTGGGAATTGTCAGTTTCACACCCGAAACAAATTTAACAAGATATAACCTAAAATATAGCTAGTGTTGCACCGAAGACACTACAGCTCATAACAATACAATATAAAAAGAACAAGTACAGCAAAATCACAGCCTCCATCCTGCATATTTAACTACTCAACAAATTACGAATTCCGGCTAACTTCCTACAAATATTGAAATATAGGAAAATATGGTAAGGTCGAAATGTATAACAATATCATATATATATATATATATATATATATATATATATATATATATATATATATATATATATATATAATATCCCTAGAAACAGAAAAGATATTCGCCAAACATCATTTAGCAACATCGACTATGGTCAGAGCACAGTCCTATTAAATGCAATGATATATAGCAATAGCCAAACACAGAACGCACAAAAATATGTTAATTTTTTATAAATCTACACCCGCTTAAAATTCACTACAGTACACCAGTACAATGCAAGCTTTGCAGACCGTAAAAATATTCATAACTGTCTCTAAGGACAAGACAAAATGATAAACTCCTATACAAAAACATATTAGAGTATATATTCAAATGCAGACAAAACAATAATTCCTGTTGCTTTATCTAAAACTGCATCTTAACCGAAAAGACTAAATGAAACCTTAAAACAAAAGAAAATTAATTTCCAATATCATAACTTAAAATCAAAGAAAATATACAAAAGAAAATATGCAAAACATACATAAATAAATGAATTAACTATATCAACTTATAAAAAATATTAAAATGAACAAATACATATAGAGAAAATTCAAAAATGATGTAATAACCGTAAGCATTAACTCTGACCAAAATAACTCATGTGACAGTTTCCTTTTTTACTCAATACATTTAATCACCCAGTGTGCTAAAAAAGTATTGACACTCTGAAAATTACATTGAGACCTGAAAGTGACGGTCATCATGCCAGTTTGATTCTTATGCCCACACTGCCTATATTTATAATGGTTCTATCTCTGAGATTGAGCACTCCTATTAATATACCAAATCTTAAACAATATATAATAAATAAAATTAAATACTCACTTTTATTCACCGTTCAATAGTGAATTTTTGTTCAGAAATTTATTATCTGAAACTACGATAATGTTCATGAATTGCGAAACAGAGTCTTTATTATTGTCACATGTGTCTACATTTGTATACTAGACAACGAAACAACACAAAGTGACTAAGTCAAAATGTTTATTCATTTTCTTTTTTGACGATCTCGTTGCAAGAAACCCAACTAGCGAAATGAACCTAGTTTCTTTGTGTGATTTTGTTAATGCTGTTTAAGTCTATTTTCTAAAAGCTTGGAACATT
Organism: Acanthosepion lycidas; assembly: GCA_963932145.1. NCBI lineage: Eukaryota > Metazoa > Mollusca > Cephalopoda > Sepiida > Sepiidae > Acanthosepion > Acanthosepion lycidas. The sequence goes on along the minus strand of OZ010573.1, from coordinate 78,748,418 downwards.
TTAGGTTACTGCCTCGCTAAGTTAGTTTTTTCTTATCTGTTTATGCTTCATCCTTCTTTTGCCTTCTTTATTTTTACTTATTTATACATTTTTTGTCGTTTCGAATTTTGTTCAAATGGCAGCCTTTTTTTTTGGTAGAGCTGTGTTTTGAAGCTTTCCCAATAATTTGTTTTGTTATATATATATATATATATATATATATATATATATATATATATATATATAGAGAGAGAGAGAGAGAGAGAGAGAGAGAGAGAGAGATGTACCGGGTGTAACAGCAACATTTTCCAAATCGTGTCACGGCATAATTTTCCATCCCATAAAATGTTTAATATCTAAAAAACACTAAAATAATTGAATTTCTTTTTTTTCCAGGTTTTTAGACAAAACATTAAGCCATTTTGATATCATTTGACGTAAGAATCACTTGAATCACTTTGCCTTATTCAGCAAGAAAAAGAACAGGTTTAAATCGTTTTGTCAACCCTACTGTCTTTCAACCTGAGTAATGGTGAGAGGAAAAATTATTTAGAACTTCAGTAATGGTACCAACACTCATACTCTGGCTTCTGTCTTCAAAGTCCATTCAAGAACCATCAAGAGAACGGTGAATAAATTTAAAAAAGATGAATCAATAGAGAGGAAAACTGCATCAAGAGGTCACAAGAGAATAAGGGATTATCATTTCAGCTTAGAGATAAAAAGATCAATAAATGAAGATCCAAATCAATCCATCAGACGTCTGGGATGTGAAAGAGGAATTTCACCTATGACAATCTACAGAGCAGTGAAAAAAAGAGTTGAAAATAAAATCGTACTTGAAAACTGTGAGGCATCTTGTTTCTCCAAGACAAAAAGATAGAAAGTTAGAGAAGGCGAACATCATCTTGAATAAGTTGGAAATGATCCTGGAATTGTATATATATATATATATATATATATATATATATATATATAGAGAGAGAGAGAGAGAGAGAGAGAGAGAGAGAGAATGAGGGAGAATTTGTTTGATGATCGCAATATATATATAAATATGTATTCAGTTGTATGATTACATATATAATACATATGTGTGTGTGTGTGCGTGTGTGTGTATATATGTTTGAACTTTATTTTAATGCTTTATGAGCTTACGATACTTAGCTGTAATTAATTAATGATAAACATTTTCGTTTATGATCGATTTCATCACGATTCTTCTGTTATGCTTGGAGAGTAATTATAGATTCGAAGAATTCTATTAAGATATGTTTAATCATTTGTAAGATACAACGCTTCAAAGATTAATCTAACAATTGCCGTTACACCATTTGGACAATTTTGCTGTTACAACCGGTATACATATGAGAGAGAGAGGAAGAGAAAGACAGATCGATATTGATAGTGTGTGTGTGTACATATAAATGAATCCCTAAATTTTCAGAGGAAGATATAAAAGCATAATTGTTTAAATTACTATACATACACAAACACATCACAGATAATAGCATTCTGATTTTTATATTGCAGGTAAACATTATCTTCTCGGCAAATAGGACAATATCTTATTATTATTAATATCCCATTCCCTGTAGCAAAACCCCGTATTTTCTTGTATTGGTTAGATAAATAATCTTTTACCCGTAAAATTAATTCTAAATAGAAGAGTACTAAACTGCTATGTGATATCTTTCCTCCTGTACAGCAGTTGAGTGCTGGACGATCTCTTTAAAAAGGAAACTTGAAGCAACAGAAAAGTGATTCTACCGTGGACCGAACATGTGAGCAAGGACGAAGTTTTGGAGAAAATGGAAATGAAAAGAAGATTTATAATTAACAAGAGGAAGAGACAGTTTATGTTTCTCGGACATATAATGAGGAAGTAAGACTTGGAAAATCTGATACTCAAGACCGACAGCAGAAAACAATGCATACATACATCGGGTGATTTAATAAATGAATGACGGAACAGGGTCTAGGTGAAATGACAGATACAAAACGATTATTAAGAGCTAGAAGAGAAGGAAGCTATGGAAAACTATGATCGCCTACGTCCTGAGGCACTTAAAGAAAATGAATTTAATTGCGATTTCCATTAGCCTCAAAAGATATAAGAAAAAATTGTAAACTCATACTTTCACACTGAAATTCTACAAACCGTCCTCTCTGTGTCTCTACGTGTATTTACGCGCGTGCGTGTGTATGTGTGTGTGTGTGTGTGTGTGTGAGAGAGAGAGAGAGAGAGTGAGAGAGAGAGAATGAGACATAGTCTGATGATTGCTCACGATTGAATATGCAATTAAGCATGTATCGTAAATATCTATGTCGGAAATATATATAACAACATGCACACATATTTGTGTCTATATATTTTGTATAAAAAGCTATATTTAATATATTATATATAAACGTAAACTTGTCTAAGCTGGTTAAAAATAGATCTTTTTTATTTCCTGTTCTCATTTCAGGGTGTCCTCCAACATTATGAAGGATATTTTCTGCAATATTGTCTTCTGAAAGTCACACACGTATTAAATATACATAAATATATACATACATATACATACAGGCATTTATATATTTGACGCTATGTGAATTAGAATTGGTATGTCCCCAATATTTACAAGATATTTGTAGGTACTTTTAGAATAATTACATGAAATGCTAATCGTCATAGGCAGGTATCGCAATCAAATATACAGATATACTTATAGCATATAAATAAAAATGTGTCTGTGTGTGCGAGCTACATTTTACAAAAGTTAAATATCTTTCAATGTGTCTGTGTGTGCGTAACTGCATACCAAATTTGTGAAATCTGCAAATGGATATATATATATATATATATATATATATATATATATATATATATATGAGGGGGACGCTGAAATTTTTAACTTTCCAATTAGTTTTTAAATATATGATTGACAATGTAGTCTATCCAATTTCATTTAGTGTTCTTTTACTACTTTTGCTAAGGGGCAACATTATTCTAGCGATTAACTCAAAATAAAATTAAAGGGAACTTTTACAATAGGTGTTAAACACACACACACACACACACACACATATATATATATATATATATATATATATATATATATATATATATATATATATATATATATATATATATACACACAACAATGTTAATGGTAAGAGTTGAATTGGATCACGAAACAGCAGCATTAAAAGTGCTCAATACACATACAAAATGATAAAAATGTAACATGTACAGCTTTTAATTATAACAAATCAGGAGATGAACCAATTTCACAAACTTGGTTTCAATATTTCGATAATTTCAGACGATTTAGGTCAATTGATTTCCTAACGTTTCATTTTTGTTTTTAAATAATATATTTATGAAAGCTATACTTTTAAAAAATGAATAAGCGCATGAGGTGAGGTGTAGTAGGAGGTGAGGAGGAAGAAGTGTATTTGGAATGAGAGTAAATGAAATGTACATACTTTCTTTTCATCCCATTCGTATGAACTCAAAAGGAACTTTTTTAGTCTGTATACAACGGTCTTAATTTACGATCTCCTATTCAAAAGTTTTTGGTCTGGAAATCTTCCGATAGCTAACATTTCTTGTTGACAAAGATTGCAGACATTACTGTGATTGTTGTAGGTTTTTACTTTATTTAAACCTTTCAATTTATAATCGGATCTTTTTTATTCTTTTCTTTTTCTTCAATTACCATATATATAGATATATATATATATGTGTGGTGGGGAGGTTTTATCATGGCAAGAGGTAAAGAATTTGCAAATTCTCAAAAAGAACTGACTGTTAATCTCTGAAAAGAAGGTAAAAGTTACACAAAAATCTGGATCTTCCATCTACTACCATTAGTTCATTCATTGCAAGATATAAAAACTCAAAACTGCTGAAAACCAAAAAAGAACAATTACTCCGGGGAAAGATTTCTTCAAGATCTTCGAGGAAATTAATGCGTCAAATTGACCAAAATGCAATGGTTACTCGTTAACATGTGCAGCATGATTTGCTATCATCAAGAATCTGTGAGATTGCCTGCTTACCTAATTCATGGGATATGTTGCTATATAGGCTACTGATGTCAAAAGAACAAAAAAAACATATACATGCACTGGCAAAAATAGGCTGCTCACGGGCACACCCACAAACACAGGAATAGTGTGTGTGTGTGTGTGTGTATATATGTGTATGTGTATATACATCTACATATATATGTATGCTTATTCCTTATTATAAGACAGTATATATATATGGGGAGGGAATATACATATGCAGGCTAATAACGCAGATACAAAGGAATAGGAAACCTTTTCTCATCAACACATCTATCATCACAACCTCTCATAACAAACCTAATGGTTTTATTAACATTTAGGCAGAAATTCACTCTTGCCAGTTCAGAAAGGAACAAATACAAAAAAATGAACAATGAGATATTAAAAGAACATATGGTAAATTTATTCCTTTTAAAAATTTGTTCCTATTATTTGCCTGAAGAATGTCACGAGACCTGAAACACGTTTAGCAGAAATACAAAGAATAAAATTTAATACATATACTAAGAGAAAACTACATTATAAACTAAAATGTTTGCGGTTTCTCTCTTTTTTTATGATATATATTTTTCTCTCGTTGGAACAACTATAAACTTTTCCCTATACATACATACATACACACACACACACACACACACATATATATATATATATATATATATATATATATATATATATATATATATATGTATAAAGAGAGAGAGAGATTAGATAAAAATTATGACTGTATATATGTGTATGTTTTTGTTTGTGCGTGTGTCTGTTGTTTTCTACAAAATTATTCCCCAGAATTTTCAGTATTTCATATTTTTTAAACATCTCTATTTTTTTCTTATATCAATGATATAAAATTTTATGCGGATATTTAACGGACCTGTTTTCTTTATGTACATTTTATTCGATTTTTCTACTTGAAATTTTTCATATTTTTCATAACAGTTACTTCCCTTTAAAATACCATATATATATATATATATATATATATATATATATATATATATATATATATATATATATATATATATATATATATATATATATTATTATGCGAAAATATAGAGGGTCATCGTTTTTTTTTCCTTTATATCTCTTTCGAATTTGGTTTAAAAAAGCCTTTAATTTAACAGAAATGAATTACTCACACCTAAAATCATAGTTAAATAGTGTGATCCGAAACATTCGTCTAAGGTTTACTCTACATATATTATCACTCATCTAGAAAATTACTGTCAAATGTGTTTGTATTAATATACAAACAATGCATACCACTAAGCGCTTATAAACTACAAGTATCGTCAGTAAATATTGTTGCTATAAGTGTCTTAAATATCATTCTGTAATATAGCGAATATCAATAAAATTGAGTATTTTGTACATTAAAAAATTGTTAATTTATTAAAAATTATTATTTATTTAGACCAATGTTCCTTAGACTGCTATTCTATAGACCAATGTTCGTAGTAAACAGATTTTCCTTAGACAAATGTCCTTAGAAGATTATTCCTCAAACAAATCAACTTAGACGAGTATTCCTTAGACAAATATCTCTAGACTAGTTTCCTTTCGACCAATATTTTTAGATGAATGTTCCTTAAACCAATATTCCCTAGACGAATGTTTCCTAAATCCTTAAATAGTTGTTATTTACGACTTAAAATAGCCCTGCTTCCTGGTGTCTCCGTGTGAATACATATGATACGCTGACCAGGCTAACATCTCGCTTAAAACCTTTAACATATCAGCGCTCAGATATGTTTTATGCGAATAGCTAACATATTAGTTACAATATCAGTCGTCACAAATAGGCATTTCATTTTAGATTTGTTTTTACTGTATAGCTATATTCTACCACAAAAGTATAGTTTTCCTTTTTATAGTATATGCATTTATATGTGCACAAATGTAAATACCTGAGTAAATTGCACTGTTATGTCCAAATATTTATCTCTGTCTACCTACAAACATGCGCATCTATGCACACAAACACTTGATTCATTCGCAAAAAGTCACAGTGATGAAACTGAATCGAAATTTGTTAGATATTATCTACTTCATATTATTATCTAAGATGTATTTTGGGGACCCCTATTAAGAAGAACAATTAATAAAATAGAGAAATAAATTAGGTAGGACATTTATTTTAAATTGATGATTCTGTGCAATATCTTCTGTTACATTCAATTGGTATAAAATTTAAAGATGATTATTTTACAAAAAATATCTATAATTGAAAGTCTCATGTCTGGTTTCATTATTAAAAATGAACAATAAAATATTTTTGTGAATTCTTTAAAAAACTAATATATATATATATACACACATACACACACACACACACACACATATATATATATATATATATATATATATATATAAGTCTCGAATGTGGTAAATGATAAATTATCATACGGACTGTTGTGAATCTAAAAACAAAGGGACCGGTTGTTTTTATATTTGACTAGACATTTGACTGACAAAGATAAGGCTGATGTGAACTGAATCGATTTAAGCTTTCGCAACTACACATAAATGGCTGAATGCATCATCATAGATTCTAGTTTAAAGAATTCGGCCATAGATATAACGGAGGAATGGCTGAGAAATAATAAATAGGATTCTACGGAAAACGGAAACTTAAATATCCTTATTTCTTTCATAGAAAAATTGTATTAAATATTCATATTGCAAATTCTTCTGGCAAGTAAGTTATCATATATATTTAAATAAGAAACAACGAAATTAACATCAAAGCAGGGCCGGAGCATTCAGTAATATCGTTTCCAATATTTCCTCTTGTTCGACGAACTAGTCTCTGATCGTCAGAGCAGAGGGATACTACAAAAGCGATACTCCTTCAATAGAACCCTAATATATTATCACCACAACCAATGGGCAATGGAGGCGGCATAACTCGCAAACCTGACAATCTGCAAAAAAAAAAAAAAAAAGCCCGCAGAAGTGTAGTGCAGAAGAAAATTAAGAATTCCGTATAACCGAAGCATCATCTTAGTTGCCAGGCAAAAGATATGTAAACCTCAACTCTTCTGTGAAATCTTCGAGGGCAGTCGGTGATCTTGCAATAGATATAAAATCTCAATATTTTTCTGCGAATATTATATATATATATATATATATATATATATATATATATATATATATATGAACACACACACACACACACACACACACATATATATATATATATATATATATATATATATATATATATGAGGGTACCATTAGACATCATTAATTCTTTCTTCATGGCAATCCCTATAAAGCCAGATGGAAATGAATGCGAATTCTGTTGGACAATTACCACTCTAAGCCACATAACTAAGCTAATTTTAACGATATTAATGAATAGAGTTCGTACCTGTATTAAAACTGACATATACGAGAACAGTGTGCATTATTTCAGCACAATTGCACGAGATATGAAATTTTTAGGGTAAGAATGATATCAGAGCGAGCAATACAAATGCAGAATACCTATACTGATGTTTCATAAATCATTTGATGAATTTGATATGAAAGGTTAATTGAAATGCGAGGAATATATTTTATTTTGGAAATCACATTTGAGTAATCGGTAACTTCTACAGACAGAATGCGTATAGTGAAAATTTCAGTGAATACAAAAAACAAAAACAAAAATAAAAGCAAAAATGAGGAGGAGTAAGGCAATAGTACATTTTCCTTCTGTGATTATTTCATCTGTACATTGAGATGATCCTAAGAGAACTAAATGACCTGACATGATTTATTGATGGCAGAGATAATCTTAACATAAGATATGCGATTGACACTGGGTTGAGAGGAAGACTTGGAAACATAGCATTTAGACAAGGTTTCAAAAGTAAGTAAAAAGAAAGGACTAACCATTAAAATTAAGAGACAAAATATATGATAGTCAACAAAGAGTCAGCTCATGTAGACTTCAAAATCAAGCAGATATTGAAAACCGGGAAAACAATGAGTAACAGATTTAAAGAGCTTGGTTGAATGGATGACAGGATGGTAAAATGTAAAAGCAAAAGCAAATTCAATCGAAGAACTACAATCGTCCAGTTCCTGAAAGAAATAAAATATAAAAGAATGTAGTGAGGAGAGAAAGACAAACATAGAAATAGATTAATATCAGAAGGTACCGTTAACGTGATTGCAAAATAATTCACGCAGAGATTCACGCAAATGCAAACAATGAATGATTTTTTTTTCTTTTCGGCTTAATATTTTCATACATTAAAACATAATTAATAATGAGAAACTGAATTTTGATCATATCGCATAAAATCAGATTCAATCATTCAATAGCAAATATGTTGTAATTAGAAAAGTTATTAGTTGTAATTATTTGTCTATAGCTCTGAGAAGAGCCAATAACATTGCTATTTATGTTCATTTTAATAAATTCTTTTTCTTTTTTTTTTTCATTTATAGGTTTATAATTCCTAAGGAAAAGGAAATTTTCTTAAAATGAATTCTAAAATTGTAACCACGGAATAAGAAAACCCCCACCCAACAGATACGCAAGTTGCATGAAACAATCCAGTTCACTACAAATATATAGAAAAATCTATTTTCCAAGATAAGAATTCTTACTCTGTTGAAATTTATGCTAGCATAACTTCTCAGACTCGTCGACATGTCGATAATTGCAGACATTTTCAACTTCCTCACTCTCCATCAGTACACAATCTGGGTTTTATCTCAGAGTTCAATGTCTGCTCTTCACTCTTCGGATATGGTCATCAGCATGTGTTTTCTTTGGATACTAATGGTGCGAAAACTGTGGCAAAAGAGTTCAAGTTAAAATTCGTGTCATGCATTATGTTGTGATGCCCTCACTTTATGTTAGACTCTTCCGCCTACTATAAGATTTGTTGGAGAGAAGGCTTCGGGGAACAGTGAATAGATTGAGCCTTAGTTCATTCGATACACTCTTACTAGTCGTCTAATCCTCTTCTGGTGTATTTACTGTTTAATATAAGATATATCTGAAAACCTGGTTTTTGTTATTACTTAACCATTTACTTGGTCACAACATCCTTATTGTGTCCACAGTTTTTAATTGTAGGATTATATATTTTCTAAGATATATAATTATAATTCTCATAAGACAATATTGTACTTAATATTAGAGATGCTTTGTAATTACTTTTATGAATAATATATATTAAGGACAATGTTGTCTTCTGAAAAAAAATATTTTCGATGGAAAATGAATTTTCGAATGATTGGTTTTCATTTTTAATAAGAATAATTTATAATATTTTTAAATTTCAGTTTTTATCGTTTACCTTTAAGAAAATATTGCTATTAAGTAAAACTCTATTTACTAAACATATATTATAAAGCTTATTACAATTTGACGAACCTGAGTATTTTAAAAATAATTGTGAATTGCGACATTAAGAGCGATAACTACAGTAAATTTAGATAAATTCAATAAAACAAACTACGCAGAATATTTTCTTAAAATTTTAAGATTACTCAGTATTTCAAAGACGCTCGTGTTATAGTTCTCAATTAAGCTTTTATTGTTAAGGTCACTGTAGAATAAAAATAATAATCAAGCTACCGTTTTATTAAAAAAAATAATTTCTGCGATATTTTAAACTTAAAGTTAATAATATTTGTTTCAAATCAGATTAATTCTAATTTAAATCAGCTAATAATCGTCAAATAATGTTTCAGAAAAGCTTATTTTATTTTTGGAATTTTTTCTTAATAAAGAGATTTACATTTTTATAAAAGTTTGATAAAATGTCTCCATATTCACAAATTTGAAAAATTTCAAAACGAACACTCCTTCCAAACAATTTAAAATAGTTTTGATATACAGTATAGTAATTTTTATTGAAAATATTAAATTTCAGCTATCAGCTAGAAATTAAACTAATTTAAAACTTCAAGAAAGATTTTTCATCATTAAAAATGTATGTTACACGTTAATTATCGCATTTTTGTGGAGGTACCTATTATAATTTGTAATGTAAATTGGAGGAAGAAGTAAATAAAAACTTATTTTTACGCCAATAATTTTTGTGACAAATATACTGCTACATGGAACAGTCCGTGGTGATGGGTGAGCTGTTGCATCCTTTATGGAAATAGTTAAACAACACAATTTGGGGGATAACAGGGAGGACGTCGGTTATTGCTTTGGGCTGTTATGTTAAGATTAAACTTATAGTTAACGTCACATTTGAAGATGGTGTCAGTATAAATGTAGATGATTATTAGAATCTTTGTCGTTATGGTACATGTTATAAAGATTTAAGCTAAAGTTTACATCTATACAAAACAATTCACCTTCAATTCCTGCAAATTTTGTTAGAAATGTTAATGAAGACACCAAATTAATGGAATGGCTCTCGTACTCTTCGTATATCAATCCAATAGAAAACTTCTGGTCCGTAATTATGTGATGTACATGAGAATAAAAAAAATCAATTTTCTAACAAATGAGATCACTCAAAGAAAAAAATCAATACATTTTAAAATATAAATAGAAAATCCAACGCAACCGATGGATGAAAAGCAGATTAAAATGAAAGAATATCAAGGAGTCCATATTAATAGTTGAAATAATCTATTCACGTATATAGGATATTGTGTTAATCAAACATATTTCTGTTGCCTTTTAGTCTTCAGATATTTTGTCAGTAAAAATATATTGCCCTTAGTTCGGTTACGTAAGGAATCCCAAATGCTACTTGTGTCACGCTTTGTATAACAGATACTGAGAGTGAAGTATGAAGGCCATACAAAATAATACAAAATGAGAGAGGGAGGGAGACGTAAAGATACATAAAAGAGAGTGCGACAGAGAAAGGGTGTGAAGCAGTGTCATCTTAGATAAAGGTAGTTGCGTGTAGCGAGGAGTTAAAATCATGTTTCATGACATAACGATCTGTTGCAAAGAGATTTACTCCAGAACTACAAGTGAAATTCTGAAATTTAAATCTTTCTTTTTTAGATCTTGTCTTCCTGAGTTTGTTTTCATTACATACCTATATATTTTATTAGGATATAATTTATCCGTTCCGTAAAATTCAGCCTTCACCACATGGTTGCGATCCACTTTCCTTTATCGTGTGTGTTTTTTTATTTTAAATAATTAAAAAGTATTTTCGAAATAATTCTTAAAGTTTTGACATTTAGATGATCTTTAAATAAATTTCAATTAGTACTTATATATACCTAATCCACAGCAGTACTTAATTTTCTGTGTAATAAGAATTTTCAGGCAAAAGAAAAAAGACAAAAAATATTAAATTAAAAGTCAAAAATGTTAATTTATGTCTGAATTTCTGGGAACAAAAAGTTATTATTTACATGCTGATAATTGTTTCGGTTATTATGCCTTCCGGCCTCCATCAAGTGTATGTCGATCCGGGTAACCTATACTACATTTTAGTATTTTTAATAGAGACTATATAACTTTCCTTACAACTATCTAGAGCAGTCATGTTTTGAAAAGTACATAGTGCAGCATTAAACATGCATGTGTAAACCCGGGTAATTTACACGGGTTCTGCTAGTATAGTGTATTAACTAATATAACTGGTCATAGAAATATACTATAGAACTTTTCCAACATTGATAGTTTAATACTAATTCTATTATGAGAAATTTGTAAAATAAATATGACAAAATCTTCAAGATCGTATCTTATTATATAATAAAAGCAAATTAGCGTTTTCTTCAATTGCAAACGGTTTCATCTTAATTCTTAGCTTTATAACTCTTCACAAAGAGATCGTTCATAAATTCATAATACTCGAGTTGCAACACGATTTACTAGATACAATATGTTGTGAGCCTAAAACGTAACTAAATCTTCCAATAAAAAAGAAAATTATTCTTTCTATTAAGTACTAACATAATGATTTCATAGATTAATTTGTTATATAAAGAAATTCCCATTTAATTAGATAATACTATATGTTTATCAATACGGTTTAAATTATTCATTCACTGATAAACCGATATTTACTTGCATTTGAAGTTATATAACAAAAAGGACACGAATCACACTTATTTGTTATTGCCTTTAAATCAATAAACTAAAACAAGGTACTTTCAATATATTTCACATCATCGGATAGGCCCTTATAGGCATCTCTGTTCAGGCCAGCATGTTCAATATGGTCGTTAGCCTATTAATATTTAGACCGTTATGCACATAGGCATTCTTCAGTTATCTACTGTACTGTGTAACATCGCTAGTTTTATTTGGTCACCTTAAATCTATGATATGTACTCATTTGAGAAAATATCAGCGTGTATTTTCTTTCTCAATCAGAGGATTTCGCATACAAATCATCTTTATACAACGCTTAATGAAGATATCTGTCTAAGATGAGGTATTGCAATTATTTACACTATTTCCCTTGTTCATACTGTTGTTCACATTACAGCCATTGTCCGAGAATGAATCCATTACAACCGGTGGATAAAGCAAAAACTGCAATCCGATATCTCCCAGAGGCTCGAGGCCTTCTTCAACAGAATTACCGACGAAGAAGACCGAAAGAGGATCCAACATGATCTGGATAAATCCTTTGGACACGAATTCGATGCAGTCAAGGCCCGCCAATACAGAAATTGAACAGATTGAAAGATCATAAGGTGACGCATGAACTACATCACACACCAGTAAAGGCAGTAATCAAAATCAGTCAACTCGGAGGATTCAATACTGAGCAATAACCATCCAGCGAATATGATACTTAGACATCATGGTCCGAATTGAAGAAATAGCCTTGAACATTTCTCAAGTTCGGGCGGATGGGCTAAGATGGAAAGTGAGAAAGTTACTAGAGAAAGCCAAGCTACCCAAAGCGAATATCACAAAACTAGAAAAGCTGGAAATCAAAACCCTACAGAGGAATGAAATCATCATATTATCAGCTGAAAAGGGCAATGTGACTATAGTGTTGGACATAACAAAATATACAGGAAAACTGGAAGACATCGTTACAAATGGTAGCTATAGTAAAGAAAGATCGAACAAATAAAAACAGAACTGAATTGAGAAGTTTACCGGATATAGGAAACGCTTGAAGAAATTTGAAGTACAATAACTAAAACCAGAATACAGGTCTGTAAAGTAAGACATATTATGATACTTCCTCATGAAAAAAAAATCTGACATAAATTAGATAAACCCTCTATTTATATATGCACATACACAATTAGATTCGCTGAAAGCTCTCGGAATAAAAAATCTTTTGGTCAATTTCACAATAACACCGAAAGATAAATCTCTTTATATAAAAAAACATTGAATTAAAAAAAATATATTGGAATTAACTTACAGTTATTTTAATAAAACGTAACAGAGAGGGACAACTATTAAATAGATACTTGCATCTATACATAAATAAACATGTTTCTCTGTGTATGCTAAGCTCCTTGAAAGAGTTATCATAATTATCAGTTTATACTGCATTGAAAAAATATTGTAAATTAACTTATGCCCTGGGAATAATTTTATATTGTTGAATGATAGTTTCCAAATTACTGCTTACAGGAAGAATAATTTTATAAAGGAATGACTATTAGTTTATTATAATTCCGATTGATTTGTACTTCAAATATCTTCTTTCAGTGAATCACAATCCTATCAACATCAGTGTCATGAAATAAAGATAGACCATCTCCAAAAAGTGTCCCACATTCAAATTTGTTAGTTATTTTAGTCAAAACACTTTTCTTGTTATGCATACGGTATTGTAAGGCTTATTGTATCAATGCGTGGTTGTAATGCTACATACGATAAATATAATGAAAGAATAAGGACAAATCAAGGATTTAATGGGAAAAAGATTGGCCGATTATCATTAGAATTTTCCCAGGTATCATTCCACCACAAAACTAAAGAAATATTAACGAAAACTCTTGAAAATAGGTAAGAAAAATATTAAAGTCGGACACCTTGAAAGTGCAACAATTTTTTTTAATTATACCGTCTTCTTGATTGATGAGTTCATCTCTTCTGCTAATTCCTATATCCCGCAGTTTGTGAAGCTTTTTCAGAATTCTGCTAATAACTACTAGTAAGGCAGTTACTTTTATGTTCGAAAGAATTTATGTGTCTTCACTTTCATTCAGATTTGATTCACATAATTCTAAGGAAATTGTGATATTAACTCTTTGTCAAGAGTCAAAAGAAAATGGAAACTCATAAAAATGGCTAGAAGTGCTACCCAGGATACTGAAATGTAATTTTGCATTGTAAATTCTGCAACGCTTCTAGCCGTTTCTATGAATTGCCATTTTCTTTTGGTTCTTGACAAAACATTTAATATCATCATTTCCTTACAATTTTGTGAATCATTAAATAATTGTCCTGGAGAGGGATAGTCACTGCCAGATCTACCTTCCCAAGACGTTACGCATTGATTGAATGTATCTTCATCTTTCAACACAGATATGCAGAGGGAACTTGTCTAAAACCCTATGACGACATCCAGCCATGTAAATGATGCTGATAATGAGATAGTTCAAAAAGGTAATCGCTAAAACAAGTAGCAGTAGAAATTGCGAATCTCCTGTTACATTTTTACTATCTTCTTTATATTACGAATGTATTCTCTTACCTTTATTGTGAATGAGAGTACTTCTCTTGAAATTTTAACATCTTCCGGCATTCTATTATTATATGATCGGCCAGGTGATGATGCTAAACATCTACCCGCAGCTTAAAGAGTTCCAAATTGTACTGGCAATGACACTCTCCCAATGATATCAGGTATCTGCAAGGTGTCCTGCGAGACAGAAAGATTTCTGCAAATAATCCAGAATGCACCAACCACAAAAGGGACAACTTCAGCTGCTTCTTTGTACATGTTCTTGATTTGTCCTGCGAGATCTCCATAACTCTGTATTTTCACACTTCATGATGCTTTTATCCCAATGTACGTCAATATCTATCGGAATCCAGTCGTGGTTGCTCTTGTGCATAATTTTGATATTAGGCCAATTACTCTCGAAGCACTTGTTAATCAAGTGCTGAATGATCGTACCCCCTTCTCTGCTTAATCGACGCTATCCATGTTGAAGTGTTCACAATTCATGCTGAGGGTTACGTTTAATAGTGTCGCCTGTACTCTTTTTGTGGTAGCTTTGTCAAACCACTGACAGTTTGGTGTACACTTTCAGTAGCTTTACAGCCTTCACAAGGGTAAATCCGCTTTTTACGAATAGAGTACTTGACAGAATATGTTCTAAATCCTAATCTTGCGTTGCACAGATCATCCTTTCAGTTTCCTTCCTTAAGATCCTGTTGTTAAGCCATCTCCATGATTCTGGATATGACCCCTCTTGATTTTCTTGTGCAAATGCTCCGTGCGCTGACTTTCTCATCAGACACACTGACCTTTTCATTCAATGCAACTTTTAGCATACACACTTGGGTATTCTGTAAGTACTCATGCAAAATTCATACTTAAATTCTAATGTTGCACAAATAACTAAGAATATAGCAAATCAGCCGCAAAAACACGTCATCTTGATGTTAATACTGATTTTCAACTAGTCACACTCTTCCGTATAATTGTTACAATGTTCTTACTTTTTAGTATTCACGAATGTGGTATCATATCATAAGCCTTGAGATAATCTATCCAGGCCATAAAAAGTTTATCATGTGCCTCCAGTAATTCATAAGAATTCTTGTAAATCAGAAATTGTTTTTTTTTTAGTATCATATGAGCCCTTTCGGCATCTCTTAATATAAACATCACACTAGACGTTGTGGCAGCCCCTGATACAGATATATTAGCCTTTTACACGATAAAATGTTTACATAAGTGTTGGTTCAAAGCTTTTCCAGTTAACCATCTTACCAACTATCCTTTCAAAATCCTCCTATGTAAGGGCTACATCTTTCTGCAGAAGTTTTGTGTGCAATTCCATTTCTACCTTGATAAATATGATGTACTTTCGTTGGACATGATTTCAACTGAATATTTTGTCTCTAAAACTTTGACTCAGCAAAATCAGATGGTTGAATTTCCTCCCTGGTTTTGCTCTTTTAATTAATCGTAGTAGAACTTTAGTTTCTTCTAAAAGAGTTCATCATATTGCTATATCTTCATTCCATCTGCTCTAAATTTCTGTTTATTCTAACCTTCCGTTTATCAGTATTAAGAATAAACGGGGTTCCCTTTTCAATCACCTGATATTTGCGATTTGTTCGCATTTGATTCCTATCACCCAGTCTCACGTATCCACGCCTGACTTCCTCGATTTTACTCCGGTCATTGCATCGGTTTACTAGCCGAGTTTTAATTCTCTGCTAAAACGGATTAATTTCTACTCTTCACCTTTTTACGCTCTAAATTTTCCAATCACTCGGTAGTAACAATTATTCGGTTGGTGCAAAAATAATGACGTAATAATGTCGTTTTTTGACGTTAAAAATAGGTCAAAATACGACATTATTACGTCATTATTTTTGCACCAACCTAATATTAAAATGAAGTAATTCGTTAGCGACAGAAACATTCTCAGTTTGTATCAGTTCAATTGCTTCAACCACTCTCTGAACTTCTGCTCAAATAGTCTTTCTGCCATATGACTTCATTCGTCAGCACTTTTTGTTCCCCATTTTCATTGGCTCAAATAAACTGTTGCGTATAGATATCAACTATCACTGCTGATCTGTTACATCCGTAATTTTTCTATTCATAATGAAGGTAAGTTGCTTTACATGGGGATTTTCCTTTCCTAAAACTCAGCGGTTAAAGTTTACTGTGATTTTCAGCACGAGATGAATATCTTCTTCTTCCTTATACTTAGCGCTTACGTTTATGCCCTATCAATACCTCATAAATAACAAATTATTCAGTTTGATTGTGAGCATATACGAAAAAAAACAACATATCAGAAACACTGTTTTGCTTTAATGGAAGAAAGAAAGAAAAAGGGAAGCTAGGGTAGGCCATAACATTCGCGTGTTTAACGTTTACTTCAGTTGAATTGAAAACGTTATCAGTTTTAAATCATTTCATTTGTACCTTCTTGCATCTTTAAATAATTACCTGCATTCAATTTCGGTTAATTGCAATATTCTAAAAAAATATTTTAAGCTCTCAAATATTTAGTGATGCGACAAGGGAACTTTCATTCATAGAACACGCAATGAGTATAGTCAATCATTAACTAAAGAATTATAATTTATCAGAAAATTGAAATAGCAAAATCTTGAAGTCTTCAATAATTATTAACATTATTATTACTATTAATCACTTTGAATGATTTTTCAGCTTTTAGTCACTACTCTTAAAACGTGCTTATATATTCTTCAGCTTACATGTTGCTTTTATATACTGATATATCAAGTAGATTTCAAAAAGTCAATTTAGATTTGGTTGACTCAAATAAAACACTGATCATAAAATTTGAGAATTCATAATCTAACTTTCCTTTGAAGAAAAACGCCCACATCTTTGAATTCACCTCTAAAATTCGATAGATTCTTGCTGTACAACGTTACACTCAAAATAAACAATTTTTTCATTGGTATCAAAATGTCAGATTGAAAATAAAAAATAAAAGTTGTCTCTAAGTTTCCACACCCTCTCCCACGTTATATTGGTAAGTCCAGAAAGGTCATGCAGTAAGATGGCAACTTGCCGACAGACCCCAGCGACCACTAATGGTGTTCTTGGAAAAGTAACAAATGATAAAGTCTAGACATGTGACACAGGTTAATATATTATGAATTAGTTTGGAAAATAGATACAGAGAGGTTATTTCTCATTCACCTGTCTCCCATTCGTCCAGACAATTGGGCGGGTATTCCGTCTCCTCCTATCGTGGGTGAAAAACACTTGCTCAGCTTTGAAATGTTTTATTTCTTCGCCGTTTTTGTGCAATCATTATGCTTGATTGAGATCTGAGATTTTTTTTCTAAACATGTTTACACACATTTATTTTGTCTGTGTAATTGTTCTGTTATCTATACAAGTGGCTATTGTTGCTGTGTCTAATCGTAAAGATCAGAATATAGGTTGATATTTCATAAAAATAAAAGGGAACTTACTATATATTGTTTATTCAACACCAACTGGTTTGTGGAGCAACGTAATCCTTTCAGTGATGTTCAGTGTTTAGATACCAGTTATATAAAATAAAAGTTATATTATTTAGAAAGTAAAGCAACATTTTACAGTGTTTGGAATCCATTCTATACATGAATATCTTTTCATTTTACCTAGAATCAGTGAAAATTATATTTCAAATAATGGAATAATTAATGTGGACTATTTTTGAAGGATTTCACCCCAGGTAAGGCGGGTGTGCCACTAGCACGCAAGGGGGTACAAAGAGTTGGGGCAAGAGTAAAGAGGCATTATAGGGGAAAGGATAAGAGAAGAACGGGGTATCAGATCAAGGCATCTGAAGATGTCGATTGACATCGCATTTGAATAACTGAAGATTATATCTATCAGGGAAGATGAGAGGAAGGGAGTTCCACAGACGGAAAATGCGAGACATGAAGCTATTGGAGCAGAAGAGACGGCTACATTTAACAGTTTCGAGAGTGAAAGGGTGGGATTGAGATGCCAAACTAGTAGGAAGCTTAAATTCACGTAGTTTAGGAATCAGCGAAAGTAGATCGCCGGGTAAGTTACCGTGAAAGTATTTCTAGAAAAAACAGAGGGGAACGACGGCACATCTGCCTGAAAGTGACTGTAGACGAGATGCCAGATCACCAATCACAGTGCATATCCGTCTCTGGATTTTGTCGAGGACCTTGAGATGAACAGCGGTGGCTCCAAACTATATATGTCAGCAGTATTCCATGCAAGGGCGAACGGTTAATTTTATAGATTTGAAGGATGATCTCAGGACAGAAAAACTTTCTGGCGCGACAGATAGAACCAACTTTCATTGTGGTAGATGAAGCTAGTGTTTCAATTCTATTTGTTCAATCTCAGGTCAGCAGGTACTGTGAGACTAAGCAGGTGCATAGAGGCGTTCTCTAGAGATGAGTATCATACATACTAATGGGAGACAGGGAGGGTTCTCTGCGGTGGCTAAAATGAACAGTTTTTCTTTTGAGACATTAAAGTTTACCAGCCATTTCTTGCCAAAGTCAACCACAGATTGGAGGTCCTATATTATTTTAAAAGATCTCAATTACGTTTAAATACGAATACAAACTCATACTGCTAAATAAAAATGAAAATTCCCTAAAAATATTGAGATGTAGTGCGTTACTATATTTAAATAATTAAAAATGTGATATTAATGACAAAAATACAATATTAAAAAGCACAAATATTCTCCAAGAAAGGAAGAATTGGTGAACTTTGAACAGCTTTTCTGAAATGTAATAATATGTGTAGATAAGTTTGCCTATTGTCTGGTTCACACTCCACCTAGATCTTTTAAACACGAGTAGAGATTTATCTCCTGTTTCCTGTTTAGAATTGGGTTTCAGCTTCTTTCTAAAGTCTTTTCTTTCTCTGTTACCCTCTTTTAATGATATTATCGCCTTGCTTATGGTGAATGAAGTTAAAGTGTTCAGTTAAAGAAAATAAGTCATTTTAAAATTGAATACAGATTTGAAAGAATTAAGTTTGTCAGTTATTTATTAAGAATATATACAATATATATATATAGAAAATATATTTAAATCTATAGACAAGAAAGGCCGAGAATAACCAAATTATATTTTTTTAAAAATGCCCTGAAAACTTTTTAATGATTTTAACAATTTTTACTTACTGAGTAAAGACATATTTTCAAAATTTCCAGAACCTTTAGAATAAACAAACGAAAGCCGTCAATGAAAAGTGAATCAGAAAACGTTCCAATATTTTTTTAATTTTTTTTTTACAATAAAAATAAAAGAACGAAATTGAGAACCTAACCTTTTGCATTTAAATTTGATATAGTTATATCCCTTTAACTGTGCATATGATCCCCAAGTGGTACCGTGTTCCTTTCGATTTTTTTTTTCATATTATTTCTTTAAAAAGTGAAGACTCTTTACTTAAAGCTCTCTGAAATATATTTTGCAACATTTACATGAACTGAATTCCACATTTATGCCATATGTGTAACGAACCGAGAAATAACACTTTCCGAATACTTGGCGCTGTATGTTGTCCTTACAGTGAAGAGAAACCCAATGACTGTTCTCAAGAATCCTGATTTCCAAATATTGCTTATTCCTAACGATGTGGATAATCGCAAAAGTACACCAGTGTTTGTAGATAATGCTCAGGAGACTGATCTACTTGCAGAAGTCGGGTTTGAATCCGGCGGCCTGCAGAATAGCAGCCAAGTACTGATGATCGACACTGTCGAATACCTTGGACTGATCTAAATTGGCACCGTTAAAATGGTTTTTGCTGATTCCTGGTTCCTACCGAGGCACGACTTTGATAGATGCCCAGGGGCACTACAGTACCAACTGCTGTTTCGACGGCCCCCCACTACTACGAAGACGAACCTTCCATCACAGTTCAGGACATTGGACAAGTCATTAAAATCCTTCCGGCTCACTGTCACCAACACTTCGAAATTGCTGGTGGCAATGCCCGCTCAACTTCTCACCGACGACATCTCAACGCGACAATATCTCACAGAATGCTCGCAGATGATCTTCTGAGATGAACATGAGCACCCCATGTAAGTTAATGTGGGTCTTCCGAGTGACCATGCACTCAGTCTGCAGCTTCACTGCCTTCGTGGTGAGGATGGTTCTGACCAACGCTTTTGCTTCCTCCTTCGATACCATCAGGATATCCCAACAAACATTGTTCTTCTTCGCTAAAACTTTTAGAGAAATGTTAAGGCTTTTTAGCGCATCTTCCATTCCCTCTCTGTTGACACCATATTCTTCCTTAACATCAGTTGTCACCAGGGAGATAGTTCTAGTATTAACGGCCTTCATCACCGTGGGTATGGCAAACAGTTCATTGCCTTCAATGAAGTCATTATAGCGGTCATTGAGGCCATCGTAATAATCAGACCGTTTCTTTTGGGGCCTGTTTCCTACCTATGCCGATTAGCTTGTTGTTGGTGGTGTTGTGTCCTGAGCCAGAGGAGATTCCACGGAAATGGTGGAGTTCTCCGCCAGAACAGGTGAGAAAAATTTCAACAAAAAGAGATTTGACAAAAATAGTGACAAAGGCAATAAAACGGCGTGTACAATAAAGTTCTAAGGAATAGTGGTTATAAGTGCGCTAAAACCAAGTTTAAAAAATATGATGATAGTTCTCCAAAGAAAAGAAATAGAAATAGGAGGATCATTTGGTACACACACCCCTATTTAATCAATGAATTAGTACTAAATTAGGCCATAAGTTCTTACAATTGATTGATAAACTTTTTTCCAAAATTAATCTTCTTAGCAAAATATTTATCAAAAACACATTAAAACCAAATTATAGTTGCACCAATAATCTTGAGAAGATCATAAAGTTATATAACGCTAAAACTCTAAACCAATTTAATAATCTGAATCATAATACAAGTTCTAAGGATGATATTAAGGATACTAGCCAATGTAATTGCAGGAAGCCATTGCCAAACAAATGTTTTCTTTTTTGTAAAAAGAAGTTGTATTTTTTTTTAATCTGATTAAATCGTTCACTCGTTAGTAATTTACAATCGCCTGATGAGAATTGTTTCATAGACATCGATACACGACTGAAACTGTGTAGCAATTTTGGCATGTTTTCAATGTAATATCCTAAAATAACGTATATATATATATATATATATATATATATATATATATATATATATATATATATATATATATATCAGTGTTTAAAATTAAAGATTACGCGTATTAATGTTAATTTTACAAATATCTTGGGTCTTTGTTCAGTAGTACTAACTTGATTACTCGTAAGGCTTTCTAATGTAGAGACGATATGAAATAACTGTTAAGAGAAACACGTGATTATTCAACTTCGTATTGCTTCATTTGATGATCAACGAACTTGACGAATTTACAAGTATAAGAGAATAAAGATACGCCAGAAAATGTTTTCACTAAAACGAACAAAGGAATTGGAAAGACCACTTGGAGAAAAAATATATAGAAACGTCTGAAGAGAATTCAAAGCAATGGCATGAAAACTAACAAAAGCTTGACTAACTCTTGGGAACTTGAGAGAAACAGAATTACTTAGTAGCAAACCAAAATATTGCCTTAATAATTAATTATATAAAACCGGGAAAAAGTATAGCGAATGCAGACTGTAAACAAGCAAATATTGAAACTAGTGATCACATAGTAATCTAAAGTAGAAAATTATCTCTAAAAAATACAAGAATATGCGTGGCGAAGATGATCCACTGGGAAATGTTAAAACCATTGTTTATCGAACTATTACATGTCACAACTAAAACGTGCCTGTGACAAAGAAACGCTCAAACACTTTGAGATTCAAACTGGATCATTCAGTACTGACCAGAAGACTGGCCTTAATAGTTGTAAGCAAAATCACTTTTTCTCTTGTGGTGAGCCAGAGTAAATTTAAAGGAAAGTAATGTTGGAAAATTGCCAGAAAGTCTCCGAAATTTATTTGATTAAAAGTGACCCGTGTAATATTTGAGATGTTGGGAAAAAACCTCAAATTGCTTCAAAAGAAGCTGGATAATCTAGATATCATAGGAATTATACAACCCTCCAGACAACAGCATTGCTAAAATCAGAATACTGAG
Organism: Acanthosepion lycidas; assembly: GCA_963932145.1. Lineage (NCBI taxonomy): Eukaryota > Metazoa > Mollusca > Cephalopoda > Sepiida > Sepiidae > Acanthosepion > Acanthosepion lycidas. The sequence goes on along the minus strand of OZ010573.1, from coordinate 78,725,669 downwards.
ATTAATTTGTATTGCTCACATATATAAGATAAAGCAAACTTTCAATCCAAAATTCTAAATATATTCGTAACAAAACCTTACATTTACTTTGAGTTTCAGGTGAACGAATTTGTAAATGATTGTATCACACAGTAAATCAAAAAATAAACAATACTATAAATAACTTGAGTGTTGAGTTTAAGACGGATTTATCTTCAGTCACATTTTGATCTTTATTGCAGGCTTCATAACAATCAAACATTTAAATAAAAAGTCAATGTTTTTTAATATTATAGTCTATAGTAAGTACAGGGTGCCGTAGAAATAACTTCTATATAATGGTAAGTCACTGGTGGCAATGGTTTCTTCAACTAGGTAATATCTTACCATGATGTCGAAAGTATTTCTGCCGCACCCCGTAAATGAAAAACAGTTAACTCAAATAGCAGATTTATGTACAAATTATTCATTCATACACTGACAATACCTATTAAGATGAAACTCTCCCCTATCAGTGTGTGCGTGTGTGTATGCGTGTGTTTGTGTGTGTGTTCAACTAACATGGTATGCCTTAATTTTGTTATATTCTTCCAATTTTCACATAAAACTTTTGCACATCCAGATTAAAATTGTCGTTACACTGTCTAAAGTTCATGCTTTTTTACGCGTGCTTTCGACCGTCTACAGTATTATCTGCAAGTAAATTTCAATACCATAGATAGCAATACCACAGATGTCAATACCATAGATAAAATGACCAGATTTTATTTTTTATAACTGGTATATATTGGTGCAAATCATGTTATTTCTTTTAAATTTTGGTAACCCTGTTCAATTTAGCAGTAAATCTAATAATCAAATTGGCTTAAGCCGAATGCAGGGGCACAATAAAAAAGCTTAGGGAAGATATGTCAGAAGAATTTATAACAGGAAGAACATGAAATACCCAAAAAAACAAAAGTAGCACTAGCAAAAGCATTGAAGTACATACGGTTAGGAAATGGTGTGCAAAAAAATGCAGATAAACGAATAAAACAAAAATTAGTAAAAAGAAAGGCGACATGCGTGCTGCAAACGAAGAAAACTGAATGAACAAGTGAGGAGGGATGAGTCTGCAGGAAGCATGCACAAGACAAAGATGCTGTAGAGTGGGAAATAACTTGGATCTATGTCGACACGAATATAACTGCATCACGTTTACAATAAATCCACTTATGACTTACTACCTACGACTCGTTATATCGAAAACCTGTGTAAATGAGGCAAATAAGAAAAACCAGCGAGCCCATACTGTATAGGGAGAACGTTCCTAACATATACTGGCTTAGTGGTTCTGAAAAATGGATATTACAGACAGCACCATAATGCGACACTAAGTCCGATTGCATTGGTAATAGTAAAACCATACGAGGTTTCACCAAATTTTGAGTCATAAAACGAAGAAGCATTTCAGGTAATTTAAATTTTTCCATTTTACGAAAATGGTAGTTTTATTTGAAAGATCATAGCCTAAAATTAATCGATAAAAAGGGAAAAAAAGTTACACGTTTCAATTCGGCTTTGAAACATATTCGTCCAAATGGACAGTTTAGCGTCGAGCCACCATTCGAATTGAAAAAAATGATGACAGAATCCTTAAGGCACTAAGTCTGTTCAAGACCAAATATGTGTCCAGGATATTTATTTTAAAGGAAATTCGTAAAATTAAGTATTAATTAAACTATCAGAACCCTTTTAAATTACACAGACTAATTTTTTTAATCATCTCTATTTAAAACATAACCATCCCCAGATAATTATGAGAAAAGTAAGAGTCTCTCTTAAAAATACTGAAATGTGGTATGAGACACAGATTCGTTAATAATATGAAAACATTCTACATGAAATGGAATAAAATAAATTATATACAATCTCCCAACCTGAAAGGTAATATTAGAATTAATCGTCTTAATAGAGGCTTAGGTCATGTGTAATCTGCGTGTGTCCGTCATGTGGTCATTTGTGGTAGACATCAATAAAAATGATTTTTTTGTGATGCATCAAGTTTTATTCCAAAGAGTGTTGCATTATTAATGTTCTTATAAAGATATTAATTCATGATGACTTTAGAATATGAGTAAGGCCAAAGAAACAAAATGAAATTATATCAATTTATTCATGATGATAGACACATGAAATACAATCATATTGCTCACAAATATATTTTAATGTTGTCTCATAATATGCACAAATGTAAGCATGCTAATATCACATGAAAACACAACCAAAAGAATGGAATTCTTCATAGTTTCATAAATATTTAGAGATAAAGAATAGTAGACGTTACTACAGCAATAGTGCACTGCTAGTGGAATACAGAGAAACTCGATTCCTGTGCCCAGGTTTGTGGAAGACACTGCATATGCTGTCTTTGGATGTCATCTCTTTTTATCATTAACAAGGAGGTACGTTATGTTGAGCTTGTGCTCTTGAAAATGCTGAACACAACTTATGATGAGTGAAAATTGGATGCTGCTGATAAATCTTGAACTTTATGAAAAGCTTGTACTCGTTCTTTATTCATCGTTATCACGAAAAAGGCATAGAGAAAATTATACCCAATTTAACGAAAAAGGAACGTCGGCATCAATGGATTCTAGGAATGAGTAATATAGAACTTCGGCGACTACCACTAACCAAGAACGACTATACAGTTTTCTGGAATATGTATTGCATATATGCGTGTTTCGTTGCACAATTCTTGGGCAATTGAAAGATTGTGCAGTAGCATCAAAGCAGTTTTAAGTCGATAAAGAGCTATGCCAGAAAGTGTAAATGTGTTCATAAACTCCATTTTTATAGTTGGGGGCTTCATATCACAAGACACGGAATCTGTGTTCCTATAAATTTTGGATTCTCTTGGAAGTTTAATATGAATTTCTTCTCTTATAATTAGGAATTTAGCATTTTTAGGCGATAATATCAGTCTTTGTTCTATTTCTTCGTGTTAACTTTTGCAACAATAGGGACATTACAAACGCCTGCTGCCGCTATACCAATAGCTTCTGAGAGAACTTCGTTAAGAGAGAGTGTCATTTCCAAATTGAAGGAGCAATCTAGAGAACTCTTGTTCATCATCATTATCTCTCATATTTTGCGTTAGGCCAGTTGTAGAAAATGATGTCATATATTCAATCATTTGAAGCAAGGGTTTGCAAGAACAGCTGGAAGTGTCCTAGGAACAATTGGAAGAATTTATCTGAAATCTCCAAGCAGGTTCACTTTACTGTCACACAAAACATCAATTCTCATATCACAAAAGCTGTTATCCATTGCCTGAACGGTGTTGCATGGTATCATTGATGCTTCATCAATAATGAAAGCCTTCACTGATTTACGTAGTTTTCTTCTTTAGAGTTAGGTGCAACATTGCAAATATTTGTTTCTGATAAAGGAACATACAATTTAAAGAGAGCATGAAGGGTTTTCCTCAAGTTACTAGTGTTTCTGCTACACCAGTCCATATAGTTCTTGATGTCATAATGTTATGTACTTAATGCTTTTTACCAAAGAGCATACATCCAATTTGATATCAGTTTGATATTTATTCAGAAGTTTCTACTGAAAATGACTTACATATCGATTATTTACATGTTAAGTTCCTACTCTTACAGTTCCTCCTATATTAAGTCTTTTATAGACAGAAGAACCTACAATTCTTTCATCAGATTCTTCCCTACGTGCGTTCCTGGAATATTTTTCTGATCGACCATTCACTATGCAGGGAAAGGTCGAGTTGTATGTCACACAAGAACCATATATCATTCTTGTACGTTGCAGTTCTAGAAGAAGAGACCCGTGTCAACCTGAAATTTCAGCATAAAAAATTGCATCAATTTGTTGTCTTGTTCTGATTTTATCTTGATCACTTAGTATGATTAGCATATAACAGTGAAGAGGGGCTTTCTTTTGAAAGTTGATGACATGTACGTTATACAGCTTATATCTTTCCTTAATGTCAGCCATAAGCTCCTTAAAATTAGTCTTAAGGAAGTGGGCGACTAAGTAGATCTCTTTTGAGTTGTTTCTGATGGGCCAAGGCTATCAGTTATTTCTGGATGCGTTGGATGACATGTATAAATTAAGAATAAATCAGGTTTCTCGTATTTGTAAAGACTTGTCATTGCATTTTAGTAAGATTGCTGCCTAATTCTAGGGCTTCCTTAAAATAAAGATGGAGAATTATTGGAACCCCCTGGATCGCCTCCAATACCGTTCCTTGCTAAAAGATCCGTGGGGCCAGATTATAAAGCCAATCTAGCTTGGTTATTCCCGATAAAGTGGCACCCTTCTCACGTAGGTATGAACTATATATTGTTGCAATAATTTTCCTGGACAATGTATGACACTAAACTACAATACTATTGCATGATAACTTTATTGTGTACGTTTGTCTCGGACGTTCTCTAGATTTATGTGCCAACCTTGTTCTACATTTGATAAAATTTCATAAGAGAAGGTACCTATAAATTAATTAGATAACTTTCTTATGAAATATGAAATTTAATCTCACTCTTGACAGTCTTATTTTAATTACTTTATAATATATTTTCCATAAAGCATCCTAAACGTAAAGGTGAAAGCTAAGTACAAAAAAAAAAAAAAATTAGAGCGCTGAAAGTTTTCCTTAAAAATAACGAGGAAAATAATTTGTTCACTTAAATGTAAATTATTTCTCTTTTCTCCTTCAGTAAAACAAATTATCCTCACGGAATCCGTCAATATGTCTTTCATCACCTGTCAAGTGACGCGAAAGTTTATGACCTGCTTTGTTTTACTTTCAAATTACATTTTTCGGCCCTGATGCTAAGTTAAGCTTGATCAAAATATTTTAAACAAACATTATAATTTCTGATTTTCTTAAAATAAGTTTTGAACAAATGATAATTGATATTTAAAAGAATTTCAAAGTGAGATTTCCAGAAAAAATGGTCAATTTTGCTGATTCAAAAAAAAAAACAAGATTTTTAACGAAAATTTCGGACGTGCCAGGAACGAATAAAAAATGTAAAAAATACCCCCAAAATACTTTGATCTTTCCTCTTAATAATAACATAAACATTTAGACGATAAAATTTTGTTTTCATCAAGTTTGGCGACTTTTTCATCAGGCTATGCTCTTTTTTAGCGATCTCGTGGAGGTACCTATATATATATATGAAATACGAAAATTAATAAATGCCTAAATAAAATAACATGAAGACAATGGTGAACGAAATAAAGAGTTCGGTTCGAAATTCCAACGCATATCATCTGAAGAAAGCCAGAGCGAACAACAGCTTAAACATCATGAGTATGACAATAAAGAGTAGGACAACAGTCCGAACAATGTAAATAGAGTAAATAAAAAATAAGCTATTCTGAAAACTATAAGTATACCAATGAAAGTGCGCGTGATTTCAGGTGTTTTTGTTAATCAGTAACAATGTGTGTTATTAAAATGCACATAATATATTGTTATTGTTTCGCTATAATTCTTCAACATATTTTGTTGACATCTATGTTGAAAGTCTTCATAGCTCTTGAGAATATCTTAATTTTATTTGCTGCCTTTATATCAAAGATCTTGTAGTTTTGTTCTAAATTTTTAGTTGTTCATATGAGTGATTTTTCTAACTATTCCTTTGGATACGATCATTATGGATTCGTATTTTCTTTGGAAATAGTGATCTTGGGTATAGCATCTTGAAATAAAGAGCGTTTCTATCAGATCAATAATATTAACGAACGAATATTCAATTTGATATCAGTTCCCATGTTCTATTTCTCTAACAGTATATACCATGTGAATCATTCTAAGTAGATTGAATAATGTTATATTTACTATTTTTATAGAAAAATACATAGTTTAAATTCTCTGTCTGTATATGTTTATTTTTACTGCCCATGATTCAAACATGCGGTTTCGTAAAAATTATGTTTTTTTTTCCTTTTTGTATAACTTAGAATGGAACATCAAATATTAAATTTCATAGTGTAAAGTAATTATCATAATAGTTTTACGATTTCTACTGTCATGACTGACATTTATCTTGAAAACTATATTGCACACAGAACCTGACGGATTGCTAAGTTTTCTGCTCAATAGAGAAGTCCTTCAATTAAAACGATTAATATTTAGAATTTGGTCAGATTTTTAGACGTGAATCCAGACGATAACTTTTGAACGTTCAAGTCTTGCAAGAACTGCTCTTTATGAAATAATCTCCCCCACGGGCTACAATCTTAACCTTTTCAAGTCAATGGTTAATCACAATCTATCCTCCCTATCTTTATAATCTTCACTTCCTACCACCTTACTCATATCTCATTTCATCCACCATGACAATGTGAAAAGTAATCATTTACCTTAATTGGCTCTTGAGCCTTTTATTAAGCGAACATTAGTATCAAAATGCACGCGCTCATAATAATAGAGCATGCGAGTGGTCTTTTGTACTATCTGAAGTCTTCCCAGTTTTGCTTACTATATCTATGCGTATACATGTATTTCTACGTGTAAGAATTTATGAGTAAATATGTCTCAAAATATCTATCACTGCTTTTCTTCTGTATTATAAAGACGCTGTTTGATTGTAACTTAAAATGACACCAAGATGGATAGTTTTATGAACAAACCCCTTATTGTCAGCGAAATGTAATACACATTGAGGCTGTCGATCGGATCTCGTCAAAGATGATAAAAGACCATCCCTTTTTCTTTTGTAATTGAGTTTTAGCTAGGAAGACAGTAAGTGTTCGCATGATTTCTTCTGTAAATAGATCGATGTACAAAAGGAGCTGGGCGGAACTGGCTGGCTTATCACGACTAGCTGCAACGTTGGGTGTGTCCAAATATATACTCGGCAAAAAAAAAAAAAAAAAAGATTACATATTCATGCAGATATATATTTGCCCACGTTTACAATAAAGCTGTCTGTACTTATTTATACAAAGTTATGTGTGCGTTTACATTAGTAAATCATATATATATATATATATATATATATATATATATATATATATATATATACAATTACAAAGGTTTGTTCATTTGTACAATTACAGATCAGAATATGGATATATATATACATGCGTATACAAAAGTTTATAAATATGTATCAATACTCTTCTTGTATATTGCAGTTGCACATGTTATTGAAGCCAAATCAATTCTATTGGTACGCCACTATGAACATCAGGTAATATTCGCTGCTATGTAAAAATGCATGTGTATATAATTTCCTGTATATAAGTTATGCATATTCAGTTACTCATATATGTTGCTTATTGCATTCTTATATAAATATATAAAGACTTTGATATTATTACGCGTACACACGTGCGTTTGTGTGTAGATGATACATATTTTATATTGACTAGCACTAAGTTAATGGCTGTATGTTGTTTGCAAAACTTAAATCACTTCAGAATCTAGGAAAATGTGTTTCTCATGAACGTAAATTAACGAACATCAGTCAATAGTTGCCTTTCTTGTTTAGTATACAAAGCTTATTTTAAAGAAATATAGACAATGATAAAAAAAAGATGGAATTATTTCAAGAATAAAGAACAAGTGAAGTTGTTGCTAGATCCAGAACAGCCTTCAACATCTCACCCTATGTAGAATCTAACAGAGAATTTTTTTCTTTCATTTTGGTAGTATTCTTTTTTACCATTACTGAAACCAGGTTACTACTACCCTATGCTAGAGAAAATAATTAGCTTTTTTTGAATGAGGCATTGAAAGACAAAATATTTTTTTGCGCTAATAAGTCGACTGGTGTTTTGGTTAAATATGAATGATTGTCCTCATGTTGAAAATACACTACAATAGAAGATTTTACGTTTTTCGATATGTGACCTATTCTCCGAACTTATCATATTCACACGATCAATTACTTCATTTTATATGAATTTATTTGTTTCTTTATACGAAACACATGAAAATATCAACGTAGAATTTACTGAACCAAAACAGAAATCAATCTTTTATGAAGTTTATCTGAAAAAGTGGAATACTTTGTTCGAAAGACGATGAAATAGTTTGATAAAAAAAAATGATTGTTTTAATTTATATGAATGAAACAATTTGTCAAAAAATAATGGAAAAATTGACTTTATCTTAATAAATTAATTCTATATTGCACATTATGTCATTAGTGAATTATGAGGGAAATGTATAAATTAATGGAATATCTTAAAAGTTAAAAGGCGTCTATGGTTAAATCCAGTTGAAGGGTAAATATTGACGATCGTTCCATTCATAACAGAAACTGAGAAAGTATTGTTCTGTTTAAAGTTTTCTTTTTATTTACTTTCATAGACTTGTCTGTCTGAGCTTTTCTCAAATAAGTTTTATTTAGTTATAGCGCCATTGATACGCGGAGGTTGCCGTATGCAGGCGTTATTAGCATAGACGTCCTAATAATATTTTTAACTGGCAATTTTGCATTATTTCGTTATATATAGACAAATGTATGTGTACATATACCCTTTTAATGACATAAGCTCACACGCCCTAACGAGCACACACACACACACACACACACACACGGGAGTGTGTACACATGTACATGCATACATAATTAAATCAAAGAATGATCGGAAAGCATTCAAGTTGATACGAATATCCCGACCGACCTATCATAATAAAAAGAAACCATTAAAGTGCCGCAACTGTCTAAGCAATAAAGGACATTATAATATACCATTGCTAACGATAAGAAAAGGAAAAAAATGCTGATGAGAGTGCTTTCAATTTCGTTTCTTCGTTCCTGTAAATGTTTTTGATAAAATCGAATAAGAAATGTAAAGAATGCGATAGGCAACAATTGATCTAGCATCATCGATGAAAAATGTCAGAAAAAAAGTTTTGAAGACAAAGGAAATATTTTAATAGGCTCTTTAGTGAAGATATAATCAGAAGGGAATAAAATAACATCGGGATAAGATTAACGAAGACAGAACTGATTATGTGAAAGAAAATGTTCTGATGTCTATCTACTGATTGAATTTTTGCTTAAAAAGAAAAAGTTTGTATTAATAAATGTTGAAAGATTAAATATTCAGGACGTTATGATTTAAGTCATCATCATCGCAATCATTAACAATATCAACATTAGCAAAAACGTTATTTTTGTGTTTTTAGCAATATCTGAGTCTTTGAAAATAAATATTTTACCTGTTTTCTATATTTTCTTCTTGTAATAACTATAATTTAAGTAAATACATCGCTTAAATTATTTTTCTATTGTCACGTTATTTGTTTCAGTTGTCTTCCCTCAGAATAATCACTACGCAATATTTAGTACAGGCAACAAATTCAGAAGCCAAACTTCTAGGGAAAATGTTAATATTTAAAAGCCGTCAATAGTCCATAATATATTGATAACAAATTTTTAACAGCATAAAACTATAAATGTGTTATTATATAAAATAAACATCGAAAATTAACAAGAAAGAATGTGAGAGTTGAATAGACCCTTGTATTGCTGGGCTATGATATGCATCTGTAAAATTGATACGAGAAAATAGAAAATAAGAGATATAGAATAGTCAAGTATAGTAAATTCCTTCACCGAGGTGTGTGTAAAGATGCACTCAATAGACATAAAAGGAAACAGGTGACAAAAACGAAAATAATGTGAAAAAGTAGTAATTAAAAATTGGAAAAAATACAAAAAATCTACATCTCCAGCATATTCGATAAGTAAATTTAACTATGAATAGATACGCATATTCAAAAATGTTTCATAATTGTGCAAATTCAAAATTGATTGGAATATATGCGCGTAAAGTTTAGCAAAAGTATGTTAGTTGTGAGCAAAATGAAAATCTATGAAATGTAAAATAAATTTTATCATGAAAAGAATGAAAAATTATTTGTGAAAGAACATTATGTATATATTCATTTATACATATGTAGGTAGACACGTAGACAGGTCAATTTCGATGCAAGATCTCAATCATTTTATTTGAATTCGATGTTAAGGATATGATAATGATTTTAACCTTATCATACATTCTACGTTTCCATTTATTATGAAACTCCTGGATTTAAGTTAAACCATAATTTCCATGGGCTGTCATCTTCCTTTACAACAGAGATAGAATACATCAATTCTAATTTTAAAAACTATCTTCATATTGAAGTTTTCTCGTAATCTTGGATTTTATTACGTACCACTAAAATGTATGCTTTTTGACCAAAATGAAAGAAAAATATCTCCAAACTTTGTATCAAAATATTTGCCAAAAACTAGATACGTATTCGATTTAAACAACATGTGTATCGTCCATCATTCTTTGTAAGTCACTAGTAAATGTAACTGTTTGAAATGTTATGACTAATTTTATGAACGGAATATGATACTAGTTTATCATCAAATGATTACAACTTTAATAACTTTTCCATCAATAAACACAATTAATTCTTAGTCCCTCTGTTATAAACCAATGGTTAGTGAATTTGTCTGTCAGTATATTACTATTGTAGTTAGTTCTATTTTCCTTGGTCTGTCATTAAATAAAGCTACATTCGGTATGGTTAATTCAAAGATTCTGAATGACTATCACGGAGTTATTGAAATTTTATATTGTTTTAGTATAATGATATAGTTTCATTTAAATATATACGCCAAAGGACCGGACATAACGAAGCGAGCGATCAGCCTTATCCCGATCTCTCAGGCTCCTCACATTCAAGATAGCTAGCTTGATAAACATAATTTAAATAATTTTAATTTGAGTCCCTTAAACACAGACTGGGCGGAAATCTGTGGGGGTCAAGTCCCTGGCGGATTGCCCCAGGCTTCCTCTACACAACTCTGTCGTCACCCGACCATCAAGGACAACCCCGCCGATGTCAATAGGTGATGTTAGTCTAACTGCCCTATATACCGAGGGATTGAGTAATACGGGGACACTCCCTACACAGAATTCGGAAAGTTTTTGGAGATTGGCTTTACTCAACTCAAATATCCTAATGTCTGTGAATACGTACTGCACTCGTAAAGATAGTGTACCAGACTTTCAAGTACTCCCTCGTGTACCTGATGAAAGTTATGAATCTAGGGTCTAGCTTAAAAAGAGGAAACAGACGAGCTTTTTGTAAGCAGAAAAGTCCTTCTCTAGTTCCCGCATATCCACCTTGCAAATCACATCAGATCCAGGGATATATCTTTTTCCTATTTTTTGGGGGGGAGGAGGCGGGTGGGTAGTGGAAGAGGTCGATGGGTGAGGGGTGGACAGATATTGAAATGAAGTAGGAGGTGGAAGAAGAAGGGGTCGGAGGACGGGAATAGTAGGAAGGGAGGGTCCTTGCATTTGGGACTGCAGCAGCTTCTCTAGGGGTGCAGGAACGGATAGGGACCTGGTTTTGTCCATGTACCTATCCGCCCTAATTCGCACGGCGTGTTGTTCATTTAGTATGACCTCCACTTCATCCTCCCTACTTCACTTTAATGATGAGGCACGAGGTGGAGGCATTTACTCCACCTGCATCTCTGCGTCGGTTTGCTGCTGCTAATTGTCCTGTGCTTGTTGTTGTTCGTGTTTCTATTTTTGTTGATCTTTCGTTGGCTGTTTTTTTTTTTTTTTTTTTTTTTTTTTTTCTGCCTCCTTCTCCTGCTTTTGCTTTTCTTCCTTTCCTTTTGGCGCACCTGGGTTTGTCGCTGCTGTTTTGGTTGGGACATCCTGTTTTTGAGGTAGATGCGCGTTTGTATTCCTTCGTCCCTTTACCTTCTTCCATTCACCGTCGGGGGCCTTATCTGTCTTTGCTGGTACTGCTGTTGTTGCTTTTGAAGTTGTTGCCATCGTCGCTGGTCGCGTTGGAGGCTGAGAATTCTCGGCGGGGCAAGCCTTGGCCATTTACCCCAAGGCCCCGCAGGACCAGCAACTGCACTCCTCCTCCACCACCAAAATCTCTCTCTCTCTCTCTCTCTCTCTCTCTCTCTCTCTCTCTCTCCACATCAATACATTTGTTACAAAAAATACCATACGCCCCGTGGTAAGTCTAAGCCTGCTTAAGATGGAAAATACCTATTCTACAGGTCCGTATTTTGAAAAGAGGGCCCCCATACGATCTTTTCATATATCCACGGGCACTCCGTGCACAGTAACTTTTTGTCCGTCTAGTGCCCATGTACTCTGTTTGGAGAGTGAGCGTCGTTGTCGTTAAGTTATTTCCGCAATCTGTTTCGCTTCTTGTTCTGTCGCTAGAAGGATAATCCACGTTGCATGGGATCTCCTTGCTAAAACCTTCGTGAGATACTGATGCGTTTAATCTTCTTCAAATATTTTCCTGCTGACCACAATCAATTTCCGACTTTATACGTCGGTGGTCAGCAGGAAAATTATCCTTGCATTAACTGCATCCAAGGCTTCCGTGGACATTTCATATTTGTCTAGTTGTTCTTCATAAAACACCGAGTTCTTTTTTGGCTTGTTATCCATCCAGGCAGTTTTTTAGGCGGTGATAACACGAAATAAATCACCAACTACGTTCAAATCGTATGCCATGGTGGTACAAAACCACCACAGCTAAGCAAATAAAGTTTCGCCTAATATTAAAATGACTTTTTCTTAAAAACGAAGGAAAACGTTTCACGAAAGACGAAACCAATACAATCAAATGAGGACGTGGAAAATTAAAGTCAATAATCACAAAATAATCAACAATTAAAATAAAACGAAAAATGAAAATAAAACTGAAACAAAAACGGGAACAACACAACAAGGAAAACAAACTTAAAGAAAGAAAAAGAAAACAAACTGAAATAAGTACACGAAAATAAAAGGAAAAGTGGGAAACGTTCATCAAATTAAAGTAATACAGTTAAGAATCTGTAAGCCAGGTAAACTTGGGATGAATGAAAAGTCAAACGTAACATTACACTCTTAATGGTAAAAGAGTAATTGTTGAAATTGATTACACAATTTGGCCTTTTTATGAAGTGCTCCGTAATGGCCGAAACACACGTAATGTTGACAACGTCACTCAATTGGAATGTACTATTCCTAATTATTTTAGGCACGTGCTGATGAATTCTAGTGTCTAGCTCTAGGTAGGTCTACTTATGCAGTCATCTCCGCAACTACATTTAAACTTTTAAATCACATTATTAATATGTACACTAAGGCCTTCTTCAGGTGATTGGAATTTCGAACTGAACCCTTTATTTCCTCCACCTGGTTCTAGTCAGGTTGTTCTATTTCCACGTGCCGTGCCTCTTCCGGATGTCTCAGGATCAGTTATCTTGAGGATAATGTAATCGGTTAAATCCAGTGACTTGACCCAAAAGAATTGTGAGTTCACTACCTGGACACAGCTGTGTTGAACAAAAAATTGGAGATTTGAGTTAAAGGAAAATAACTGATATGGCAACAAAGATGAGGACAACAGCCCGAACAATGTAAATAGTGTAAGTAAATATCTTTATTAAAACATCTTTCAAAAATAAAATGTACTTTTTTGAAACTTTGAGGAATATTAGCTGATTTAAATTTTAATTAATCTGATTTGAAACAAATATTACTTAATTTAAATATCTCAATAATGTATTTTTTTTTAACACGGCGATAGGTTTTTATTTAAAGTGATGACGGCAAAATATTATCCGAATACGGATGACTAGAGGGCGAAGTAGATTTCGACCGGAAATAGGACAAGAACTGTGTGCCTTAGTCAAGAGCACCGGAACAAGAATTGCAACAGTTTGATTAGAATTATATCGAAGAGAGCAATAAAAATATAACAGGATGTACACTTACTCTCTATATATATTACACAAAAGCATTAGACAAGATATAAAAAATGCTCTACTTTTAACTGTTAGAAAAACTAGATCTATTCGAAAAAGATCATAGAATGATCCACAACTTATACTAAGGACAACTTCGCTGCATACGGGTAGAAAATGCAGTGAGTATGTACAGGAAAAGATGCGTAAGACAAGGATGTATCTTCTGTCCAGATATGTTCAACCTCGCAACAATGTTACCCTAAGGCAGCTAGAGACTCTATCATGACATATTATCGGGGAGAATAATCTTAACAATATAAGATACTCAGTTGATACTGTGTTGAGGGTAGATAGTAATAAAACAACGGGACTTCCTAGACAAGATAATGAAGTAAAACGAGAAAAAAATTCTATCTATCGTCTGCAAGAAGACAGAAAGTAAGGTTATCAACAAGAGAAAAAGTCCAAGATGTGACCTACGAACTGGGGATGTCAAAATCAAACTAGTGTAAATGTTTAAATATCTGGGAAGTTTCTTAAAATACGTGACTCCGAAAGCCGAACACACCGATTAGAGAAAGATGTGTTTCAAGACCTAAGAAATAGGAAAATTTAGTCAGAAACGAAAAAGTGGTGCAATCTTCTTGTATAGCAGTGAATGCTGAACGATCTCATTGAAGATGAAGAAAAAGCTGGAAGCAACAGAAATGTGGCTCTACACAGGGATACAGCGAAATTCCATGCACTACAAGATGACATGAAGTGGTCTTGATTTTAGCACACATCCAAGTTTTGATTTTATGCCTTTATGTTCACTTGTTCCCTCGGTTGGGCTCAGTCTGCTTTCTCCAGTTTCTTTCAGAAGAAAAAATTTTCATGAGCTAAAAATACGATTGATATATTATTTTCTGAAATTCTGCTTGCTATGAATCAAGAATATTTTGGTCATATTCTTAGGCTACATTCTTGACGTATTCATTGACGATCGATCTCGCTACACTGGCAACTAAATAATGAATGTTAGGAATATAAGGAAATGATAAATCATTTATTCTTTTTTTTTTTTACCATTCACATGGTAGGTATTGTTCTTTTTCGTTTAAAATATTTATTTTATTACATTTTGAAAATATGTATTAAAGAGGAATGGATTCGCAAACATACATTTACACACATACATAAAGCCTACAAACAAATGCATAGGCACAAGCATATACATTCGTATGTTTTAAAATATCGATGTATTGCTGTGATTTATTTATATTTTTCGAATAGTTTTAATCGTTCCATTGGGAATTATAGAGCTTCATGCTATATCTTCCACTTTTCTCACGAGGGAAACTTTCATGTGGAAACTTTCTCTAACAAAGCCCTTTTTTTCGCTCGAGGTTCTTGAAGTCCACGGCTTCCTCGATATGTTTCGAAATATTTGGTTTTGTACCGGTTTTTTGATAAAAAAAAATCAAACAAAACAGAAAAATATTCACCCCCGAGCAAATGCTTACTATGGTCTGCCTGTTGGCAATCTTGACGCCCTCTGCGCATATGGGCATGCACGTGTACCCATATTTAAAAACGAGCAGTAGCCATCTCACATAATGGCTTTCTACTGGAGAAAGACTTCTAAAGATTCACTTACAAGTAGGTAGCTCTTAATATTATGACTCAAATAAGCCATTAATACATGTCATTAGAATAAATGTAGAGGTTCTTAATGTCTGAAACTGTTACTTTTACATTGTATTTTCAGTGCAAAATTCAATTAATCTGTGTCACTTCTCATCACTGTTGCTTCAGTATCACATAGCTTTCACTATTTTATCGTACTCCCATTTTCAAGTTGTCATATGAAATAGATACTATATGGGTTTTATAAAAAAAAATGCATTACATATATATATATGTGTGTCTGTTTGTGCGTGTGTGTGTGTGCACGCGCATGTGTGTGTGCGTATTTTTCGATGCACTTATATTCACGCGCATTGTATTTTATTTCTTCATAAATATCTGCAATTTGTACAGATCCATGCTTGCATACATATATACGTACATAAATGACCATTTTGAAAGAATAGGTGCTTCATTTTCTATCACACACACACACACACACACACATACTGACATATAAATAAAGAAATAATAACGTAAGACAGTAGGTTTCCATTTATGCACGTACAATTGAATTTAACAATGAATGTTACGTTTTTAATAAACTTTTATTTAGGCACTTCCACGAAATTGCAAACAAAATCAGCATACCGTGATGAATACATCCTCTAAACGTAATGAAAACATATTTTTATCATCAAAATCTTTGTTATTATTAAGAGGAAATATCTAAGTATTTTTTAATAATTAATTAATTTTTTTACACCTTTGTAAAACATTCGGAATTTTTATTAAAATTACTAAATTACAGCTGTACTAACTTTTAGCATAGCAAATTTTAGGCTATTTCTACGGTGACAGATATATTATATTGGAAATTCTTGCAAAAATCAAATAAATGTTACATTTTAACGAAACTTTCAGTACTTATTCATTTTAATGAATTTAATGAATAGAAGTATTTTAAAAATCTTTTTAATTAAAAAATCTTAATAAAAATAGTTTTTTTTACACGTAATTCACCCCTTAAATATTTTTACTAAGACTTGAGAATTTCAACGTGATAATTTTAGTGATTATATTAGTTAAAAGCAGAATTCTTTGAAGAATTTAAATCACCGATTTTTTTTTTTTTTTGAAAATCGGTTTTTCTGTTTGTTGTGAATCGAAAAATATAAAACGCAATAAAAAAAGACATTATTTAATTACTTTTATGAATAATATATATTAAGGGCAATATTGTTTGAAGGAAAAATATTTTTAATGAAAAATGAATTTTACAAGAATTTTTCATTTTTTACAATTTTAAATTAAATAATTTATAAAGATTTTAAATCTTTTAAAATTTAGTTTCAAGGTGATAATTCTTAGGAAATATTGTTATCAAGTTAAACTATATTTACTAATCATAGATTGTAAAACCTAATACAATCTGACAGCCCCGAATATCTTTAAACGAACTCAGGTTTGTTTATGTATATTTGATATACGTGCAGAATTTCTAAGTATAGATGTACAAACTGATAAATTTACCATTAAAATGGCACGTGTTTTAAGGGCTGTCCCCCTCCTTACGAGGAGAAAAATCATATGAACTTTATCGTCTGCTCCACCATACTTAACTATGAACACTTTCGGCGGTCATTCGGCTGTCAATAAATCGATTAACACGTCAGAAAAACAAGATCATCTGGTTAAGAAATCCTTGTATTCAACATTTTATGCTGTAAATAAGCAATGTTTGTTTCTAAATCAGATTAATTTAACTTTATATTCATTAATTTTCCTCAAATAACATTTCAGAAATATATATTTTATTTTTGTGAGATTTTTAAAAGCGATAATTAACTTTTGTTTACAAGTGTAACAAAAATGGCTGCTTTTATCAATTTTACTGAAAACGCTCGATTGCGATGAATATAATTTCTGTTTGAAATACACCATAGAGTATTTTTGTCTGCAAACAGTAAATTTTAAATCCTTTAGCTTTCAATTAAAGCTAAAATGAAAGCTTCAAGAAAGCTTTTCCATTTTTAAAAATTCATTTTAAACCTTACGTATATCGAATTTCTGGGGGTACATACATTTATTGGTTCTGAAACAACCGCTTCACATTATATGGAAATCCGAGAATAAACATAGCATAGTGTCCTTAGAATTTCAACTGTTCCATCGGTCACCATCAGAGAGTGGGTTTAGAATGATGTAAGTTAAATATTTTTGATGAAATATAAAAACTTTAAGGATTAATCAGTTAAGGGATGAAATTGCAGATTGTCATTAATGTATTATAACATGATGTGATGTCATGTGGTTGGCTTGCCCTTAAGATAATAAACACTTGAGCACGTGACCACCATTGAAGTAAATATTATTTTTGTATGGTGATTTTCTTTTAACAACATTATTTGTAATTTTTGTTTTTTTGTTTTATGTGAGAAATGTAGTATTGTCTAGTAAAATCTGGCATAAATTTTCAAGGAGATCCAAAGTAGATATACTGTGATCTCTTTTAAGATAATTCTGAAATATATTTTCCTTTGATTTTTAGTTGGGGTATTGTTGGGATATATATGGATAAGCATGTATGCTCGTGCATGTTTATAAAAAGAATAATAGAAATTAAAATTTACTGGCCACCATATAAGAAAATTACAGATAGTCCTTCCTGAATAAGATTCC
This sequence comes from Acanthosepion lycidas, assembly GCA_963932145.1. Classification (NCBI taxonomy): domain Eukaryota; kingdom Metazoa; phylum Mollusca; class Cephalopoda; order Sepiida; family Sepiidae; genus Acanthosepion; species Acanthosepion lycidas. Next base: position 78,707,637 of record OZ010573.1, on the reverse strand, counting down.
TTCTCATAAATGTCTTTTGAAGTTTTGCTTACAGCTATATTTCAAATCCCAGATGCAAATCATGGATGCATATTAGCTTTGCTAGGTGAACTGCAAATTTACTTATGCAAAAACTGCGAATTAATTTCAGGTTCATGCCTTTCCTAACTTCATCTGTTTTACATATTCTCCTCAGGCTATTATTTATTCCATAAAAACATAGTAAATCTGACATGATATTACATGAGGGTAAATTGCTAAAAGCTACGTCATGATTGATAAGGGGATAAAAAGCATTTTCATAATGCTTCGTGGGGGGGTTTAAGTGGAGGGAAATCCTATAATGACCCTACCTACATCACTATGTTTTCAATTAACTATTAAGACATACCTACAATGAGATGCATTGTTCAGATATCTTTTGGGGGACTGAGTAAGGAAAGAAGTCACAGAAACATTAATACAAAATGAATATAAAATTCAAGTTTTGTTCACCAATATCATTTTGATAATTAACCATTATGGCATACAAGAACTCTAGCAACAAATTACATCAACTGGTCAACAGTGCTGATTTTTTTTTTTTTTTTACTTTAGAAAACATCATAATTTTCTATTCATAAATTCTTTTTCATCGAATTTCTATTAGTTATTAGAACAAAATATAATGGATCTTTTAATTTGGCCAGCTTGATTGCAATGGAAGATGTCTGATACAAATGACACATTCAGATAACGCAAAATGGAAATCTTTCTGTAATTAATTAACTTTTCTGTTTAAAGATGATATTTGTGAATACGTCTGTAGATACAGTGAGCCAATATAACAAAAGTCATTGTTCAAAAATGAATTATTTTGCAACATAAAAAAGGAACAAAGAGCTCGAAACTCAAATATGTGTATCCACTAAAATTAATGTTTAAGTAATAAAATCTCTCAGATTAATAAATAAAAATCGATCACTTCATGAGAAATTGCTTTGTTTACGTTAGGATCCAAAACAGAGCAGATATGAATGTTTTGATAAACTGAAAAAGATTTCTGCTCATAAGGATCTATTCAACTTTGCTTGATTCTCAGCTCACTCCATGACTAAATGGTTCAATATACGATTGATCTAATGATGGTTCTCCTGCTAAGAAGGACAAAGTTTTGAATACTGCCTGAGAGTGCATATTTTCTTTAAATATGATTTTCTAAATATGAAATATACTGTTTAATAAATAAAGAGCGTGTCTACTTAAATATGGGCACTCACTAAAAAAAAAATCGGGATACTTATTATTTTTTTTTAAATTATCTTACTTGAAGATTTTATTTCAGTTTTAAATTCAAGCTAATAGAGTAAATTTAATATTTTCAATAATCAAAATATTTTCTCTCTTTCAAATCTAATTTAAATTGACTTGAAGGAATTTTTGGTTTGAAACCATTGATTTTAGTGCCGTTTTCAGCCATAAATCATCACAATGTAATTCTCTTTAATAAAAAATCTTTCAAAAGTAAAATGTAGTTTTCTGAAATTTTATTTGCAAAATATTGGCTGATTTAAAGTTTAATTAATTTGATTTGAAACAAATATTACTTACTTAGAATAAAATATTGTGGTAATGCATTTTTTAACACTGAGATAGGTGCTTATTTAAGGTGTTGGTTGAGACATAAGTTTAACTATTTTTTTTTCTACGGTGGATATATCTGTAAATATTACTTGAAGAGTATAACGTGAGTGCATTTTTATATAATTCTTAATCTTTAAAATTTAGGAAAATATTCTCCATAATTATTTTATTGAATTTTCAGTAATTCAACTTAAAATTTACTATAGTTATCACTCTTATTTTCTGGTAATGTCATGTTTGAATGCCTGTATTTACAGAAATTGGCACATTTACGCCTACAGACAATTCAAAATTCCTTATAAATATTGGGGGTTACTGAATTGTAGTAAGCTATTCCATTTATTATTAGTAAATATATTTTTGTTTAATAACGATATCACATAACCAGTAGAAATTAACACAGAAATTTAAAACTTGATAAATTATTCTAACTAAAATTTAAAAAGAAATGAAACATTTTTTTTTAAATTTATTATTGATAAAAAAATACTTATTCTTAAGTCAATAATGTCATAAAAGCAACTAAAGGTTTTTTCTGATTAAATAATGTCTTCGTTTTATTGTGTTTTATATTTTATGATTCAGAGCAGATTTTCGCTAATTGGGGGTCCTGTCTTACAAAAAGAAATTGATGATTAAATTTTCCAAAAGATCTGCTGTTAAATAAAATAAACAAAACTTAATTTCTTGAAATTTGATGAATTAAATAATTAGATGTTTAAAAGATGTTTTTAACAAGATTTTTTAAAACAGAAGCATTTCTAAAATAATGTTCTTAGAAATCTGAAAATTATTTGATTTTTGTAAGAATCTCCAAATCAAGGTTTTTTACCACAAGAAAAAAAAACTAAATGCTAAAATGGATAAAAAATATAATTTAATAATCAAAAAATAATTTGGTCATTCCTCTTAATAATAACATAAAAGTTTTGACAATAAAATTTTCTTTTCGTTAAATTTGTGGATTTTTTCATCTTGGCATGCATATGTTTAGGAAATCTGTGGATGTACCTACATTTACATGATATATATATATATATATATATATATATATATATATATATATATATATATGTATGTATATATATAACATATATATATGTATATATAACAAAAATAAAGCATAAATATATCCATTTTTGAAAAAATAAACAATTTTGTCTGAAGATCACGAAAGCATGAGACCTGGGGTTACAAATTACTATCCATATGAAATGGAAACAAACAATACTTTACCTTTGCTAGATATCATGCTACACCATATTAAGGGTAGGTTAAAACTTAGCATCCCCTGAAAATCAAATAATAAAAATGGTAAATTGTTATTCACATCATAGCAAAATAAAAATTTAAAATAATGATTTTATTCTACTTAAGGGCTTTGATAATTAGTAATTTTCAGTATTTATGTAAAGAGGGAATGCTATTCTTAATAGGGAAATACTCAAAAAATGTTATTTTCAGAAATTGGAAAAAATATGACATAAATCCTCAGACAGCACTCCTCAGATTTTAAATCAATTTTCCTTTTCCTAGACTAGTTGCCAAGCATGGATAGAGAGACCAATTAGCCTACTATTTAACCCATAGCTAGGGAGAGTAAGAGATAAATTTTTGCATGAAAATGAATAAAATAAACTTCGACAGATTTTGAACTGTAAGCTAATCATTACACTATCTACACATCACACATACATACACACACACATATGCACAGAAAACACACACACATATATATATACACACATATATATATATACATATATATATATATATATATATATATATATATATATAGATAGAGAGAGAGAGAGAGAGAGAGAGAGAGAGAGAGAGAAAATAAAATTTAAATGTATAATTCTCAGCATCTCCTCTCCTTCATGAATGTGTGTGGCTATATCAGTGTGAGAGAGATTTTATCCAACACAAATACTCATGGTTGCAAACACTGTTATGCTTAAACTCATTATGATGATTAATTAGCTGTTCTTTTTAATTGAATTATTGCTTTTTTTATATACATTATATGTTCAGCTTGGTTAAGCAAATGTGTTACAAAAGTTCAAATCAAACTCCCAATAAACTGTTTAATAACTGCACTTTGAATTATACTTCTAATTTGTGAAATATCATTTTCATTAAAAGTTATACAAATATAAGTTATAATGACACTAAACAAAGAAAACAGTAGCTGATAAGATCACATTAATTCAGTCATATATGTTGTCTATTTTTAGTTTGTTCTTTCCAAGTATCGTTATTCTCCATGTGTATTTTGCTTCTTTATATTTAAGTATAAAATAATTAGTATTGTTTCATAGAATGATAGACACTTTATGAAATTAATAAAATACAAATCATTTCTATAAAATATTTATTGCATACTTGTCAATTTCACTTAATTATTTATAGATGCTGAATTGACAGAGACAATGTTTAAATTAAATGACACAAAAATTTCAAATCATTTCAGTGGTGCGAATTAAAATTTTGGTGCATTCACTTTACCTTAAAGATTTTAAAATGCTATAACCAAATTTAAAGATTTCTTTACATCTAATCTTATTTTATTTTGTATTAAAGAATAAATCTTAGTAAACTTGCATATAGATAATTACTACAATTTTACCTTTCTACTCCAAAATGTCTGATTCAAAGAATTAAAAAGTTCCCTATTTAGATAAGTACTTATTTTTAAATAGCATGACTGATAAATTTGCAAAGTAATTCGAAATGAAAACCTTATCGATTTTCAAATGTGTGAAAATGTTTTCAGGTTTAATTTAAGTGTATCTTTCCCTAAAAAATAATTTCCATAATATAATATATAGATTGATTAAATTAGATAATGAACTAATTTCTGCTTGCTTCTAAAATAGCAGAATAATGTGCAAAAAAAGGTACATTATTGTTAGTTTTATTCCAGTAATATAGTTAAAATATTCTAAATTGAAAAAGGAAGCAATTTTCTGCAGGTTTATTTTTATATTCACCTCAACAACAATAATCTTTTTTTTTCTAAATAATTTTTCTTACATATTTTTATTAATAATTACAATTACATTGTAAAAATATCTTATCATTGTCTCATAGATAATACAATTTTAGGATAAATTATTACTCATTGAATTATACAATTTTTCTTCTTCTATCATGAACATTTCTGTATTTTGCAAATTATCTAGATAGCAAGCATGAATGTTTAAAATCATCTTACACTGCACTCATTCTGATTAGGGATTAGTACATCCATGCTTTGAATATTTCTGCCATCTGGTTTGATGGTTTTACTATATATCTCAAAATTCTTGATTCTAAAAAGGATTGGTAATGATCCTTACCTGACCTCTCAACTTTAGTTACTTTCTCACCATGACATGGCTTTAATAGTTTATTTTCTAGCACTTCTCACCTGTGGAACTCTCTTCCAATTTCTTTCTTCTCTGCTAGAAACAATTTTCAAAAATTTAAATGCAATGCGAATCGTCATCTTATGTCATCCTGAATTCTGCTTGGGTAGAATGATTAAAATATTAATTAAAAGTGTAGTATAATTAAAGTTATAATGAAACATTATATGCAGTTGGAGTTTGGTTAATTACAGAGTAGTTTACCTTATTTATTTGCAAATAACTATAATAGAAATCCCATAAAAAGGATATGTTTTAATATTAAGCTTATGATTTACAGTGATGACTTAGTAAATTGTACAAGGCAGGTGTTAAAAATGAAAAAGAAATAAGAAAAAATTGAAGTATGATTGTTAGATAGATGCACATAGTTATGGGAAACTTAAATATATCTGAAATTAAATTAATGTAAAACGAAGAAGTAAACTAAAACTTTAAAAATGTAGCATATTATTTCTGAAGATTTAAACATTCAACTATCTTTACTATTTAAAGTATAAATTTCTGCATTCAATATATTTTTAGGTAATATTTTTTCCTAATAATTGTAAAGAAAACACAGTATTTATTCAAATGTTACAAGAAACTTATAAATGATCATAAAGAAAAAAGTCAAAACAATGAAGAAATGTCAGCTAATAATTTGTAAATCTTCATTTTGTACATGAACATTTCTTTGTATTTTTTCATGTACATTAAACACTTAAATACTACAAAAATGTCTGTTTGGATGATATCACAGAGAAAATTAAAAAATAGAAATGTCTGATTTTTCGAAAGAAATTTAAATATCATTCTTTGTATGACCTTGCAATTAGCTTTGCATTCAAATGTCTTTTCTGAGAAATTAATCCACAATTGTTGTCACTCACTTGCCGTTATATTTTTATCAATTTATATTATTAATTTATATTGTAATCAATATATTGAATTGAACATTCAAAAAAGGTTTTTATTTAAATGAAATTTAAATTTTCTCTTAAATTTAGCATTCTGGTTTTGGTTTATCATTTAATTTGTTTTGTTGTAAAAATATTATTTAAATTATGTTAGTAGTTGCTAATTGGTTATTATTATTATTATTATTATTATTATCATTATTATTATTATATTATTGTTTTGAATTAAAATTTGATTATATACAAATTGTGTATATCAATGAGTCAACTTATTCAAAAATTAAAATTATTCGAATTATTTTTCACTAATATTTTATAGATATCCATACATCTTGTAAAACTCAAAATTCCACAGTGGCTGGATATGTTTATATTAGCTCAATGTGCTCAAAAAAGCAGAAACCCATTTCCTTTGCACTCTGTTCTACAATTTAACAAGTTACCTTACCACACAAGAATGGTTGATGTAAAGGAGAAGAATGCAGGTAAAAAAATCCATAGGAAAAATAGTCACAGTAAAAAACTCACAGGAAAAAAAAAAGAAATGGGACAAGATTAGCACACAGGCAAAAATCCAGCAGGCAAAATCCCAGTATCTTACCCAAAAAGTGGACAAAAACCCAATCTTATAAATAAAATGAAAATTCAAGGAACTTTTAATTCAAATTTTAATATTAAATTGAGCCTTTTTTTTCATAACATCAGGTCTTATGGAATATTAGCACTCCCCAACTATGAAATATATTGAATAGCATTGTTAAAAAATTATTTTTATGGCTTAATCTATCTTCGTATACAATCTTTGTGTTTTGTTTATGTTTTGGTACAAACTTTAAAAATGCCCTTTTTAAGGTTTTCTAAGACACCCCAACTATGAAATATATTGAATATGTGACCATAGCATACAATGCCTTTTAGTGTTTGCATTTATTTACTATGAATTTCTGTTGAAAATTAATTGCGATTTTTATACTGTGACTTTCTCCTAGCAAAAATTGTCACATTTTCTGTGACTTTTTACATATGACTTTATGACTGACATGGAGGAAAATATAAGAATCAGCATATATTAGAGCATTTATAACTACTTTTCCTGTGGATGGGACAAATGGAAAAGCATATATTTACATGTTAATAATAATGGTAATATTATCCATTTCCTTATAAAGAAACAGCTTTTATTGACTGAGCAGCTAGTTTTAGTTGAAACTTATAAAATCTTTCGATTAAAAGAATTTTTCAGGAAAATAAGTTTCTTATGTCTAGTTACTGTTATCGCTTTTATTCACAATTGATACTGCCTTTGTTACTAAGCTTTTAATTGAAGTAGTATAGAATGTCAAAATCTTGATTATATCATTATTTTTTCTTCAAGTTACATGTTATATCCATTTTCATTGTTGATGCTGTTGCTGTTGAAAATCCTCAAGTGATGCAGTTTCTGTTTTTTGGAACAGTTCTTTGTGATACAGTAGTGCCAGTTTACAAGTTTCATAGAAGAATGTTCCTCACTAATATCTACAGCCTTCATTCACTCAAAGCCATTTTTAAACATTGATCTTAGAAAGCAGCTGAAAGCTGACAGTTTAGATACTTCTGTAATTGTTTGGCAGTATGCATGACATTGATATGAAAATCTCAGTCTGATGAGGCTATTTAAGTACATGACTCAAGTTTTATGTTAATGTTTTAGTCTTGTAGTAATTTGCTGTTTGTGCAAAACTACACCTAGCACAGCCTATTCTGTATTCAAAGCATTAATAGAGTCCAACAATAATAAAAATAATATTGGGCAGTATGATCACTGGAAGTTATATAGTAGAGTGTCACTCATGGTAAAAATGGTAGGAACCACATATATATATTACCAGGAAGTCTATTTTGGGGACTTTGCCATTCATTTTGACACATTAAAAAGTTAATAGACTAGACATATTGTGAATTAAAGACTAGAAAGAATAAGAAAAGCCTAATCAGATATGGCAGTCAGTGCCAGCCAATAAAAATACCATCTCTCTATTAAAGAAAATAAAAATACATCTCTATTAAAGAAAATAAAAATACATCTCTCTATTAAAAAAATAAAAATACATCTCTCTATTAAAGAAAATAAATATACATCTATTAAAGAAAATAAAAATACATCTCTATTAAAGAAAATAAAAATACATCTCTATTAAAGAAAATAAAAATACATCTCTCTATTAAAAAAATAAAAATACATCTCTCTATTAAAGAAAATAAATATACATCTATTAAAGAAAATAAAAATACATCTCTATTAAAGAAAATAAAAATACATCTCTATTAAAGGAAATAAAAATATCATCTATCTATTAAAGAAAATAAAAATACATCTCTATTAAAGAAAATAAAAATACATCTCTCTATTAAAAAAATAAAAATACATCTCTCTATTAAAGAAAATAAATATACATCTATTAAAGAAAATAAAAATACATCTCTATTAAAGAAAATAAAAATACATCTCTATTAAAGGAAATAAAAATACCATCTATCTATTAAAGAAAATAAAAATACATCTCTATTAAAGAAAATAAATAAATAAATAGAAGGATCTTGAATTTGTAATTGAAAAATATGTGGTAGCTTAAAATGCTGTCATACCTATAATACTTGGAGTACTGGGTTCAATGAAAAAAATTGAAAGACAATTAACAAGATCTCTTGTAGCTTCTGTTTACAAGAGATTTTTTAAAATTGCCCTGTGTGGAACTAAACCTTTATTCTGGATAGTATTATCAATGCAATGAAAAGATAAATATTGTACATATTAAGTGACAGTTAACATCATAATTTGTGCCAACAGAATGTATATCTTTTACAATCTTGCTTTAACTTAAGTATTAATAATGAATGACTATGGAATTTTACTAGACAGAAAGATAAAGATGATGATAATAATAATAATAGATTACTTCAAGTAGAACAGTCTTACAAAATCACAACAATCAGTTTTCAAAGATATCTGGAAACTACAAAAGACTGGATGATTATCTGTGTCAAAGAACATGGAAGAAATAAGAAATCAGTAGTAAAGGAAGCCAACAAATTCAAAATGGAATTTCAAGTAAATGAAGAAATGCAAATAAACCATAATAGACTTACTGCAGCTGAAAAAGCTAAAAATAAAGCAAAGCAAATGCAATGTAACCAATGCTGAAATAATTTCAAGATAAACCGCTTCATCTTTCAGTACTCTAGCCATATCAAACAAGCCGATGTAGAAAAACCCTGTACTCATCAGTGGGTTACAAAATGTAGGGTTAAAAGCTAAAACAGGCATTATTCTTGCTGCACAGGACCAGTGCTTGCTAAATAGAATTTACCAAGCAAGCATACTAAAAAATAATGTTAACCCCAAATGCAATTTCTGTGATAAATATCCAGAAACAATTGACCATCTTGTATCTGGTTGCACAGTATTGGCACCCACTAAATATAAAATCTGGCAAGACAGAATGGGCCAATAACTGTATTGGAAGATATGCAGCATTTATGGAAAGGAAACTGCAAGAAAATAGTATGAACATCACCCAGACCAGGTTACAGAACTGAAACAATTTTATGGGACTTTACAATACACACAGACAGAACAATCAAAGCCCAGACATTTTAATCAATGAATACAAAGACAGAATATACTTTCTTATTGACATGGATGTTCATGCAGACTGTAACATTGACGATCTTGAAAAAGAAACTTTCAAAAACAAAGATCTTAAAGTGAAAATCTCAAAAATGTGAATCATGAGGACACCAATAATTTCAATTGTAATTGGAGATGTCAGATTAATTGGAAAAGAATTGATTGGATAGATTAAATGATACCTAGTAACCCATGCCTTAAAGAAATACAAAAATAAGTACATAAGTACAGCTCGCATAATATGAAAAATGAAGCCATTTCTGATCTTTGGTTGGGACCCAGAAGACAATATGTACACAACAGAAATTAAAGAACATCATCATTTTCCTAAGAATAATAATAATAATAATAATAATAATAATAATAATAATAATAATAATGATGATGATGATGATGATGATGATGATGATGATGATGATGATAAAAATAATAATAATATTAAAACAGCAACTGGGCGAACAAATTACATTTGACCCAGTAAACACATGCTATGAGACCAAAACAGAGGCTATTTTCTAAAATAAAAAGAATAAAATATTCTTGGGCTTTTGCAATGACAAGAAAAATTCTATGAACTCAGAAATCTTGTGAAGCTTCATATTGTAGCTATAGCTGTTGGCACTTTTAAAATCATGTCAAAAACTAAATTTGAAATAGATTTGAAAATTGAGGATGAAATTAGACTGTCCAGACATAGCATTAAGGATTCCTGCAAGATACTGAAAAAGTTCTGGAGATTTGATGAAATTTACTGTTACTTTGTCTTCAACAACTACCACATATTTAGTGTATACATGCAAATGCTTAATAATAATAATAATAATAATAATAATAATAATAATAATAATATGCAATTCTGTACCATAAATTTGCTTTTTAGTTGCCTGATCATAAATAGTTGGGCACATTATCTAGAGGCTGTGGCATGTGTATCTTTGTTCATCGGGAAAGTAGTGTATTAGCATCATGGCTGGATGTTGAAAGGGTTCTCTTTTATTAAGTTTGAAGGATGAGACAGTTAAGGCAACTTGCAAGTCACATTGATGACACTCTCAATTAGAGACTGTTTGAGTGAACTGGGTTACTCAATCAGAAATCATTTCTAACTGGCCCCCACCTGCAAGGTTATGCACTGCTTTTAACAAAACCTATCATCTTATTGTATGCATCTGGCTGTCATGCATATGCCTAGCATACCCTAATCAGACTGGGTGTCATGATGGGTATATAGTTGTACCCTAGCATCCATTTTTGGCATGCTGCTCACTCACTCACTCATTCACTCACTCACAATAATAATAATGATAATAATAAAATTGCAAAAATGTGTTATTTAAATATAACCACTATTCTAGTAATAATAGGAGCACAAAGAATGCGTTAAAAAGAATACCTATAAATTCAAGCCCCTCCACTCCCTGAAATATAAAACGTTTGTGCTCATGAATATCATTCACATACTCAGAAAATTCTCTCTATCTAATTCATTCAATAACATTTTAAGAAACACCTCCATGTACCTCAGGAGAAACCACAAAGGATCAAACAGTAAATCAGGAAAACTAGAAAGAATAAGTAGAAATATAGATAGATAGATAGATAGATAGATAGATAGATAGATAGATTTTGTGAGAAATGTATGGAATATAACTAACATTTTTCCTGTAAAACCAATCTACAAGACATGAAGTTATTGATTCAATGTTGAGTGTTTTCTATTCAATAACATTGAAAGGAAAGACAAAAATCTTTATTAAGTAAGAATATGATCCATTAAATTCATACTAATCTATTATCCTGTTTTATAAATTGCCTTATATATATATATATATATATATATATATATATATATATATATATATTTACATACTTTGGTAGAATTGAGTTTTACCAAATCAAAAATACAATATTTATTTTAGATCAGAGTAAATATTCAATAAATGCAACAACACTTATGTAAGCATAGTAGTAATCAGATTTTTCTGGTAACTATTTCACTGAATGTATATGTCTTCTGGGTCACTGGAATATTACCAATGTCGTTCATGATACATGATCTATAGATTTACTTTAAGTTGTGATGTTGCTAAAACAGAATATATTTTCAAAGAACATTATTGTTTAAGATGTAAATACATGAATAGATAGATATTTTATGAAACATGTTCTTGAAAACATATTAAATTATAAAAACAAATATGACTGAAATATATTAAACTAGCCCAAAATAGCACTGATTTTATTTTTAAGAAATGTTTTTTAAATTTTTCATAAATCTCAAAAAAATTTCATTCAATGTCTTTTTTACTCATTCATTCTTCCATTTACACTCTCATTTATTTTATTTTACCCTTCATTCATTTTTCAAAATATCTTAATTAAAAGCAAATTAATTAGGTGTATAAATCAATTAGTTTTTCAGGTAATTAATTGATTATTTAATTGCCTATTTATTAATTATTTTTCTGATTTATTCATTTGCTTACTTTAATTTGATTTTTCATTTTTACTCTACATTGGCATCGTCTTTTTCTCCACAGTTCTAGTTTATTTTCTTTTTTTTTTTTTTTGCAGGTTCTTCCAGAAGTTTTCCCTAAATTCATTTCTGTGAAATAACATCTCCAGTGACACAATTGGCACAGTAGATTGGCGCAGTCAGTGTTTGCATTTCTCACCTCCAAATATCATATTATTATTTATCATTTATTATTTATTATTTTTGGAAATTTATTTTTTCAGTTTGTCTTTTTTCCTTCAGTTCTTTAGTCATTTTATTATTGTCATATCAGTTGATGGTTTTATGTGTGGCAAGCATGAAAGTGTTATTTATTTTCACACTCTTAAAGTGAATTGGTTGGTGAAATGTTCAGAGTAAAAAGACCAATGAAAACAGACAGAATGGTAAAATGAAGGAAAAAACAAAGAAAAGATGTAGATGAAAAAAACAAAATAGAGAATCAAGAATCCAATACAATGAAGAAATTTAATGAAAAGTAGAAAAGATGGAAAAAAGGAAATTATTAATTGGCTGATGAATGAATGTAAAAGATGAAATACGATTCAAAGAAAAATCAAGAATTCTTAGATTTGCCAAAACTAAAAGGAATAATGCATTACAAGAAAATGAAAAGGCAAAAGAGAAAAAAAATGGAAAATATAAACATTAATGAAATATCAGCAAACAGGAAAATAAAATAGAAATAGAAAAGAAGATAGATGAATTAATATGGAGGAAAGAAAGAAAAAATGGGAATTAGTTTGACTGGAGAAAAACTAAAATGACTAAAATGAATTAAAAACATAAAATACAAAATAAACATAATTATAAAAACATATTTTTGTATAAAGTAAACAAAATTACAGTTTTATTTATTTATCTCACAACTAAAAATTGCTTTTATTAGGATAGAATCCAAATTTAAGGAATATTTTTCTTAGTATACTTAATCCTCTAAAAGTCTCTAAAACAAAAAAGCCATAATGAATTCTATAATATTAAAATGACATAATAAAGCTTTGTAATATTCAATTCATAATAAAACTCTATAATATTGAAGCCATAGTAAAGCTCTATAATATTCAAGTAATAAAGCTCTATAATATTTAAAGTCATCTAATATTTCTTGAAAAAGTATTGTTTACTTAGGTATCTTTAATGAGAAAAGTGCTTAGAAATAATGACATTATTTGGTTTATTAAATTGTACAAAATTCAATTTTACTGTAAAGTTTAAGCACTCTATATTTCTAATCAGAAATAATGTATGCAAATATTATTTAATATTAAAAAATGAAAATATATTTTTAAATGTTATAAGCATCATTCTAGAATAGAAATACCAATTTAAGTAGCCTAAAAAGCTGAAATATTTCATACCAAATTAAATTAATGAACAAAACTTCAATTGACGAGATTATTGAGTTTAAAATATTGAAACTCTGAAACAGAAATTTAAAAATATGAAAAATAAAAATCATTGTGTCAAGTGTATAGATTGGCTGTAATATTTTATCCTGTGTTACTCAATTTACTTTTCTGAATTTTGTCTTGAACAAATTTCCATTTTAAATATAATTCCCTCCTCAATAACAACAGAAGCAAAAAGAAACAAGATTTTGAAAAATATTTGACATGGCAAAAATGTTAAAATCTCAGGCAAACTTTAAAACTTGATTTTATGAAAATCACATCATGCACACACAAGCATGAATATGTGCACTAAGGCATACATTCATATATGCACACACATCAACACCTTAAGGATTTTAGCTATGTAGCCACTTGTCACTAATTCTAAATTCTTTGTTTCATTCTTAATGCTTTATTTTATTTCAGCTGATATTGTTAGTGGCAGTTCAATTATGCCTGCAGGTATGGACTGCTCAAGTGTTATTAGACCACACTAACATTAAAATTTTTTTGAATTAGGAATTTTTCAGTGTTGTTTATATTTTCATAGAAAGGTATTTATTTATTTTATTTCTTTTTACTAAAATATGGAAATGTCAAATCTAACTGATCTTGGAAAAAATAAGTAGGCATTTTTTGTTAAGGAAATGATTTGTGTTTGAAATTTCATTCTAACAAAGACGATAAGCGATTGACAATGCTTTGTTATTTGACAAGGAAATGTTGCCTATTGTTACTCGTTTATGCTATTTAGTGACATATAGATATTAATACATGTATATACATGTTAGTAATTGAAATATGACTGATTAAATACTTGATATAAACTAATATCTAAGTCTATGATTACACTGGTTTTTTCACATCTGAACCATCATACATTTTGGAAATGTTAAAAATTGTGACAGATTTGATCTTTTGTGTACTGTTGTTTTTTTTCTATTCTAAACAAAATAATCCTTTAAAAAGCTGATCTGTTAAATTTTAAAATTTGCTAAAATGAACTAGTTCCTGATTGTACATGGAACAATAAGTGTGACATTCATTTGATAAAAGAATATTTTCAAATATCATTTTACCTGCAAGATAAAAACATAACAAATCACTAAATGCCATCAAGAAATTATTATTGAAATCAATTAAAGAGCAAATCATTTAAAGAGTAAGCCTTTATCATTCTATACACTGAATTCACAGATTCATAAGAAATAAATTAATGTTAATTTGCATGTTATTACATAATTAAACTAGATATCGTTTTGATAAACAATTTAAAATATGACTACAAATTCATATATTACACTACAAAACAAATGAACAACTTTAATCCAACTTGTTAGAATTAAAATTTGGCTTTTAGTTTGAATTCTGTAAGAAGCTTCCTTGTTATCAAGTAAACCTATGAACAGATTCACATATGCTGAAATAATCAAATTTCCAAACTAATTTTCCTTTCTTGAAAATAAATCAGTTTAACTGTTGTTTTCTTAAATTTCACATAAAATAAATATTTAAAAAACAATATTTGTAATAATACCATCAACTATAAGGAAAATTTAGAAAGATTTATTTAAATATGCCTTCCTTATCAAGTGAAAATTTTTCTTCAACACTAAAACAATAACATAGAACATGGTGTAAAGAGCCAATGTCTTCAATTTTCAGTTTCTATAAAAATCATTATTTCACCTGCTATCCTCTGATATAATTTTTTATCATTCATATCATCTATTTTAGTCTTGATATGAAGAAAGGAAATATCTAAAAACAAAGTTTTTTGATACCGAAAATGTACATTTACATTTTGCAATGTTACTTTTAACAACACTCTAAATATGATTGTCCCTATAAACACACACAGAGACACACACACAGAGACACACACAGACACACACACACACACAAACTGCTATGATGCCAGTTAACAAAAAACTGCATTGGATGCCCAATTGTATAAAACAATTTGTCAGATTAAATTTCATGGCTTTTTCCTCATCTGTTTACTGAGCTCGGACTAACCTTTATTTATTTATTTTTAATGAAACAAGAAAAACCTGGGATGAAAAAAGAGAAGTCACTTAACTTTCTCCCCATGAAGTGAATTCAGAAAGAATGTAAAGGGTTTGTTGGGGTCATGAGTGAATAAGAAAGGAAACAAAGCAATGAATAAGGAGATCATGCATGATGTTGTGAGAGAGAAAAGAAAAAAAATAATGGAAAAGAGGTAAAAGTAACATAAAGCAAAAAAGGGGAAAAAAAGAAATAAAATTTAAAATGAAAGCAAAATAAAAAAGAAAAAGGTTAAAGAGAAGATACTGATTTTTTGAATTGGTAGGAAAAGAAAGTAGAGAAAAATATTAAAAATAAATGAAAAATTACAAGAATAAACTTCAAATGAAAAAGCTTATTCAACAACTGTCAAAATACTGATTTTGGATGAGATTTTTTTTTGATTGACTTTAAAAAATTTATTACATTTTAATTTTCACATAAAATCTGAAGTATGTTAAAAAATGTAAGCATAGTACAAATTTAATTATTAATGAAATTAAATGAATGTCAATTATAATTTATCTGCAAAGATATGGTATGCATGGAAACAACAATAAAAAATTCATTAAGGCAACTAGATAATGATGGGTGTATTTATTTAATTTTTTCTAAAAATGGCAAATATTATTAAACCTTATAATTCAACCATGTCTCTCACCAACCTACATTAAGCATGTTAGCAAAATACTTTAAAATAAGTCCTACAATGAGAAAAATGAAAGTGAAGTTTCCATTTAACAATAAATGATAATAATAGGTTTACGATGAGAGCAAATTGAAGGTTTTACTATTGTGGATCTGTGTCCAAATTTGGCTAAAGCAAGAGATCTTTCAAATTTTAAAAAGAGAATAGTAAGGAAGATAATGTGAAATGGGTAAAAAGATTGCACTGCTCAGAACATATTCAGCAAGAAGGTTTAGGTTGAAACTTTGTACACAATACATCTATGTTTTAATTGTTTGTCTGTTTTGAGGATATATGTTGAAGCCTCATGAACTCTCTTTTATTTTGTTCATTTGTATGTGCATATGTATTTGTAGATGAGGTAGTCAAAGATTACAGAAACCCAGAATCAAGAAACAGAAAAAAATAAAACAAAAAGTAAAACAAAAAGAAAAGAAATAAACTAAACAGAAAAGAAATGAAAATATTGAAAGAATAAGAGAAACAAAAAAATACATTTATGAAAAATGTTTGATTGAAAAGGAAATATGAGAAAACAAATTCTGTCAACATCCACACAAATGAAAGAAAAACATGGAAATTTATGTTAGATGTTAAAACCAATGGCTAAAAGTAGTGAAAAAATAGAGACAGAAGAAAAAATAATGAACAAAAATAGAAAATAAAATATGCTTGTAATAAAAACTGAAATAATCTAAAAAGGAAGGTAGAAAAAAAAGGATACATTATTGCTAAATACACCAAAATTATTAAAAAAAAAATAATTGAAAAGGAAAATATTAAAAAAAGAAAATGAAATAAATGCAAGCAAAAAATAATAGAAAGAAGTTGAAAAGCAATGAGTAAAAAAAAAGAATAACTAAAAATGATAGAAATAGGGAATTAAAATGATTAAAGAAATTATAAAATGAAGATAAAAGAGTAAACAGGAAGAAAATGGTTGTCAGGTAAAAATCAGATTTATTTCTTAAATGAGAAAGTTAAAAAAAAAATTTAAAAACTACATCCATCCATCCATCTTTACTTTTTAAATAATATTGTTTTAAACCTTCTCTTTGTTTTCTTTCCTTTCCCTATTATTTTTCTTCCCTAATACACCATGCTCAGCTTCTTACTGTCTCTCCCCTTTGTCACTCCTCATTTTTATAATCTCTATAACCTCCCTAACAGCCAGCTAACCTTACCTACTGACCAACAACTAAAAACCTTCCGGCCTAACTGTCAACCTTTTTGTCTTTTTCATTAATCCGTACATCCATCTTTTTGACTCTCTGTTCTTGCCACGTTTTCCCCCCTCACATTCCCTCTGTCACTTTCTCAATTCCTCTCCTTTTTATTCTTGCACTTTTCACTTCACTTCAACTTCACCCCATTTCTTGAACACCAAATAAGTGGCAGCACCCCACTAAGCCCTCTACATCAACTACCTCCCTTGCAGTCTACACCCCCCAACCCGGACGCATATCAGTCCCATCATTTTGTGTTTCATTTCTTTATTATGACTGTCGCCGTTGCTTCATCCAATAGCCCCTCTGCCTTTTTACCTCTTGTGAATTTCACCTTTGCAACTTTCCCCTACCCCCTACCTTACCTACCTTGTCTTCCTTATTTTCATTTAGGCAGAATTCAGAAAGAAGAAGACCAGCCTTACCCCTCAAAACACACCACCATCACCACTACTACCATCACTCAATTACTTCATTCTTTCTTCCTTCTTTCCTCTTTTTTACTCCTCATTTAGCCCTGAACCATCAACCTCTAAAAACTTTAGAGAAAAGTACAGCAGATGTCAAAAAGAGATGAAGCCTTGGTGACATGCTGATGAAGGGTAGTTGAAGGTTGGGTCGAAGGCAGTGGGTGAGTGGTTTGGAACAAGGCAGGGTGAGAGACAGAGAAATTAGAACATAAGGGAAGGGGATTTGGAGGTTCTCATTTAGAAAATTGCATATAAAGAATGATGCCAGTAAGAAAGTAATAAGGGTTGGGCTGAGAGAAAGTGCGGTTGATTTGTTGGTTGGTTGAGACTGCATCACACAAAATCACATAGAGACTTTTAATGAATGCCCAATAAATTATGCTTAGGTAACAAGACTTCTCCCATAAATATATACACCCATCCATCCAGAAAGACTGACATATATATATATATATATATATATATATATATATATATATATATATATATATATGAATGTTTGTGTTTGTCTGTAATAAGAACATTAATATATTATTATTTTAATTTTCCTTTAGGCTGTTGCAAATTTGAGAGCAAAAATTCAAATGATCACGTAGTTTTCTATAAAAATTATCTCACTCATATTTATCCAACTAGATGTAAAAATAATAGAAAGATTTAGTTTTGTATGAGGGGTATTTCAAAATATTTAAATAATATATATATATATATATATATGTGTGTGTGTGTGTGTGTGTGTGTGTGTGTGTGTGTGTGTATGTGTGTGCGTGTGTGCATTTATATATATATATGTGTGTGTGTGTGTATGTTTATATATATATATATATATATATATATATATATATATATATATATATAAACATACACACACACACATATATATATATATATATATATATATTCATTTATATATTTATACATACATTTATATATATGTTTAATTATATATATACTTATTTAGATATAAATATATATATATATATATATATATATATATATTAACATATATATATATATGTATTCATATATATATATATATATTTATTTTTATTTATATATATATATATATATATTTATATCTAAATAAGTATATATATATATATATATATATATATTAACATATATATATATATGTATTCATATGTATATATATATGTATTTATTTTTATTTATATATATATATATATATTTGTATATATACTTATATATATATTTATTTATATATGTGTATATATATATATATCTTTATGTATATATAAGTAATATATATTTTATTTATATATATTTATATATATACATATATGTATATATAAATAAAAAGAAAGAACAGTAAGATATATAATCCGGTGTTCTTATAGATATTTTTATTTTTACAAAATAGTGTTCAATGTAAATTTACAGAGCATTAATATTATAAATTAATTGATTAAAATATGGTTTTTCCGCTACACGTCATTGTCAAAAATTTTTCTTAAATAATATTTAAAAATAAAAATAAATTTAAAGAGTGTGACCTCATAATATATGTACTTATATTTAATGGGCTGTCTAGTGAAAGTGGATTTATCTGTAACCATGGAAACGTAAATAATGATTTTATCTGTGTCTTTAAAACTCAGTTATTTTAAAAGTTACTCCAAAATTCGCTTGAGGATGAAATGGATATAATGTCTTTAATTTAATTACAAAATTAAATTCAGACCTTCCATTTTTGAAACATGGTTAGAACTGTGTAGCGGAAAAACCATATTTTAAATCAATTAATTTATAATATATATACATATATACATTTATGTATTTATATATACATTTATTTATATATATATTATTTGTACATACATATATATTTATTACTATATATATATGTTTTTGATTGATTTATATATATATATATATATATATAATTATTTTTATTATATACATATATATATATATTTATTAATATATATATATATTTGTTTACTTATATATATGTGCGTGTATATATATA
>OZ010573.1:78525224-78682724 GCA_963932145.1 Acanthosepion lycidas | reverse complement strand
ATAGCATAATTTTTATAATAATAAAGATATATTCATTTGATATAATGGAAATAAAAAAAAGGTTTCCGTACATTAACCAGTTACAATATTGATATGAAGATTTTATGCAAAAAGGAAGAAATAATCACAAAATTTAAGTGAAAATAAATCAAGCTCATGACAAAAATTGATATTTGTAAATAATACTTATGGCAATGAATAAGAATATTATTCTAAAAATTTAATTAAATAATTAAAATTTAGAATTACTAAATCTTATTCAATAAAGAATTTATTTTAAATATAATGTTTTCAAAAATATTTTATTGACACCAACATTATTATTATTATTAGCATCATCATTGTTTTCTTTTTCATGCTTCTCCATTATATCTTTGTATTTATTTCATTATTTTATAGTCAGTTAACATATTAAACCTTGATTATTATTTTTGTTGTTGGTACAATATTTTCTTCGTCATTTAATATTTTACATTATTATATGATATTAATTCTTAGTCATCTTTGTCATTTTTCCTAAGATTCTTATCAGTTATAATACATGTCAATAATAATAATAATAATTATTATTATAATTATTATTATTATTATTATTATTATTATCGTCATCATTGTTGTTGTTGTTGCTGTTGTTATAGTGTTAGAGGATGAACTGAGTGGCCAGCCTGGACCATGAGTGTTGATCACTAAATAATGTCTGTGTGATTTCAAGCCTGAGTGCATTCATAATGGGTGTGACTGCTTGAGTGTGGATTATGGGAGGAGGCTAGTAGTGAATTTAAGTGTGCATATGTGCAGTAAGCCTCTCAATAACATATGTGCAATTCTATGCAATAAAGTGCGTTTAAATTAGATTTATTTCCTTTCCTTCTTTTTCACTTTCTATTTTATTGAATTAAGAAGCTCTCAATCATGGAGAGGGTATTATTATTGTATGATTTTTTTTTAAATCTGTAATTCAGAGAAAGTAAAAATAATTATATGAGGATTTTTAAAAAGGTTCCTAATTCTTTTATTGTTCCTTTCTCTTTTATCCTTTTTTATGATCATTACACATACACTGCTCATGTTCAAAATTGGAGATCTAATAGACTTTAATTCTAAAACTAGATATGGGTTATATTTAAATAATACTTTTAAATAAATATAAAATTTAATTATTTTCATTTTGGAAAGTAATATGCTCATTTATTTTTGCAGAGAACTGACAACTCGTATGTATCAATTCAAATATTAATTTTCTTACTGCCTTTTCTAGTATTGACAAGTATTTACTAATCTACAAAAGTTAACTACAAATGTATACAAATGGAATTTTAGCATTTTAATAAGAAAGATATGCATTTCTCCACAAACAATTATTGCCTACATTTCCTTTTGCTTTATAATATCATTCTTCAAATATTCAAAATTTAAATTCAGTCCCAGTTACATCTAAGTACAATTTAGATTATCTCCCTTAGTACTGAAAAGTTTTATTTTTGTTTTTTGCCCCACACAAAATTAGTTTCATTGTAAAGTCACAGACAATGATAACAATAATAAATATTAGAAATGAATCAAATCAAATAACATGATTCATATAAAAAATACACCATTATTTAATAATTGGCCACAGGCTGAGGGAACTTTTAGAATTAAAATATATATTGACATTACATTTGTAAAAATAAATCTAATTACAATTATGATAATATTTAGTAAATAAAAATTTTATTTAGTAAATAATTTATTCAGTAAATAAAAATTTAGTTTTGGTATTGGCTGTGTAAATCCCAATTAATAATATGTAAGTAAATATAGCTATATATCATAAATAAAAATATTGTCTATAAAGACAATATATATATATATATATATATATATATATATATATATATATATATATATATATATATATATATATATATATTATATATATATATATATATACTGTTTCAAAAACGTGCTCAAGAAAAGTAGAAAAAAATGTTATAATAATATGTTTATTATAATATTTTACATCACTACACAAAAATGGGTAATGGTAGATAATGTAACAAAATAATTATTGTAAACTATTATAATATTAATAATAATGTATATATATATATATATATATATACCGATATATATATATATATATATATATATATATATATATATATATATATATATATATATATATATAGAGAGAGAGAGAGAGAGATAGAGAGAGAGAGAGAGAGAGATAGAGAGATAGATACATAAAGAATTAATGGAATTGTTTTTAAACAAACTTTTGATTACTTGAATGTTCAGAACAATAAATGTAATACCCATTTTTTAATAAATAAAAATGAGACATCAATTTTAAAAAAATGGAACCATTAAGAGAACATATATATATATATATATATATATATATATATATATATATATATAGAAAAAGTTGCAAATTAAAAAAATAATAATGTTTTATTTTGTGAAAGTATTAATTTATTTATATATATATTTGATATTTCAGATTGCCCTCCATCTTTCATCAGAAATAACTGTTTGTTACAAATAAATTAAAATTACTGTTTGTTAGCATGTAGTGTCCATCGCGAGAGGCGGACATCACGTAATATGGAACGTCACTGTTCGAATATTTCTAACTTAAATCTAACTGTAATAACTGTAATAAATATTTTAGATGTTGTTTAAAAAAAAATTTAAAAAATTTTTAACTATATCTAAAAAAATGCTTAACTATTGAAATATTTATAAAAATTTTAAATACCTAAGTCTTTATTTAACCCTAGTTTATGTGTATTTAATTCTAAAATCCAATGTTTCTTTTTTTCTGCATGTGTATGTGGAACTAAAATCCGAATCTATCAATAAACATTTGCAGTTTTCTAATGAATGTTCTGATTGATTAAAGTGTTTAGCTATGGGGGAATAAGGATTGTTTTGACGTATGGTTTGTTTATGATTATTGAAGCGAAATCTAAAATTATTTCCAGATTCACCAATATATCCACTATTAGGACATAAGGTGCAGAATAAATAATAGATTAATTTATGGTTATCGCAGGTGAGGTTAGGTGGGTGTATCTTGATATTTGTGTTGGGTACAGAAAATATATTATCTATTATTAAATGTTTGCAAACTAAGCAACGAGGTTTGTTACATTTGTAATTTCCTGATTGGTTTGTATTGTTTAGTTATTTGGTAGAGGTGAGGATAGCTGATAGGTTAGGTGATTGTTTCATTGCATTTATGGGTGGTTTATCGAAAATGTCTTTGATCTTTTTGTCTAACTGGAAGTTCTTGTAATCCTTTTTTAAATTGTGAATAAGTGTGTGGGAATATTGATTGTGGTTAAAAACCATGGGAATCCGATTGTTGTTTTTACTTTTCTTGTATGTGAGAAGTGTGTTACGATTTATGTGGATAGTTTTATTTAGTGCTTCTTTTATTATTTTTATTGGTTATTTACATTTTAGGAATTGTTTTGTTAAGTTATTAATGTTGTATAGAAAATGACGTCCAGTGACGTTCCATATCACGTGACGTCCGCCTCTCGCGACGGATGCTACTTGCGAGCAAACAGTAATTTTAATTAATTTGTAACAAACAGTTATTTCTGATGAAAGGTTGAGGGCAATCTGAAATATCAAATATATATATAAATAAATTAATACTTTCACAAAATAAAAGATTATTATTTTTTTAATTTGCAACTTTTTCTATATATACATAGCAAGAAAGTATACGTGGCTTTTTATTATGCTATATATATATATATATATATATATATATATATATATATATATATATATATATATATGTATGTGTGTGTGTGTGTGTATGTATGTAGCATACAATACACATATCATTTCATCCACAATGCAAGAAGAAAGGCTTACAAAATATACAACCAAAACAAAAATAATAACATAATAATAACATAAAATAATAACATAATCCTCAATAATAAATTAGATGAAAACAGATGCATAATACTACCGAAGAACTCTGTCATGTCCACTATCCAGAACAAACCTATCACATCTAAATAATGTTAAGATAGTCACAAACACTTCCAAAACATTATGGATGTGCTCAGATTCTGAATCACTAACAGCAATAATATTTCTGAAGCAGGCATTTATAAAATAAATTTCCAAAACTGTATATTGCCGATCAAGTAGAAATTTAAAAACACATTTATGTGCAAAAAAGTGACCTCACAAAAAACAACTTAACTAATGCACTAGTCATACATAGAAATAAATTCGACCACAATTTTGATTTTAAAAATGCTACAGTAATAAAAAAAGAAAATAATTCAATCAGAAGGAAAATCCTCAAGAGTTCATCATTGAATATTATCCAAATATCAATCTACACTCAGGCATTTTCCCTATATCACCTTTCCTAACAGAATTACTATTGTCCCAAGCAAACATACACAACTGTATCAAGAAATCAAAAGAAAATGTTTTAATTCATCAACACAACAAAGAAAAACAATATTTCCTCACCTGACAGTACTTGATGTAATTTTCAGTTGACAATATGAATATGAATATAATAGTGTTTTCTAAATTCTTCCAGTTGCTAAGGTCATTTTGTTTTGTTAGTTACTTTGTTTTAATAAATTCATTTCATTTTTGCCTTGAAAAAAAGTCCACATTGAACAAAATTATTAAATAATTATTATATTAAATTGTATAAAATAATATAGGCTAATTTAACAAGGTGTCATGTAAATAAGGTGCCATGTAATGGGAAACTTTTTGATATTTAATGGTGTTAAAGTTTTGGCCAAATCTTTAATGCAGAATACATTGTGAAATGTGGAATAGAATAGAAGCAAATATTATAATTACATGATGTTATATTTTAATGCAGTTCAAATATAAAAATGAATATCATAAATATCATGCTTAAATATATAAATTTTCTCTTCTTTTTAAATATTCTTTTTACATAATTTAAATTAAATGAATGGTCTTTATTGTAAATCATTTTTTCCTTCATTTTTTTTTTATTTTAAACACATTTTCCATCATTTAAAAAGTGAATTTACTCAGTATTTAAAGTGATTGTGACTATACTGACTTTCTCAATGTCAAGTTGAATTTTTTTCTAAAATAATTCCTAGATATTTTACCCTGCATTTTTACAAGGGCATAGGGGGTTACTTATACTTTTCTATTTAATAGAATTTATGTATGTATTTTTAAAATCGATTAATGTTAAAATTAGGGTATGTCCTTGAACCTGAAGCATTCTTGATGCTGGTAACTATGATATGTGTGT
The DNA here is from genome assembly GCA_963932145.1 of Acanthosepion lycidas. Lineage (NCBI taxonomy): Eukaryota > Metazoa > Mollusca > Cephalopoda > Sepiida > Sepiidae > Acanthosepion > Acanthosepion lycidas. The sequence continues at coordinate 78,677,449 of OZ010573.1, read as the reverse complement.
GTGTGTGCGTGCGTGTGTGTCTGTGTGTGTGTCTGTGTGTCTGTGTCTATGTCTCTATGTGTGTGTATGTATGTTAGCATGTATATTGTTCATAACTAATTATTTTGAATGTCAGTTTGATTAATCACTGCACAAAAACTTATTTAAACATTTCAAAAGTATTTTAATTAGATATTTAATGCTTGGTAATCCTATATCTGCATTCAATAAGTATAATGTTATGAAAAGTTTTCATAAAATATGCTTATTTTAAATTTGATGAATTGAAAATGTCTTCCAATTTGTACTTTTAGAATGAAGAAACTCAAATAAAATATGTTTACATCAATTCTTCATTTTTTGAATACTTTCTTTTTAATCTACTATTACTTTATAACAGAAATATGTTGTTTTTCAATAAAAGTATCCATTCTAGGAAATTACTGTCAACCATTTGCATATTTTCTCTTATCCCTGAATCAAATAACTAAAGAGGGAGATACATTGCTGAATAATTCTGTTCAGTGGCCCTGAACAAGATTTGCATATTTCAAAAAATATTAAATATTAGAAATATTTATATTTGTAAGATCCTTTGTGTGACTAACATTACTTACAATGATGATACATAAAGTACAAATCAAAAGCACAATTATGTAATTTGTCAAGTATTAAAGTGGAATCCATTCCCCTCACCCTTCACACTTATTCTTAGTTGAATTCTCTTCATATCCTCATTCATTTTGAGGCCTTACCTCAGATATTGTTTAAATATTCATATTAGCTAAGATTTCATTCACCTGTAAAACAAATTTGAATATTGCTGATTCTTAATCTTGAATTCCATTCACATATTCTCTCATAGAATTTTCCATTGAGTCTTAACAAGCAATTTTACCCAGTGAATGACTCAGTTTTGTTTTTGTTGAGTTCTACTCAGAAATGTAATTCATACCATAATTTAACTCTTAGATGATTCCTAACTGTGGTTATCATTCAGCACTTCATCCTCATTTGGAAATAGATGAATCCTAATTTGGAATTTTACTCATTTTTTCTATCCATACAGATAGCGAAATTTAACATGAAAATACATTTTAGTTAAAAACCATTTTTGCTGAAATCATTTTAGTTAAAATCCTAGAGAATTCATGCATTGAACTGGCACTAATTGGAATTTCATTTTGAATTTGCTTAGATCAAAATATCTGATTGAATCTAGGACAAAACTCTAAAATCTTTTCCTATAGTTGAAATAATGTAGTTATTTATTTGACAAAATCTTCCCAAATTAATTTACTTTTAGTAAGATGCAAGAAGTTAAACAAAATGTGCAGTTGATACTATTTCTTGATGAAATAATTTGATATTAAGGCCGACTTATCATTGATCATACTGAATTGAAAAGAGAATTAAAACAGGAGAAACTTGTTAATCTGAAACTTACAAATATAAAGAAAGAAATTTATTCAAATTCATTTTAGGATAATTTGAATAGCTAATGAAATATTAAAAAAAGTTACAATTTAATTAAATATTTCTTTTCTAGCGATATTTTTTCTTGTCATTGGAATTTCTTATGAAGAAAAGAAATTGTGATGACAATCCACTATTTTGTTCTTCTTCTCAAATGGGAAGAGAAACAAATTGAAGAATTTTAATTGGAAGGATAATGGAAAAAATCAAGGAAAATTCAGGAAAATAATTATAAAATTTTCTGAAGAATGACCTAAAAAGAGGACAGAAAAAATAAAAAAAAATTTTTTTATAAACAAATAAAAAAGAAAATGAAATCTGTACATTAAAGCAAATTATAGGATAAACATATTTATGTTCCAAACATTGAAATAAACTATAAAAGAAACTGAATAAAGAAAATCTGATTTTTAATGTAAAATAATTTATTTCCTTGTTAAAGAGTTTTCTTTGTAACTATTTATGAATTTCTCTCTAATATTTTAATCAACAAAGATCATCATCTGCTGTAGAGAGAACATAAAGCTTGAAAAAGAAATTGTCATATTTTCAAATTTAAATCTATATATTTGTAAGGAAATTCTAAGCAACCCTAAATGAAGTAGGAATCAAGGATTAATAACTTACATTTTGCATATTAGTATTCAGAAAACTACATATTTTTCCATACATATGCAAGCCATATCAATATCAACACATTTTCCCCCATGTTCATAGCATGATGATATGCTCAATATTAGAAAGTTTATGTGTATTAACATCCACATATAATAATTTACACATATATCTTTTATATTCTTTAATGCATATCAGCACTTTTTATAAGGCAGATAGGCATAAAAGTGAAACAACTGGCTAGAAGATTTGTTCATACAGGATGCATGAAATCAAAAAAGAGAACACTGATATATAAATAAATATTTCAGAGTTGGGATGAATACATTGTAGGAATTTTCCATGATGAAAGGGGAAATCATACAATACACAAAATTATGGAAGGACCAAAAATATTAATGTCTAAAGTGACTAAGATGAACAGGAACAAAGCAAACAGACAATATTGTAATACAGATACTAGCAGTCAGATGTCACAGATGTCAACACCAATGGAGTCACATAGGATCTCAATAAGCATTGCCACCAGGTAGATGGAGAACAGGATTGAAGCCAGGATGCAGCCTTGTTTCAGGCTTTTGGAGACTGAAAATGTTTCGAAGTGTTCATTCTGCATGCAGATGTGTTGAACCATGCCATCATGGAAGGTGATGATGAGGTTGAGAGAGTAATCAGAGCACTAAAGCGACAGAGTACAGACCACATTGCTGGTTGGGAACCTTGTCAAAAGACAACAAAATGGCATCTTTATGACTCCCATGGGCCACCTTTTACAGTGGCCTTGTCAATGGTAAACAGCATCATAGTGCCCCAAAGACCAACTTCCTTCAAGCCAGAATCAGCCAGATGATGTCAAGTTAAATTGATTTAGCATTAAAGTATAAACTATTCACAATTGGATCTAATCCCATTCTTTTTGTATTTATTTATCCATTAATATTTTCTCTTTCACTTGCTGACTTATTCCTCAACCAGGTCAATTTGCTTGTCTTTTTTTTTCCTCGATGTTTTAAGCATAACTATTCATACCTGATACAAGGTTAACCCTAATTACCATAAGCTATTCAAATCCATGTATCCACATATATTACTCATCAAAGCATGTATGCATCTAATGAAATATTACACCTTCTTTACATAAGCAAATGTATTGACCAAATTACAGATTTTGTGAGAAGGGGGTTCTGATAAGAAAATCAAACAAGATTTTGGAAGTGAGAAAATTTTGGAAGATAAGTAAGAGCAGATTTAAGACATTCACAATATTAATGGTGAAATTTATGATGTAGGTACTATTTTCATATATTGTACTTGAACAAATACATTCAATATTTGAAATTTTGTTATGTCTCTTTTGCAAGATAATGTATTCTATCAATCTGGTATCTGAGACAGAGCTTCATTTTGTTGACTGATGCTAATGACTGAACAAGGTGGTTTATCACTTTGGTCAATAATTATAGCGAGAACTTGTGTAGTTGATGTTGTTTTGTTAGGATAATTGATTGCAATTGTTGGTATAATGTTATTAGACGTGTAGTAGTTGTTGTTAGAGGTTCAAAGTATTCGGTAGTATAGGGAAATGATGACTGAGGTTATGGCTGTAGTCAGAGAAATGATAGCAGCTTCATCTCAAACACTAAATTCAGATAAGATGCTCAACCACATCGCAAACTTATTTAAATTATATGCGCACATGCATGCCTAAAGAGATATTTTTTAAATTATTGCAGCCGTCTTTAGTTTATGATAGTAAAATACTGAAAAATGTATAAGTTTCAGCAACAAACATGTACAAATTTATGAACTTATTTTTTAACTAACATATTCTAGCACTTGCAAAGAAACATGCAGAGTATACTGGAAAGTTCTCAGTCAAGCCAAAAAGTATTTTAAAAATCTCAAGTTTGATCATTTGTGCAAATTCAGAGAACCTTTGTGCATCCCATTGTATGATTCCTATGAATACACACATAAGGGTGAGGAACACACACTCACTCATCAAACACAAATATAAACACTCACACATGAACATAGATATTCATGCCCATTCACAAAACAACAAAAAAGCTTTCACATACCAAAAACTGTATTCAAAAAGTCATTGTTTAATTTCAGACAGATTTTACTTCTGATACATGCACAAAGAGAAAGTCTTGTATGCCTTTGTCTATCTATAATATTAAGGAATCTAAGTAATAAATTTGATTACAGACACATTTTCCTTAGAGATAGCTCAAAAAAGATCATTATATGTGAATGCTTGTTGACCAGGTTTTTTTTCATTGTAAATGGGTGCGTATGTGTCTGAATGGTCCTATGGGTATACGTCTTTGTACCTACGAGAATAGGGTGCCGGAATTGTATTCAGTCCACCCCATTCTCAAACACACATTCACATATGATTATGCACATAAACATATTCAAATAGGTTAAAAAATAGATTCGAAAACGCATTTATGCGTACAGCCATTTATGAATATAATCTCATTCTCTCTATCTATCTCTTTCTCACTCACACACACTGTTCATATATTCATACACAAATAAAGCACTTACACACATTAGCATCATTAAAAGCTCTCTCGATAACGCATTTAAGTACGTCTGTACACACACATAGGCACACAAAAGTCATTCCAACAACCGCAGGGACCACAACGTCGCCAGGCGCTACCTTAGCGCTATCACCACAGAGTAATTGTCAAATGCAGTTGTGGGAAGATGAAGGCGATGGTGATGGGAATGTGGGGGATGGATGAGACGAAGGAGACGGGAAGGTAGAAAGAAAATAAAGATGGGTAGGGGTTTTGTCGAACAAAACATTAATGATAATGATAATATTGAAAAAATATAAGTGGTGTTCTGTGGCGGTTGGGTGTGGAGAATTCAGGGAACCGGGGGATGGGTGATCGGATGAACTGAGGGTGGGGACAGTCAAGATAAATTGGTAGAAAGAGAAAGAAGGATTAAAAAAGTTATTAGAGTGGATGCACAGAACTGTAAAAGAGAAGTGGACAAGATGAAAGAGGGAAAGGGGGAGTAAGTGGGAGTGTGTGTGTGTGTGTGTTTGTTTGAGAGAGAGAGAGAGAGAGAGAGAGAGAGAGAGAGAAGAAAATGAAGGGTGACATATAAAGAGGATAATGTTTGAGAGACAACCGGCGGCAAATGAAAAAGAGACAAGAAAAGAAAATTAAACAAATAGTAAAAGGTTTAAAATGTTAGAAGACAGTATCGGGGAAAGGGATTAAATAAAATGGATGAAGAGGAAACTGCGAAGAAAAAGAAAGCAAATTAGAGAAAAAGCGAGTGAACAGATTGGCAAAGGATAACGATCGTCAAATATTTCAAATTTGTGAGATAAAAAGGAGGAAGTGGATAGAGAGGATAAGACGATACGAAGATAAAAAAGAATGAAAGTGCAGGAAAATATAGAAAACTTTAGGAAAGAAGAACAAAAAAAAAAGAGAAAGTTTGAGATGTTGAATGAAAATTGAAGAAAGAGAAGGAAACCAAACGGTGTGGTCATGGGTCTAGTTCTCGTGGTGAACTCTGAAGAACACAAACGATAAAGAAAGGCAGACAGACAAGGAAGAAAAAAAATCCGGGATTATTAGCATCAGAATCATTTACGTTGCGGCCAAACGGTGGCTAGCAGTTGGGGAGAGGTTCTTAGGTGCTGGGTTAGCGTGGCAAGTCCCGGAGTGAAGGAGATGAGACAGACGGACGGCGGTTTGCTGATGAAAATTGCGGTATCGGTGGTTGGCAGGAGGATTCGGGTGGTGATTGTAAGGGGTTGGCGTGGAGCTAAGAACCGGATAAAGGATGAGAAGATACAACGTGGAAAAGAATGAGCGGGATGAAGATGAAGAGACTGGATGTCCTTTCCATGTGTTCTCCCATTCAATTCTCACCCTTCATTTCTTCCATCTTTATTTCTACTCTCTCCTTCTACCTCTATCAACTCAATTCACCACCACATACCCGACTCATAAACCCTAAGTCTCTTCGCCTTTCTGACCAGTCACCAATTCTTTACTCTTAATATCTTTTTTTAATCTTTACCATTTTTTGCTATCGTCATAATTTTCTTTCATTTACTTCCCCCCACCACTCTCTTTCTCTCTCTCTCTCTCTCTCTCGTTCTCTTTCTCTCTCTGTCCATCTCACTACCCCTCATGGTTTAATTCCTATCTTTCACGTTTCATCCTCTGAATATTATTTTTGTTCTTTCATCTTTATTACTTCAATTTAATTTTATTTTGTATTTAATTTTTCTTCGCCTTAAACACTTTTTTCATTTCATTTTAATTTTTCGTCACAACAACAGCTTTTTCTTTTCTTGTTTTTCTACTTCTTTGCTTCGTAGATTTTATTTTCATCCATTTTCATATATTACTGACAATTTTTCTTATTTCTATTCCTTCCTTCACCCAACTGAGATGCGGTCGAATATGTGACCACAATTGCGACTGTAATACACACAAAGATGATGCTGTGGTCGGAACACGTAGCCCACAATTTCCACAAACACCAACCTTCTCTTCCCCCAGCCCCCCTCTCTCTTATTGTCTTCAAGATATTTCTCTCCTGCAAATGTTCATCTCTTAGGGCTCCATCTTCGTCTAGCCACAACTTCCTGACTCCCTCCCACCAATTGTTAATCTTCCTCACCCACCACTTTTTATTCTTCGACGTCATCAACTGTACATTTTTAACGATCTTTTCCCACTTCCTTGAATTCTCTTCACATGTATATTGCGCCCCGTTCTTTGCCTGTTCCTACTCCTCCTTTTCTGATCCGCGATGACCACCTTGATCCGACCTGATCACACTCACTACACATCTTTCATCTTCTTATGGGCCTTCTGTCCAACCCTATTAACTTTCTTCCCCTTTCCCTTTTTGTCTCTCGCCTCCTTATCTCATCTCTCTTCATCCCCCACTTTCTTTCTCTTACCTAGTTCTTTTTCACTGTATTTTATGTTTTAAACTAATCGTAATTTTTATTTTTTCCATCTTCTAATTTTTACATTTTTTCTTATCAGAAAGTTCTATAGAATTATTAATGTATAACTGATCGATAATTCATATGTTATCTGTAATTCGATAGTTTGTTATACTTTTAATTTTAAACCAATTGAAATTATTTAGAAAGATATGCTTATTTTTTTAAATGCAGAAGCATGCAATGTAACATAATAACATATGTAATTATGTTGCTTTCTAATATGAATATATCTTTATTTTGAATATGAACTTAATTTCTTTCATGGATACTAGTTTATTGCTTTTGAAAAAATATCGAACTTTTGTAATTGTGATCATTTCAAGATTAATTTTATATTTAGGTAGCGAATTTTATTAAAAAATAATGATTAAGAAAGAAATATTAAAAACAAAATACATGCAAAATTCAATGTCTAAATATAACTTCTTTTCTGAAACTTCTTGCCCACCTCAACTTTCTAAATTATAGTCGTGCCAACATTCGATTAAATACTTTTTTAAAACAAAGAAACTTATTTTAACACCTTTGTTTTTTAAAGAAATGTTACATTTGCAATTTGCCATTTTTTAAATAAAACTTTAGAATCTTATGTGACTTTCTTTTTAGTTCATCGAGCACTTTTTATTACTGGACATGATAGTTTTTGTCTGTATTTTACATATTGTCTTTGTTCTTCCTTAGTTACCATTAACATTCTTTGTTATGTAGCATTATTTTTTCTCTTTTTCACATACTTTCTTTCCACTTTCCTAAGACATTTATGCGTATTATCTCTTTCTTTTTTTATTCTTTTTAACTTTTTTTTTTATCCCAATAACATTATAATATCTATAGTTTTATGTATCATTTTGTTTCCGACCCTTTTCTGCTTTTATTCTATTTTTCTTTTAATTCTTTTTCTCGCTCTTTTTCTCGCCCTTCTACTTTCTCCTCCATTCTTTTTCAATCTTCATATTTCATGATACTGTCTTTCATGCTATTACTTATTTCTATTTCTTAACCGAGATCCACGCTATCTTGTATATTTTTTACTCAATTTGTTTTTCTAAATTCACTTTTCTTAACCACTGTTCTATATATGCATTCTTTATTAGCCCTACAATACCCAATTTCATCTTGTTTCTTTTATTTCGTTTTGACCCTTTTCATCAATTTCTCTCTTTTAAATCTTTTATTCTCTTTCTCTCTCTCTCTCTCTCTCTCTCTCTCTCTCTCTTTTCCATTTTCTGTCATTTATGTTTTTCTTCTTCAATTTTGTTCATTTTCCCTGTCTTCTTCACTTCTTATTTTCCCACAATTATATTCCTTTCAAATACAGACTTCTACTTTGCTCTTTCTGCAAGTTCCTTTCCTTTACACAGTTCCATCCTTAACCTCTAACCTCCTACTGATCCTCAAGGATCCCCAACTCTGTTCTCTTTTACTTCCGCACCAGCCTTCGACATTCTAGCCTCCAACCTTCTCACTGACAAAGAAAGGTGTCGTTGAAAGAAATGTCCACTCTTGCCCACTGTCTCAGAAGTTATCTGTTCCTTTTGTTCTATTTAAATGCCCTTTCCTAAATCTTGAAAGCTCAAAAATTCTTTTGTTATTTCAAAAGCGACCTGGAAGAGGGCAAATATTCAAAGCCAAAATATAAATAAATAAAACATTTGAATAATCAGAAGAGAATTTTAAAATTTGAAAAACTTTCTTCTTATTTGAAATCTTATAATCTGGAGTATATTTTATTATATTAGTCTAACTGGTCCATTGAGGAGATTTCTTTTTTCTGGAATTGCAAGAATTGAAAAAATGGTCCGAATGTAAAGTAAAAACATATATACTGAAGCATGAGCCAATAGAATAATTTAGAGAGGAGTATTTTCTAGCTCCGTTAAAATTTATAATTGAATCGCGCATTATATGTATACTTATAAGTGGCTTCTTGTTTAACAGAACAAAAAAAAAAGATTATGCATAATTTTTATTTTCATTGAGGCAACATGATTATTAGTTCATAAATTAATATTAAATTACGTGTTAATGAATGAAGCAAATATGAATCCATCAAAGATGATATTTTGTCATATCATTCATGGTCATGCATGAGAACCACCAACCACAGAGTTAACTGGAATTGTCAAATTTCAAAAATGTATATAATATTGAAACAAAATCTTCTTACTCATATATTTCGTTCTAGACATTTCTAAAACACCACCACTAACATTTTTTAATTTAGGATTTGAATTTATGTTGAAGTTTCACATTTTAACATAAGCATTACTTTAGATTCCTTATAAAGCTTATTCTAAATTAGTACGCATGTATGTAGATGTTAATTATGTTCATTTTCAAAACGTATGCACACATGTTTAGTTTAGAAAACTGAAAATGTTTATTCAATAAAACAATCAATCTCAACGATGGCTGCGATGCGGCTTCGAAAGCGACTTCTTGGTCGGATCATGTTCCTTGTTTATGTTTGTCATCACATCCATTATGATAGTCTTCAACGAATCTGCATTGAGGAGCTGCTGCTTGGTCTCCTTCATATAATAAGCATTGTCGAAAATTGATCGTTTTTTTTACAGTAAGAAGTCATAGGAAACTGCATAGAATTGCACTATTTCCTTAACACAGAGTATCTCGTTAATATTTAAAGAATAAAACATGAAATTATTAATAAAAGCAAAGTTTTTAATTTAATCTTTTTAAGTTTCTATTTCTAAGTTTCTATTTCTAAGTTTCTATTTTTCATGAGACCACAATTCCAAATGTTTGGGAATGCTAATTTATTAATTATGTTCGCTTAAAAAAAACGAGTCTTTCAATTACTATGGGTCATTGATCTGTAAAATAGGCAACAATACGGTGAAAATGTATCGTTGGTAAAAATATGGGTGGCAAGATTTCAATATTAGTATTTTATGTCCTCTGGATTTAGATTTTTGCAGTAAGACTTTCATTCTTCCTCTCTTTTCTCACATTTCAGTCTATATTGTTCTCATTCATACGCTCACTGATGCGCAATGTGATGGAATCAAATATTTAATTTATATATATATATATATATACATATATATATATATATATATATATATATATATATATATATATATATATATATATACACTTCATGTACACTTAACTACAAAAGCGAATGCCTACAAAATAGCAATTATAAAAAAATCTAATACATCGTGCAGAAATTAATTCATCTACAAACAGATTTTTTACAGTGAAATAAAGAATATAAAACAAACACTTATTAATAATAGCTTTCCAAACTATATAGGTGATAAAAAAAATGCTTTCTTAGAAGTATTAATACTAAGCAAATAGAACATAATACTGCTTCAACTAATTCCAAACATATTAATCTCTTTTATCGTAGCCAAATGCATACTAGTAAACAAGATGAAAATATACTAAACAAATTAATAAATACTAATATATCTACAACAGATCCTAGCAAAAAATTAATCATATACTACACTAAATCTAGTATATCCAACTTAGTTATTCGCAATGATTCTTCCTCTCTCCCCGTTAGCGATTTGCAAAAAAAAAACAACAGTTTACAAATTCAAGTGCCCTTTGGGAGATTGTATCTCCAATGGATTAAATAATATTTATGTTTGTCACACCACAAACTCGCTTTCACGGCGTTTGACTCTACATTTAAATGATAATTCTAACATTTTAGGCATTTAAAACAACATGCCTGTCCGCGTACTCAATTCCGGAAAAAACAACTATACTTAAACATGAAAACAATAAACAGAAATTTAAAATTCTTGAAGCTTTATACATAAAACAGTTGAAACCTAACCTGAACAAAATAAACTATGAAATCTCCACAAATATCCTTAAACGCCTATAATTTATAACAGAAGCCATTGGTTTATACCAACACATTTCCCATACTTAATACTTTTCGTTTTTCACTCTCGCGTGGTCATGCGTGACATCACGAGCCGTGATGCGATTTCCGATTCCGCGTCTCGTATACATGAGTTTGTCGTTGCTTTGAAATTTTTCTTGCAGGAAAGTCGTCCGTGTGTTGTTTGAGATAATTAAATTGCCATTTGGATAATGTCTCATGTAAGCCGAAACCCTAGATTAGATTTAAACATGTATCAATATGGTGTTTTCCTTTCGTCTTTCAATGATAATGTGATTAAGCTTATCAGACAATATGAAAGAAACTTATATAAAATAACTTGACAAAACTTGTCCATATTATTTAATGAAACATGCATTAATACACACACACACATACACACACACACACACACACACATATATATATATATATATATAAATTTGTATCAAATCTATCTATTTTCATTATCTCATGTCAAGATTTACAATTTACTGTAGTTTGAGGAGTAGGAAATTATATGATAGATGGTGTTCATTCGAATTTTGATCATAGTGATATGACGGTGATAAACACATTATGTTAAAATACTTGGCAATGGAACATGTTTGTGGCTTTACACAATTCGGAAGGCCATTATTACGAATTAACTCTCAGCAACCACAGTCGGGATTCGAACAATGTCATTCAGGTTTTTTGCCAACAATCGTTATGCTACCACTTAAATCCTATATGTAATGGATGCCCCGAGGTGGTGTAATGGTTATCAAGTTTGTCTCGCTAGAAAAATTACAACTGAGAAGTGAGTTCGGTCCTCACCGAGTGTTCCATACCTTCGGCCTTGTAGCACATCTAAGCTACGCTTTAAAAATCCCTATATCTAATGTATACTTAAATATTTTTCACTATTTCCACCATATATTATAACATCGTGATAAATCAAGGCTAACTTTGTAATGTTAATATTCTTAAAATGTAGTTATATTTTACTTCCTTTTCAAAAATTATTTCCTGTATCTTTATTCATAATTTCCATCCATTTTGGCACATAGATTTATAAAATAAATCGCGCCAAATCCAGATATATCTATGATTCGATAAACCCCTAAAAGTGGTTCTTTGTTTTACTTACTTTTACTGAATCATGAAAAATGGAACACATTAATTATATAATTGTTGTCAAATACACATTAAATGAAAAAGTGTATTCGGTAAATATTCTCTTTGTTCTGTTTACATTCAGAGATTACTAGAAAATTAATCTATTAGGCCCTCAGAATTATTTAAGTAATCGAAATTAAATCATTTTAAAAATGTTATTAGGTTAAAATGCGACTTGGTTTATTCCAGACAATTTTATGTATTAATATATACTTTAAGTATTATAAAGCCATTTCTGCTATGAATAGAAAATAACAAATTGAAAGTCAAGTTTGAAGGCCACATTGAAAAATAAACTGACTCTCCCATCAGAGCAATTTTTTTATATTCCCCCAAAACATGTCTTGTTTCTAGCAGTAGCGATTTAAATCGGATATGTTATTTAAAATAAGTACATTTTAAAATGACAAATAGGTTCTGTAGAGTTTATCATTAAAGAAAATTAAACTATTCTGTCATTTAATGAAAATATTTAAAATCTCATAATTTACTATACTTGAATCGAACATGCTTTAAATATAATTCACTTTATTCTATTTAGAATTGTTTCTTTTGTTTATATTGAAAGAGAGGCATGTTTCTCTGAGTTTAATCGAACTGCCACTGTCAAAGAAAAAGGCAAAGAGGTAAAATTCCATTTGTTTAACTGCATGAAAATGCTAGCCTTTAACACCGAAACAATTTGTTTGTCGTAATTAACAAATGCACCACAAACCAAGCAATGGGTAAACTAAAAAAAAGTTTGTTACATTTTTAGGTAGAAAAATGAAGGAATGCAATCAAACAAATGTTATATATATATATATATATATATATATATATATATATATATATATATATATATATATATATATATATATATATATATACACACACACATATATATATATATATATATATATATATATATATATATATATATATATAGTCATCCACAGACAGACTATTTCACAGCTCATCAGTTTGGCTAGACATCCGGTTGCCTCTAGCTAGGATCGAAGCCGGGCTGAGTTGGCGCCAGTCGGGGGATTGTACCACTAAGACGTTACCGCATATATATCATAGCTGTCCCAACGACAGAAAAGTGTATATTTTAAAAAGAAGATAAACCGAAATAAATGTTTTTGGTTGAAATATGATTATTTTTTTTTTATTTTAAAATATATATTATACTCTATTTTCCATAATTCTGTTACACACGTTTCTGGTTTTGCGACCGTCTTTAAGCAAAAAGTAGATATTTCCACATATAAAAGTGAATTATTTATATCTTTCTTGGATAATCGGATGTCTAGCCACACTAATGAGCTGTAAAACAGCGAAACAGTCTGTCTGTGGATGACCATATATACATGCCCTTGAAAAAATTATTTCAGTTGAGCTCTTCGGGGAGAAAAGTGAATTTGTAAACAGTAACTATTACTGCTGCTGATGCACGGCTCTTCGTTAAGGTGAATCGATTTCTCCGGTCACTGGCGTGTTTGTCTAAGAATAAATACGTCCAAATTCACTTTCATCACTGTCATGCGCCACTGACTTAGATGGAAAATCTCCAACTGATACCAAATATTAGGGTTTCGATCCCGGCTTGAGATAATCAGATGTCTAGTCACGCTGATAGGCTGTGAAACCGCAAAACAGTATGTATGTGGATGACAATATATATATATATATATATATATATATATATATATATATATATATGCGTGTGTGTGTGTGTGTGCGCACGCGCGTGCGTGCGTGTGTGTATTTGTATGTATGTATGTAACTGTCGAGCAGTTTGAAATAATGAATAAAAAATAAATTAGAAATAATAACATCAAATGAACTACTAATTATAAGAATACTACCCATTCTTCTATGTGCATGTACCTCCAGGACATTGACGTTCATGGCTCTCCGCAATTACTTGTCCTTTGTAGCTCTTAATAAATTTTGCCTTTTTCTTATCTCTCCTAAATCCTGTTCTGCCATTCTTTTATTCAAGCTAATATTATTATTATTAATAATAATAATAAGTAAGGATCTTTATTCAGTAATAAGGGAAGGCAAATAGTTCAAAATGGAGTTTCAAGTAGGGGGATAAATGCAAGTAAAACATAATACACCTACTGTAGCTGCAAAAAACCTTTAAAAAGAAAGCAGAGGCAAATGCAATCGACCAGATACAGAAACTATGGCATGATAAATCTATTCACGGTCAATATTCTGCCCGAACCATACAAGCTAATGTAGACAACCCCGTACGCATCAGTAGTTACGTAGTGAAAGGTTAAAAGTTGAAACCAAAGGTTTTATTCTTGCTGCACAGGATCACTGCTCGCTAACTAGAAATTACCAAATAGACATACTGAAAAATTGTGTTAGATCAAAATGAAGATTATGTGATAAATATCCAGAAACAATTGACCATCTTGTACAAAGTTGGACGGTATTGGCACCCACTAAATATAAACCCCGGCATGACAGAGTGGGCCAATACCTTCATTAGAAAATCTGCAATTATTACGGAAAGGAAACAGCAAGAAACTGGTGTGAACATCACCCAGGCCCAATTACGGAGATAGGAACTTTAACAATTTTATGGTATTTTACAATACACACAGAACAATCAAACCTAATCGTCCAGATATCTTGATCAGAGACCGCAAAAACAAAACGTGCCTTCCTAATGACATGACAGTCTCTGCTGACTATTATGTATCTTAGAAGATCTTCAGAAACTATCAAAATTCAAGGACATTGAAATATTTCATGTGAAAGTTTCTCAAAAATATGGTATATGAGGACATCACAAACCCCAGTTCTATTTGGAAGCCTCGGATTGATTGGAAAAAGAATTGCATTGGTCCAATTGAATGGCTTCCTTGTAGGCCATGCCTTTAAGAAATACAAGAAATTGTACTCAAAAGTACAGTCCTAACCTTACAAATGGCTTTATCTATAGAAAATAAATGTGTGCATGTGTGTGTGTGTGTGTGTTTTAAATTGCTCAGTGGAAATATGTCTTGATGCCATTACTGACCTGAGGAAAGAAATGGGCACACACCAGAAATCAAAGGAAATAATAATAATAATAATAATAATAATAATAATAATAATAATAATAATAATAATAATAATAATATGAAGAGGAAGGGAGATTTTGTTGAAATATGCCAAGAGTCTCATACACACTAAATATATATATATATATATATATATATATATATATATATATATATATATATATATATATATATATACAGTTGAAATACGAACGATCTAATCTATGTCGATCATTAATATCTATATTAGAGGACACAGAATACGAGCGCCAATTGAAAAATTATCATCCTGACCAAGAAGGGATTTTTCAAATAATTCACATAATTTACTACGTTTTTTGGAATCGTTGGATCGAAAATTTTTAAGGACATTTTCGTACACATACACATTTTCCATGATACACTAAAGACCAAACAGGAAACTTTTTTTCTTATCACCCTGTCGGATTCCGATCCATATTTGATCGATAACTAACTTTCATATATACAGATATTTCAATTGCGCAGTTATAAGTAAAATGTATTTGTTACCACGAGTAGAATACTAATGTATAACATGCAAATAATTATGCAGAGATGCATAATCCATGTTAGTACATCATTTCATACAACAGTCAGGATTAAATAGGCAAACAGTAACACCGACGATGGCAAAACGGATCAAATACAGAGGGTAGCAATTTCTTAGCGGTGGAAATTAATCGAAAATAGTGATTCACACACATACACATGCACACACATATATATGTGTGTGTGTATGTGTCCGTGTTTGTGTGTCTGTCTGTGTTGACAGCCGCTATGTGCTGCATGACCACCACAGACAAGACGACGTCACATAGAGGTTTTTTTTGAAAAACATCACACCAGACTGTGGCCAAAACATCTGATAGCGATTCTGATAGTAGGCTGCTCTGGAAACAACTACTCTCTTTGGGACCGTACACACGTGTGTAAGATCCCAAGGGGAGTAGTTTCAAGTAGACAAAGGTACCATTGCCTTAGGAAAGTATTTTTCATTAATATAAAATGATTGTTTCATGTACGGATAGAACTCATATATAATTTTAGAGAATAATGTATAATCACGCTGACTCCCTCCCTCTCTCTCTCTCTCTCTCTCACACACACACACACACACACACACACACACACACACATATATATATATATATATATATATAAAGAACAGTAAGATATATAATCCAGTGTTCTTATTGATATTTTTATTTTTACAAAATAGTGCTCAATGTAAATTCACAGAGCATTAATATTATAAATTAACTGATTTAAAATGTTTTTCGCTACACGTTAGTAACCATGTTTCAAAAATAGAAGATAAAAGCTTCGAATTTAATTTTGTAATTAAATTAAAAACATTAGTTCCATTTCATCCTCAAGCGAATTTTGGAGTAACTTATTCTTTAAATTTACTGAATTCACTGTTTCCAAGGATACAGAGAAATCCAATCATTCAGACAAAGCCTGGTAGCGTGTTCATTTTTATTAACAACTGTTGTATCAGTTATTAGTTACGTTCGAAAAAGGGGTTATGTTTAGGTAGGGTAGGGATGTATTTTTCAACGAATTCTGACATTTGTTAAATGCATGTCGTCTGTTTTTGTTTTTTTTTAATTTTATTGTTAACGGCAGAAAATTCTTAGGGCATTTTTTCTGTTTGTATACTTAAATATTTTTGTGGGGATGTTTAGCATTAAGCTTAAGCAACGTCTAGCCGACAGACAGTGGGGTTAAGAATAAGGAATTGAAATGGTACACCTAACCCACTCATATCTTATCTTCTCTCCCACCTTACTTCGTTAATTTTACATATGCTTGATGAGGTCCATCAAAAACGTATGAATTTCTTTTCATTTTTCATTTCAACCTTTGGAAGTAAAGTCTGATGATCCAGAGCCCTGTTAAAGGGGTTGTGGTGAAATAACTTATTACATGGCACCTTAAAGTGGTCTGTTTTTATTCAAACATATCTGCTCTGAATCTTACATTGAGCTCTCTGGATATCATCCTCCTTGGGTCTACCCATGCGGATTACCTAGTTTTACATAAACTATATATATATATATATATATATATATATATATATATATATATATATATATATACATATATATATATATATATATATATATATATATATATATATATATATATATATATATATCTGTGTGTGTGTGTATAAAAGAAAAGTTTAGAATACCTATTGATAAGTATCCTAAATCGTTTTATATCTTATACAATAATTACTGTTCTAAATATCTCTTGAGCATTTTAGCAACAAATCTCTGTTTACCTTGACATAAGTTAAATTATATAATTTTAGGTATAACAATAGGTGTTGTTATATATATGTGTGTAAAGCGAGACATTGAGAAATAAAAAAATTATGTTTTACAAATACCTTTGTTGACTCGATTAGTAATATTTAATATATTCTCAGTGAAATTGTCCGTGTTTTCAAGGTTAACATTTTAAACCGACAAAGAATCGAACATTGATTGCTGGACTACGAACTATACTTGTTGTATCTACTAAACAATTGCTTAGATTTACAGAGCTAAATAAACTGAGTGATAGATATGAACAAAAAGGCTTCTTAGCATAAATCTATATGTTATGTCGCTTATTTGTTTAGTTTTCTCATTTATCTTTAACGGCGCATCCTCAATTGATCCAAGTTCTGTTTGTTTATATTCCCACCAACTTTATCGCCGCCATCTTAGTTTCATTTTTTAACCTCACTTTCTCTAATTCTATGAATTATGAGCTGCCAAGAATGTCCCACGTGTTTGTATTGGCCAGTGACATTCTAATCGAATTCCCTTCCCTTTCGTTAATAATTGAATGTAATCAGTAAGAATTATTTTCAAGATAAATAATTTATCAAGTGCTGCCCTCTTGGCAGCCTCCTAGTAAGTTATATTTTTATTTATATTTCTTCAGAAATGAACGAATTTTAAGTAATCCTTTTTCCGTAGCGTAGATCCAAGAATGAATGATGACCAGATTATATATATATATATATATATATATATATATATATATATATATATATATATATATATATATATATATATATACAGTACAAATAATGATATTCTGTAATAAATAAAATGAATTTTAATGATATAAGCAACTGAATCATAAATACCAAGCCAGTGGAATCAGACCGGTATTAGGTTGAGATTAAAATGTTTCCTAAGAATCGTAGTGTTAAATTTAATAATATCAAAATCCTGGAAATTTGATTCGTATTGTTCTATTTAGAAAGAAGAAATTTTCACTAGTCTACAATCCAAATGGTTTTCCTTGCGCATATAATCAAATTTACGTATGTGCATAAATATTTTCCATTTCTTTTTATGTTGTTGTTTATTTTTATGTCGATGTGTTTTCGTGTGTTTATCCAAGAATATAGAGGGAACCAGCGAATAATCTACTTAACAATCTTCTATAAAAAAATGACAGTGAAGGGAGTGGGAGCGATAAACATTACTAAGTGTTAGAAAGGACTGGCTGTTGTGGAGAGCCATGATCGACCACGCCCTGAAGACACCTGACATATAAATTTTCTATCTTTCCCCCGACTCCATTCTAAATAGAATGTTCCTATAATGCACAAATAGACAATTTTATAATTTCATGTCAAGAGCTTTATTTTTTAATAATAAACAAGTCTCTCTGATAAATTTGGTTTGTTTAGCTTCACCATAAATTTTCTGTTGAATTCAAATCCAGACATAGCCTGGGTCAGTGAAGCATTTCTACATTGTTTCAAACAAATCTTTCGCGAAATACTTTAGCTCTATGTTACAGGCCGTTCTCACGTTTAGAGATTCACAGCTTTCACGCCCTAACAGTTGCACTGAAGAAAACCCAAATTCCAAAATGAACATAACAAATTCCTAAATCACTCTATTCTTTCAATCACGTGCAACTTTTCGTTGCATTAAATGAGACACCCACCAATCCACAACATTTTCAACTTGCTTTCTCGCTTAATGCGCATCCATTTTTTTTATAAGAGTTACACTGTAGCGAACATCTAGAATTTTCTTTTCGTCCGGACAAAAAATCGGAATACTATTACGGTTCTCGAAATGAGTAAGAATCATTCCACGATAATGAAGCCATTTTTTGCACGAAGTATTATCCGTGGGGTACGGGATTATAAGCGATTCCTCTGCAGTTAATAAATCATTTGACAAATTCCGATGTTCGAACTGCACTGAATTATCTTGGATCTTAGGTCCGATTTGACTTTTCTTATGAATTTTCCTAATTGACTCTGAAATATTCTTTGTGGTGAACTACTCAGGGTTGCTAAAGTATTTTTACTTCTGAATAATTGATCCAGTGGTCATAAAATGAATAGACATCATATTAGCAACGGTCCCATACCTCAACAGTACATTATATTACTTAATTAGGTAATTATTTTCTATGAGAATCTCATATTTGAATCATAATAGCATTCTTGCAATAAAATGTAGCAAAACCCAAATCCTTGGAATGGTGATTGTGATACCATAGTACCCCCTTGAAAAACTGCGGGAAATTTAAAAATAACGTGTCTATGGGTGGCATAATCATATTTACTTTCATTGTTTCTTAAATAATTTGTTCAAATGTTTGACTACTTTTTCTGCTATTACTTTGGTTTATGTATACTTTTGTTTATTATTCGCTATTAAATATATTGTTTTTTAATAATCTTAATTTTTTATCAAAATTCACTGCATTATATTAAATAATCCGCGAGTCTTCAAATAGTTTTCCCCATGCACTTCACACACGCAGACACACAAAACGCAGACAACCATCCAAACACACACACGCACGCACGCACACACACACACACACACACACACACACACACACACACACACACACACACACACACACACACACACACACACATATGTGTGTTCTTCCTTATTATATGTTCAAAGAATTTCAGCTGTCTTTTCCTGATTGTAAAAAAAAACTCTTGTTTTTGTGAACATTTTCTTTAAGACTTTCTTCTTGCTTACTCGTCCAATCGATGAAATTCTTAGTATCCTTCTGTAGAAATACATTTCTGTTGCCCCCCGTTTTTACTTCGCCTGTCAGAAGATTGTCTATAGATTTATAGTTATACAACGTTGTTATTGTGCTGTATTGTAATGTGATATAAATCATTTTATATGGCGGTGAATTATAGACAATCTATAAATACAATAACATTTTGCATGAGATGTTGAGGAAATCTCGTGCCGCGCACATGAATATCGCCACGGCTGAAGTACATTAATCTACACGTAACTTTGAATGCATCGATTGTTTGGAATCTGTAATTGTTCAGCAAGAGCTACAATGTTCTGTTTTTTTTGTTTTTTTTTCTGCATGGAAGCATTGAATAAAATGTGTCAGATATAATTTTACCAGATTTCTTTAATAGAAAATGACAAAATAGTAATATTTAAGTAGGAAGCTTCATCCTCTACAACCAACACCCACCTCTGACATTGTGTGCTATCATAACAGAAGACACATTATACTGTGCATGCGTGCTCGCGTGTATATAATAGGGATTAACATCGGGTATATAATAGTAATAATTAACAGCGCGTATATAATAGCAGATTAACATCGATAAATTATCACGATCCCCAATCACCTAAAATCACTTCAAATGTCCTAATTTAGTCATTTATTTATTTTCATATTTTTTAAGAAACAAACACATGTATTGAAAATGATGAGAAAAATGTCATGAAAGTTTCCTTTTTCTAACTGGTGATTAAATTACATAGTTTCTTTTAATGTCTTTAAATATATTTGTGTTTCTTTTCTCTCGCCTTCCTCTTCCCCACTGAAAAGACCATTTGCTTTTCACACAGAGGAACTATTATCAAAGTGTAGTTATGAGAACATTAAGAAAGTAACAGAAAATAATAGAAATCTATTAAGTTTTATTACATAAATATTCTTTTGTCTTTAAGCTCTAATATCGTGGTAAGGCAGAGTGTGTGTTACCAACACTTCAGAATCAGCGCTGGGGGAAAAAAGATTGGCGAAAGTCCTGCTGTGCATAGATGCTCAGTCAGCAAGTAAGTGCTACCCGCATTGCTATAGCTAAATTATATGGTTCTGGTATAGAAGAGAAATTAGCCTACCCTCATCACACTTGGCAAGGTCTGACCTAAAGAAATGTGCTTTATGCATAGGGAAAGTAATATAAATCATCATTTTCCTTGATGGTAGTTATATTAGTTTTAGTAGCAATTGCAGTAGTAAACGTTGTTTTATGTTAGTATCTCTGTTATCGCCTCCAACATTTCAATCAATTGCATACTGTTGTACTAATATATATTATCATAGATATTATTGTTATTGGAGTCCCTTCAATAATTTTATTATCACCATGACTATACTGTTACCCATGACTGCCAATTTAGAATTCTAGTGTTTCATTCTTGAACTACACAAATAATATAACTGTTTCCTTCAACAATTTGTATTGAGTCGGTTCATTATATTAACTATTTAATGGAAAAAAAACCCTGACTTATTTCTTTTCGCATATGTGAGATTTCCCTTATTTGGTAACTGCAGAGATGGGGAAATTGCTTAGTATACATAACTCTTGTTGTCTGAATGCAAAAAACAAAAACAAAACATACAAAACAAACAAAAACAATAGATTATTGATAAACATTGAAACATTCAATGATTTGGCCAACGCTCGTCGACAACGACAATGTCTCCACTTTGGAATGAATAACCCACCAAACTTACTGCTTCTAGGTTAGAGTTAGAATAACGTCCTCGTTTCATCTACGTATCGACGGTTTTATCAACAACAGAGAGTCAAATAAATAAAACCTAATCAAATTCAAACATTTCTAATCTGACCCAAGCAAGACAACATAAGTCAGAATCAACTGCCTGTATTAATAATTTACATCTATATTTAATTTAAAGTTCAAATGACAGAAAATCCTCTTCAGTTAAACAGAAATATCGACCATGTTGTATTTTCGCACAAGGATAACCAAAATACTGAAATTGTTCTTTCATTAACATCCTGATCTTTTGATGACATTTACAGGATTCGTGGTTTGTTTTTTAGTGAATTGAAAGCAAATTGTGCATTGTTCTGTTGGATATCTTGCAGATCTCCAAGGGAAATTAATTTTGTAATGACTGATTGATTGATTCGTTTTCTACGGCTTATCAAACTTTTTCAGGTTATTTAAAGCCAGAAAATATTTTTTAGATTATTGAATTTTTGTGGGAAATAATAATTGTTTTGTGATACAGGTCTTATTAATTAACTCATGACAGGGGGAAAAAAGAGGTGGATTCGTAGCTTTCCCAATGTATTTGCACGTAAGTGAATATAATAAAGCCGCCTGGAATTGGAACTCGGCTCTGCAGTTAATAATTCTGAGTCACCACTCGCACATCCAAGTTTACAGCAGCTAGTATTTCCAAGCGATCACCCATCTAGGTACTCACCAGGCTCGACGTTGCTTAACTTCTGTGATTGTACAGGAATAATTACTTCAACGTGATATAACCGCAAACAACCCTATGGCTATAATTCTTACTTGTAGATTAGTGAATGGTTCATATCTTCGTCATTTATAGAAGAAGATAATAACGATGTTTTTTGGGGGTTTTTTAAGCTTTTCGGTCTGAGCGATGATAGGCTTATATTACTGGACATAAATTTTACAATTTCATTTATTTTTTTGCCTTTGTGGAGAGTGAAAATTTGAAATTATTTCTGATTACTCAGTTTTAATTTGAATGTGCAAAAAGGAATTTCTTATCGTTAACAATTATTGCTTCTGATATATTTTTATTCATATCAGAAATATTTTTCATTCCATTTGTATATTTTATCAATAGAATTGTATATTTCGAACGTTTAATTCTACAAGGCTTTTAAGAAGGAATTACAAAATCTTTCTAACGCTTTTTGAAACGCATGGATGTTTTAAAAATGTCAGTAGAATCCATCATTAAGGAAAGTTGTCAGTATTCTTTCTATTTCGATTCAAATTAAAGAATAATTCAACATACATTTAATTTTAAATGTTCCAGGCATTAATTTTGGGATAATGTAAAATTACCCTAGTATGTATTTGTATTTAATGATTTGAATTCAGCCATATAAGATTAGGAATCCGAATAGATTACATGCCGTCATAAAACAACGAAAGAAAAATTACCCAGATCAAACGAACTCTACCTTTGTTTTGATCTTTGACTAAACAGATCATTCCGCAACGAGATAATGAATAAAACTTTAAATGAAAGATCAATAAATCGATTCTTATATATTTATATCAATTGTTTATTCTTTACGAATTTTATTTAAAATAGCTTGTCGAATCAACCTTACTAGGGTGGGCATTCCCCTATCCTCTGCTTCAAACCGGCCGATTTTGTGGATTCATTTATTGTTGGTCAGAAAAATGAATCAATGTGACATTCAATTAAATTATCAGGTCATCCCATAAGTTCTGTCCAAATTTTGAATAAAGAAAACAAGTGACCAAATGTTACATTTAATTACAGATTCAATCAACAATGTATTTTCCATGATTATCTATGACTTCCTTCCATCTATTAAAAAGCTTACTAATTCCATTACTGGAAAATTATTTGGCTTTGATTCGAAGAACTCATAAATATCAGTTTTAACCTCTTCCTGTGTTACAAAAGTTGTTTCTTCCAAATGATTCTATAAGCTACGAAACAAATGGTAATCCGAAGAAGCAAGATCGGGAGAATAAGGTGGATGAGGAATTTTCTCCCAACCAAGTTCTTCGATCTTTTGTGACGTGATTCTTGCTGTGTGGGGTCGCGCATTGTTCTGATGAAACATCACCTCTTTTCGATTCACTAGAGCATGTCTTTTTTTTGCTCAAAGCTTGGTTCAAACGCTCTAATTGCTGACAGTATATTTGAGCATTAATTGTTGCATTAGGTGGTAAGAATTCAAAGTGGATTATTCCTTGGCGATCCCACCAGTTTGAAAGAAGAACCTTTCGCCCATGAAGTTCCCTTCTCGGCTGTGTCTGGGGTCCTTCCCCTTTACCAATCCACTGTCTACGATGCTTAACATTTCGATAAAAGATCCATTTTTCGTTGCCAGTCACAAGTCTATCCAAAATAGGTGAAACAAGTTGGCGATAATGGAGAGAAGAGCAGATGTCAACTCGGGATTTGAGGTTGTTTTCAGACAATTCATGAGGCAAACGGTTTATAAAAAACTACCATTCATTCTAAATATAATCAGTTGCTGTTCGTTTCAATTATTTTAGATATATTATAAACAAGGTAACAATATTTAAAAATCGCCTTATCTTTTTCTTCTTATATTTTGCACATTTTTTCCTATTCAGTGTTGAAGGCATGTTTTGAATTTCGCTATTTTGGATATGTTAATGTCACTAAGAAAATGTTTCTAAAATCAATTCTGAAAATTGTATTCATTTAATTGAAAAATTAAGAAAAATTGTTAAATGTACTTTTAATTTAAATATTATAATTTTTGCATCGTTATCATAACACATTTTTCTTTATTACTTTTTAAAATAGAAATATGCAGAGCCAACATCAGATTTAAACAAAGTTGAAGCAAATAATAATTTTCTTAAGATGAAAATATTAGGACACAAAAGCAAATATTCGTTGAAAAATGTCTTCTACTTGGTTTGTCATATTATTCTTCAAATGCAAAAGAAGGGATCACCATTCAAAAGAATGAAATATCGTTCAGGAATATGTTTGCTTTCGTGCGTTTATGAATTTGTATACATGATGATAACATTAACGAGTAAAGGATAACGAGACAAGATTCGGGGTTGGATGATTGGTGCAAGAGGAGACGAAGTAAAGCAGAAATTTTAATAGGAGAGCCAATATGCAGAAGAAGAGAAAAATATAAGAAAGTGTTTGCTTCTTCGACTAAGCGAACAGGAGAGTGGGGCGTGTCCTATTAAGATTTCAGATAGGAATTCCAGTGAGAGATCACCCAATGTCTAAAGACGAAATGGTAGAATTCGAGAGATATTTCCTCCTGCCATACTTCTTCTGATACATCTTCTTCCTGCGGCAATATAGATTCTTTCTACTCCTTGCCTATAAATTGTCACCACATAACCAACCTTTCCTATCAGACTTTCCGCGCGAATCCTACAGACCACATCCTGTTCGAAACAAAAGGTTCCCGGATGTCAGGTAACTGCGTCCGATTGGTTATACTGGAACACTCTATACCGGATATCCTGTCTATACCACCTGCCGATTTGCCTAAAGGTAACTCCAACCGAGATGAGGCCCTTAGGTTCAGTGCAAGAGGAGAGAGCAGAGCAGAAGTGAAAGAAAGATATTTTGATTGTGTGAATGAGTGAGCAAGAACGATAGAAAGAAACAAAGAAAGAGATAAAAATCGAGAAAGAAAATATATAATGAAACTGAAAGGAAAGAGTAAAGAATCATAGACTACAAGACGAATATAATAAATAATAACTGGAAAAAGAAAAGATGTGTTTATAGTTTAAAGAACAAAAAGGAAAATAAAGAAAATACTGAGTAACTTGGAAATGCAGAAGAAGCAGTTTAGTGATAGAAGAGAAAATATTATTGTAAAAAGAGAAGTGACATTTTGTTGAATACTGATTTCTATCATATAATAAATGAAGCCATTATTTCTTGTACTACGACATGAGTTAGCGGCATTGTGCATGCTTATAAAAATATTGTAGGGAGTAATGTAAACTTCTACATCTTTCCATGTGGATCTTCCGATTTGTAAGCGTGCGAATGTTTATATACGTGAACGTAAAGAAAATGTGTAGAGGAGGGAAAGACAATTGGAGGGCTTATGCTTCTATAACAGAGAAAAAGGGAACAAAACAATGTAGACATTCATAATATATATATATATATATATATATATATATATATATTTGTAAGTATATATATATATATATATATGTGTGTGTGTGTGTGTGCGTGTGTGTGTGTGTGCGTGTGTGTGTGAGTGTGTGTTTATTGGGTATTTGAGAAGCAATCCTTCTTTTATGCAAGTTTCGATGTAAATGACTGACAAGTTGCAGTGGTTGTTTTTCTTTATATTATTTCTCATGTGTTCGTATATATATTTTTCTTTTCAGGACATAAATTGCAGAACAAATTCCCGAATATTTTCCGAATGTTTTCCAAGCGCTTTCGGCTATGCATTTAACCATTATGAATATTATATATATATATATATATATATATATATATATATATATATATATATGTATGTATGTATGTATGTGTGTGTGTGTGTGTGATGAACGTTGACTTTCGGAGTGAATGGATAACGTTTTTTATTGCTCCAAGAAAGTGATGTATTTTTAAAAGTGAGAAGCGATTATTATTATTATTATTATTATTATTATTATTATTATTATTTATCAATTTATTATTCTCTTATTATTTATTTGTTTTAATCATTCCACTCCAAGCAAATAATTAAGCCACTAACATGGGCGGAGGTACTGTTATAGAATATGAGAAAATAATGGGGGTTAATGAGTGTTATAGAATATGAGAAAACACTATTAAGGAGAGATAACATTAAAAAAAAAAAAAACAAGAATTAAGAATACAGTAGATAATGATTGACATTTTATTTAAATTTGAGACCAAACTTGACTCATAAGCCGGAAGAGAGTTCAACAATTGAGAAGTGCGGTATCATAAAAATTACGGTTACCCATTTCAACTGTAGAAGGAGGTGACGTATCGCATATCTAGTGCTGTACTTAAATTCATAACGTCTAGGTATCATAGAGGAAAGTTCATTAGAACAATTATCATGAAATTGCTGAATGAATTGCCAGGAGAACAGTGTTGTGATTAACGGCAAGTTCTAGGAGAGGAAGTAAGGAACACATTAAATAAAGTAAAATGTTGACCCTGTTCATCAGGAAAATGAATAGGGAAATCCACGATTTGATTAAGATATTGGGCAATCGGAATACCGGCTGCATCAGTAACATTAGAGTGCTTAAGACACTTGACCTGATGAGCATTAAAATCAGAAAATACAAAAATGTTCGCAGATGTATCTAGAGAGAGAGAGAGAGAGAGAGAGAGAGAGAGAGAGAGAGAGAGAGAGAGGTCGCTATATTGTCAGAAAAGTTGTCTAATATATTACAGTCCTGAGAAGGAGGAGTTCGATAAAGGAAAAAGCGATAGCTATCAGAGTGTAATAACGAAAGTCGAAAAGACATAAAAGTGTCATCAAGGGACTCATGTGGTATTTCCCTTGCCATTGGAAGAATTTGGTGGATATAATTACCGATACCATACCTACGCATGCTAGAATATTTTCGATAAAGAGTATGATAGTCTGGAACAGAGACTTCTTTGGTAGCAATAGAAGAATTTAAATTAGTTTCACAAGGTGCGAAGATATCTGGAGAATGTTTCAAGAAAAAAGGATTTCACGAATAGTGGAGAAAGTAAGTTTGACTGGGTAGATTAATTTTTGTTTAATAGTTTACTATTAATTTTCAATGTCTTTGGCTTGAGAAAGTTTTGTTAAGAAGACAATGGTCAAAATAATTATCACTATCAGTTGCAATGCAAATTGGTCAGAAGTTGATTAGGTCAAGATGTAACGCCAGGCTTGCCAATAGAAATAAATGTAGATGCAGGTAAACATGTGCGTTATAGCACTAAAATACCCCGGTGTTATCCAACTGTTGTTCAGAGCAGTCTCTAAACGCTTCCAAGTAGGATGCATCAGCCAGAGAACTAAGTAATCGGTACCCTAATAATGAAATGTCAGACCACCAAAATGTTAAGACACTTAAATCATTAGGTCCACGGAAGAAGAAAATCCTGTAAACCATATCCTAACCAGTAAGCAAATGATAAACCTATCTTCCGGTTCAATAAATATGGCCGGGCTATAGGTGAACATCTGCTCCTATAAACCTGTTCACAGCACAGGAGTCTAGGCGCTTTTATCGAGACAACATCTCTAGAAATGCTGCCGGAAAAGGTCAATTGGAAATTATTGGATTATAAATATGACACTGGAGGTTATTCCATGTCTTGGAATCGAAGGAATATTAATATAACTTTGGATCATTCGATCAAGTTAAATTTAGCAAACATCTGTTAATATTAAAAGAATATTTTTATAAAGAATACATGAGAGAGTGTATGGTTATCTTCAAAGGAGCATTTTAATAAGTATTGTTAAAAAGATTTGATATGTAACAGGGTGGCGGTGATGGGTGCTGAGTCTGCTATGCGAAACCATTAGTAAGAAATAAACAAAGCAAAATAACCATTAAGATGAAGTTAAATTTGTAATGTATGCTACAGGATAAAGTTCTGTTCTCTTTTGTCACAGTTGATAGTAACCAAGGAGGGTTTGCATTATGAATAGCGAGATGGCGGTGAGTTCCCAGGTCTAGCATTAAGTTCAAATATGTAGTTTTTAAGGGGCTTAGGAATCTATTGACATATAAATGTTAACTAAGAAGTTTTAACTTATAATAAGTCCTGATATCTCCTATCGACTAAAATATAATCAAGCGTGAAATCAGTTTACTCTTACCATACCAGGTTTTACTCAAAAGAAACTAACTCATTCGTCCGACACCAAAATAACATGCAAGAATGCAAATTCAATAAATGAAGAAAGATGTGGACAACCAATTTTTTTTTTTTTAAATTATTCAAAAAATTAAAAAGTCCAATCAAATTCCGATTTCAACAAGTAGTTTGAACAGGTGGTTTAATAATAATAATAATAATAATAATAATAATAATAGAAGAAGTTGAATGAATAAATGAAGGATAAACCTGTGCAAGAATGGAAAAATGTAGCCAAGAATAACGTTAGTCAAGCTGTAACAAAATCCTCCAGATGGAAATACACAGAAAATGACAAGGTACCTAACTTTTGGCTCTATCATCTCTCATCAATCCAGAAAACTCTTGCGCAAACTTTATCAGTGCTAATTAAAAACCACAATGAAATTCCAGAATGGATCAATGAAGGTATTACATATCTCCTAGCAAAAGCAGGTGAAACTGGTGATCAAAAAACTTATATAAACAAAATAACTAGCAAGAATGCAAATAAATGCATTAAATGCTGACAGATGTGCACAAATATATATTTTTGATAATTTAAAAAATTAAAAAGTAGTTATATTCCAATTCTATTGCATGATGCATTATTATCTTTGTCTCTTGAAATGTATATTTGTTTACTTTTTTATGTTTGCTCAGATTATTTGTTTACTTTTTTATGTTTGCGTAGATTATTTGTTTACTTTTTATGTTTACGTAGATTATTTGTTTACTTTTTATGTTTACGCAGATTATTTATTTGCTTTTTATGTTTAGGTATATTATTTGTTTACTTTTTATGTTCGCGTAGATTATTTGTTTGCTTTTTATGTTCACGTAGATTATTTGTTTACTTTTTTATGTTTACGTAGATTATTTGTTTGCTTTTTTATGTTTACGTAGATTATTTGTTTACTTTTTATGTTCACGTAAATTATTTATTTGCTTTTTATGTTCACGTAGATTATTTGTTTACTTTTTATGTTTACGCAGAGTATTTGTTTACTTTTTATGTTTACGCAGATTATTTGTTTACTTTTTATGTTTACGTAGTTTATTTGTTTGCTTTTTATGTTTAGGTATATTATTTGTTTACTTTTTATGCTCACGTAGATTATTTGTTTACTTTTTATGTTTACGTAGATTATTTGTTTGCTTTTTTATGTTTACGTAGATTATTTGTTTACTTTTTATGTTCACGTAGATTATTTGTTTACTTTTTATGTTTGCGTGGATTATTTGTTTGCTTTTTTATGTTCACGTAGATTATTTGTTTGTTTTTTTATGTTTACGTAAATTATTTGTTTGTTTTTTATGCTTACGTAGATTATTTGTTTACTTTTTATGTTCACGTGGATTATTTGTTTACTTTTTATGTTCACGTGGATTATTTGTTTACGTTTTTATGTTTACGTAGATTATTTGTTTGCTTTTTATGTTTACGTAGATTATTTGTTTACTTTTTTATGTTCACGTAAATTATTTGTTTACTTTTTTATGTTTACGTAGATTATTTGTTTGCTTTTTATGTTCACGTAGATTATTTGTTTACTTTTTTGTGTTTACGTAGATTATTTGTTTACGTTTTATGTTTACGTAGATTATTTGTTTACATTTTATGTTTACGTAGATTATTTGTTTACTTTTTATGTTTACGTAGATTATTTTCTTTTAAAATAAAATGAATTTTATTTAGAGATTTTACTTTATAATGTATATGTAATATATATTTGCGGCGAATTATTAAATTATTATGAACATTTAGTATATTGGATTGCTAAAGTATTTATATATTGACATGAATGATTGAGCATTATTTTATTTTAACAGCTTTTTTATAAAAATGATGTGATTTCAAATTTGTAGGAAAATAGTTTCGAATGCAAATGTTTATTTAGTACTGTTTAACTTATTTATTTTGATATCTTCATTCAAACAGGTCTAACAATCAACAATAATAATAACAATCGCCTCATATGTACTTGGCTATAATTTTCTATTATTTATTATATAAATTTTATTTATTAATTGATTTATATTATTTATCATTTAAACAAATATTGGTGTAAAATTAAGAAGTGTGCAATTTATGGCGAACTGTTTACTCCTACATCCAATGTTAAACATGTATGTATGTGTGTGTTTATATGCGTGTATTTAAGTCAGGTCAAGTTTAGGCCTGTGATTGGTAAGATACACCCGAGTACAACTTGCCGTGTGGACAGGTGGTTGACATCTAAATTGCTTCCCCACTAACTTTATTGCCGTTGAGTAGGATCACATGTCAAACCACAGGACGAAAAACAACACCTGTCAAAGGGCTGATAGTTTTCTTATAGGATCCAAAAGCAAACATATATTGCGTGGGCACGTACAAATACCTGACTTGGTGTCCAGACACGCGGTTAGACCACTGTGCGTGAGGAACATGCGTGAGGAACATGCGAGAGATCAGCAAAACCCTAACCCAAATCACAGATAAACGACTTTATAAAAAGATATCGATTTAAGATCTGGTGCGGGAATGTAAGCAAACATTTTGGCATATGAAGATTCGCTCATCCTGAGCGGCGCATTGCTCATATTTATAGAGAATTGTCTCGATATAATCTTTATAGTCTTCTTGATAATGGCCAGGTACTAGAACCACAGTCTTGCTACACCCTGTTTTACAAAAGATGGTCTTCTGAGACGAGGTGTAGGTTATACTTTTAAAGCGCACCTAGTAAAATGTGTTATAGATTATTCTCATGGCTTGACTGAGACTGCATAACACTTCGTACGCAAATCAATGCGAAAAAAATCATGTCAGTGATTACTGCATATGCATCAAATCTTGTCATTCCCCATGGCCAAATAAACAGCTTCTGTGGTGATCTTAGAACAATTCTGAGAAATGTGCACAATAATAACAAACTTGTTCTCCTGTAGAAACTTAATGCCACTATATGACGCAACTCTGATCTCTGGAATGTCATACAGCGTCAGAGAATAGCTAAATGTAATGTAAATACGCTTTTGTTACAACTTTGCCAGAAGTTAGACCAAATGATAATCAATATTTGGTTCAGACAGCAGGAAAATATAAGGCTACTTGGAAGCACCTAAGTTCAGATCACTGGCACATTCTCGACTAGAAGATTTCTCTACGAAAGACCCGTCGATTGTAAAATCGGTTTCATGAGCAGGGCAGAGTGGTGGCTGGACCACAGGCTCCTACGAGTTTCTCAATCACTCTGTGTAGTGACATGAATGCTTGATAATTCTGATGATCCATTTGTAAATTTTCATTAGCATTTTCTATGGGACTCTGTTGTATCTCCGCTTCTTTTATAGAATTAATAGATCAGGGTTGTTTTAAATAGCATGAAGCACTCATTAAAAAACTATGGAAGGGAAAAGAAAGTGGCGATTCAAAAATTGCTTTCTTGTTCAGTATGCGTAAGTGAACAGGGTCAGCATGAGAAATATTTGTAATATTATTAATCAATCAGGAGCTGCTAAGTAGTCAAAGACTCGTGATGGCGCAAAACAAAGCGCAAGATTCAAACATTGCTTACATACGTGGCTCAGTCGTTGCATTGTTCAACATCTATATTTGAACCTTTGCATGCAAATTCCAGTAATGCGTTTTGCGGAAGCCAGGCGAAGTTAAGGTTAAAAGACAATAACATCTCAGTGATATTTTGAACCCCGAGGCCATAGTAGGTGCTGCTGTTGTCGAGTGGCTCCAACAATTACCTGTAATCAATCAATAGCTGGAAAGACCTCTAGAAACGACGGCATTATTGTTGAAATGAGGCAGCAACGTGACGAGTTGATAGTGAGGCTACTGTCTATCATTTCCATAGATTTGATGAGAGGTAAACTCCACAAGTATGGAGGGGTAGCTTTCACCTTTCTTTATATAAGAAGTGTCCCAATGATATTTGTGATAATTACCATGGAATTTCACTTTTGACAATTGTTGAGAAAATATTTGCAAATATACTTCTCAAGCGATTGTTGAACCATGTTGCACCAAATGTGGCTCTAGATCTAGTCGATGTACATCAGATATAATCTGTATGACCCAACAAGAGAATTATAGAGAGTAACAACATGATTTCTATTAGGGCTTCACCAATCTCACTAAGGCATTTGACATTATGCATTAGTCAATGCTTTGGAGTAAACCTCTTAAACTAGGGTGCCCTGAAATGTTCGCAGGGCTCATCAGATCTTTACATGACAACATGAAATGGTAATGGTAATATTTACCGTTTCCTTATAAGGAAATATTTGACATTCATTGAACGAGCAGCCAGTGCTATTGTCGGCTTAAATATATAAAATGTTTCTCTATAAACAATCTTTTTAGGATAATAGGTTTCTCCAATCCAGGACCTGTAATCGCTATTTCCAGTATTGATGAGAGTTAATTTCCTAACTTTTTTTTAATTAGCAGTGTGGAACTTCAGCCTCTTAATTCTGTCATTATCTCTTCGAGTTACATGTGATATCCATTTTAGCAGTTGCTACTGTTGAAAGTCTTCAAGTGATGTGGTTTCTTTTATCAGGTATAATTTGTATTTATATAGCGGCAGTCTACATGGTTGGGAGAAGGATGGTACTCACCATGATCTTAAGTTTTAATTCGCTGAAAGCCATTTTTAACCATTGATCTAAGAGAGCATTTGTATAGAGCTGGCAATTTCCTTATTTCTGAAAGAGTTTGGTGCCACGTATGATATCTATATAAAAATTTTGATCTGAAAAGTCTATTTAAACATGACGAGTTTTCAGGTCAATGTGTTGGTTTTGTAGCAGTTTGCATTTTGGGTGATGGACTTTAGCACAGTAAATGTAAGGATTTTATTTGCCAACAAGTATTTATAAAGAAAAGTAAAAATGTTGTTAGTTTTAAAAATTTTAAATTTAGGAAACACTTATAAATATTCAATAGGATTGCTAAAATGTGTCGGTAAATTATGGATGATGATACGTGATGCAATTAAATAATCAAAAGTGACAAGGGATGTTGAATGCTTTTCAATATGTATATATTATTTTAGTTTTTGATTAATTTATGAATTATATATTTTAAATAAAAGAAAGTTACGAATTTAGCCGTTTTCTTTGAATGTTTTAACATTTTTATAATCATGATTGTTGGCTTTAGAAAGAAGTTATTTTAAAAAATCCGGGCGAGAATTCAAGGCCAGAATTTAGCGGTTAAGCTTGTTACTTTCTTTTTTAATAAATGTTTTTAAGATGTTTCACTTCTATTTTTATTCATATTCTCCTTTTACAGATATATTTTTTAGTTACTGAAATGTTAAACATGTAGCTTTCTCTCACCCTATATATATATATATATATATATATATATATATATATATATATATATATATATATATATATATATATATATATAAACGGTACATATTGGATGGCGCTCAATATCAGTAATAGAGCTAACATATTCAGTCATATGGATAACATATATACATATTCTGTTGTGTGATATCCGTACGGCTGAATATATATATATATATATATATATATATAGGTATATCAAAAATAATTTTGCAAACATTAGGGCGGGCTTCCCACGCCAAAACAATGACAAAAGTTCATAAATACAAAGCTTCGTTTTTGACTCATTAACGTTAAAAACATTTTTCGATAGATGGACCTGTGTTTCGATGTAGACTAGGTTACATTTGTCATTCCTGTATATTTCTGGTTAGTCTATCTTTAAAGTTGAATGTGTGTAGTAGTGAGTTAACTGAGAAATATTCCGTTTAACAATGGCAGAATATTCATATCGTGAACAGGCAGATATGATTTTTATATACGACCGACCGAATGGTAGTGGACGCGAAGCTGTACGACTGTATTAGATTTCGTTTCCAGACTCGTCCATGCTTTGTTTCTGTTTATCGTTATGTTGCTGAGACAGAATCCTTGGAACCACAAACTTTGGATTGAGGAAGACTGAGATCCACTCGCGACGCCTGACCCATTCTATAGGCTCTCGGAGACGATCCAGGTTTTAGCACAATTCAAATGGCTCTAGCATGTTGTACATCTCATAGTATTACATGGAGGGTAATTCAAGATCAGCTTCTGTATCCGCGTATCATTTACAAAGTGTGCATGGTTTTTCGTCCTTTGATCACTCGCCACCCGTGAACTTTTGTTTATTGCACAAACTGCCGATTATTTGTTTGTCTCTTCGGTCTTGTTTACGGATGAGGCAACATTTAGAAGAATGAAATAACAAATTTACACGACCAACATTTGTGGGTGGATCGGAATCCCCATGGCATTATACAGGCAAGACATCAGTATCATTTTACGATTAATGTGTGGGCTGTAATTAGAGATGTCCGTCTGGTAGACCCGTATGTTCTCCCAGCACGTATTACAGCAGCTGTCTGTAGGTACCTTATTTCGAAAACACTCACAGACCTGCTATAGGATATACACCTGCTAATACAAAGACGCATGTGGTTCATGAATGATGGCACTCCAGCATATTTTTTGTCAAATTGTTCGCGATGCACTGACTGACATCTATCATGAATGACAGATAAGTAGGAAAGGACCGGTTACATAGTCTGCACATTCCGCCGACCACGATCCTTTAGATTTTTATCTATGGGGCCACCTAAAATTTATTTAAGTCACGTGTCATGGGTACCTGCGAAACCGTCCGACACCGTGTGTGAGCATTTGAAAGGGTCTACCGGTCATTGATTCGACGGCTGCATGCGTGCGTAGAAGCGATCGGAGGACATTTGTTATGAAATGCTGTGTTGAGGTACAATGATGGCTTTTTGGACATATGTTTATATGAACATTTCACCTTCATTACCGAGGTTTGTAAATGTATTTTTGGATTGTATATTGGATTGTACATTTAACAGCGTCTATCATAAGCTTTAAACATAATAAAACAAAAACGAATGATTTGTGGATATATGTTTCTATTAACACCTGTCTTTGTTTTGGTGTGAGGACTCCGCCCCAAAGTTTATAAAAGTATTTTTGGTAAACCCTGTATATTTATTTATTTCCATTCTCGAATATTCCAACCGATTGATTTCATCTGATTCATCTCGTTAGCAACTTTTTGTAACTGCTATCACCACAGAAACAATTGTTACTATTAAAAGCAAAGAAAAATTAATTATTATCCTTATTAATATTGTTGTCATTGCCGTTATAAGTATTCTATTAGAATTCTTTTTATTTTTAAATGAAGAAAAAAATGTGTCAATAATTGCACAAATGACCAAATAAACAATGAAATATTACCTATGACTTCTGGGGTTATCAAGTTTGAAATATATTTATTGCTATTTCGGTAGAGGGTAAAGAAGGTACTTCATTTTAATTTTGTTACCATGAATGCCAACGAGCCTTGAATGTTACCTTCCTTATTTGGATTTTTGTCGAAAGAAGAACAGAGTAATATTTTAAACAAAATATAATTGCAGGAATTTTCTGAAATGCTTTTATTTTTCTTCCTTCGTGATTAAGAGCATAAAACATATCATGGATCTCTCTAGTTGTTTTAGAAGCAGCTATACATAGCGACCTAGAAAGAAAAAGAAAAAGACAAACTAGTCCGCAAAGTGACGCATTTAAAATCTGTGACCGAATAAGTAGACAATCTTTTTATTTAATAACATCTAATTGAATATAATATGGTAGCAGCGACTTATTCCAAGCACTTGCATTTTTTGTAATTGAATGGTAGAGATAAATGTTTACCTTCCCAGTGAAAGCCGCATCAGTCTTATTGGTCGCCTTGTATACCTCTTCCATAGAAAAAATGCACATTCTCATATTACTGGGACTCATTTAATCATGAGTGCGACGTGTATTTACTTGAACACAAGATTAGAGCAATATAGTGTCTTCATCTCATATCACGGAATATGAGATATGAAACCTTTGATCACGCCATTCATAATCGTCTTCAAACTATGTTACTGATTACACTATAAATTTAATAATTAATATAAGATAGTCAGTTGTAGTAATAGTTTTATATGTAATAAATAATACAGCTACCCAATCGCTCCGATACATTCGTCTTTTCTAGCAATTATGTATTTATTTCACGCTTTCTCTACCTATATATCAATCAGTCATATATGAAGTAACCTACCAATCAACTATCCAATTAATCAGTAATCAATTAGTCTATCTGGTTATGTATCGTAATGAAGCAAAATACCTAATAAAATTGTGCCGACCATCCATTAGTCAATTATTACACAATCAGAGACTGTGGACTTGTATGCTAATTAACTGTAAAGCAACTTGCTAAAAGATATCTATAATAGGATCAATTAGTTTGCCTTCTTGATTGACAGCCTTTTTCTTCTGAGAAAGACAAGCAAAATCAGGCGATCGTAGTAAGCAATATTTAGTTTTTGTTAAAGGAAAATAGCCTCTTAATCAAAGTATCCTCTAATTTTACACTGTATAACGATAACATGTACAAAGACATAGGCACAGGCTTTGTATGCTTAATTTGTGCGCGCATCTGTGAAAGAATTTATCAATGCTTAAGCATACATAATGAAAATTGTAAATGTCTGTAAATGATTTTATAACACCCTCTTCTGTGCTATGAAAATGAAACTTTCTCATCCGCGAACTGGTTTACGGCAAATGACAAATGATTATTTTGAGAATATATAAAGAGAATGTCTTAAATAAAATCTGGAAGCTTACACATACATTTGAAATCTGTTATGGTTATTAATAAAAGATCTTTTAAATTAACTCGTTAACCAATATTTGGATAGCAAAAAAACGACAGAGTTAACTTATATTACAAATGTTAAAAACAGATTTTCTTGTAAATTGGTTGGGAAAATAGCTGTACGTAAACGTAATTTAGCTTGCACTAAGCTTGATATGCAACCATGGAACAATACATTAAATACAAATGGAAGTATATCACATATTAATATTTTTGGTTTTGATAAGGTATCAGGGAGGTCCCGTACCTTGAGCGCCCATCCAGATCTCAAATGGAAATCTTACTTACTATCCATCTCTTAAGATTCTAGATAATGGTGAGTTCCCTGTACTGCTTCAGTAAGAACATGACTCCGCCTTCCATCCTCTACATCTACAAGAGACGGATCGGGCAGAAAATGGAGTACTACTACCAGGAGCTTTCCATTTTCCGTGATCTTGTGTGTGATAATTTTTTACCCCTACAACATCTTTCCCACAGGCAAAAAGTCTCAAGCCTCAAGATAACCTATCGCTATTTCGATAGAAAATGTCCACTAGTTCTAACCTTCGCGATTAAAACCTGTTTTGCCATGTATATTGTAGCGAACCACCCTCATTCTCTTCTTATTTCATGAGATGTAAATTACCCTCGAACAGCTACTTCCCACTATCCGGTATTGTGTGAAACCGACTCCCAAGAGAATGCTTCCTCGATCACTACAAT
This sequence comes from Acanthosepion lycidas, assembly GCA_963932145.1. Taxonomy (NCBI): domain Eukaryota; kingdom Metazoa; phylum Mollusca; class Cephalopoda; order Sepiida; family Sepiidae; genus Acanthosepion; species Acanthosepion lycidas. Next base: position 78,639,155 of record OZ010573.1, on the reverse strand, counting down.
TATTACCTGTTCAAGTCTAAAACTAACAGTTATCTTAGCCATAAACTGTGCCTTTTATCTCCTCCTGTGTTACTATCGACTTCGAATGGATCTTGGGCCTAGTACAGGGTGCATTTTCTTGTGAAGATTACTACTACATATATTTATTAATTGCCAACATAGTTTATTTGAATATTAGCTTTCTTCAACGTTCCGGATATTTTCAAATTTCATTAAATTCTTTGGCTTTTAAACTGTAAAGATGCCGATGAAATTTTGACTATAGAAAACCTTTCTAAATATTTGCCAAGGAGTTTTGCATTGATCGAAATAAATGCCAATCCAATAGAACTAAGTCTGAGTCTTAAGCAAGTGTTTCACATCCCAAGACCATTAGATTATTTGGGAAAGCAACGTATGGATTGAATAGTTTCTTATTGTATCATTATCCAGCTACCTTGTCCTATAAATGGCACTTTTTCTTTGGTCGCACCTCTCAACCATTTAAGGTGACAGATATAACAATTCACAGTAATATTTTCATAAGTTGTTAATACACCTTTCATATCCCACCAGGTACAAAACAATAACATGTTTCTAACAATATTAGTTTTGTTCTTTTGTTGTTTTTTTTTTTTTGTTAATGCTTAGTTTTGTCTTGGATTCACACATGATTTTCGACTACTCGGATTTTCCTAGTAATCCTATTTTTCATCTTCAGGGACAATCCTGCACAAAAAATGACAAGAGATGAAATGTAGGCTAAGAAATGCTGCCGAAATACTCTATTCCACCAATTCTCTATATCTGGTAAACAGATTGAGTGATTGACGAAGTTTTTCATTCATTTCCAGCATTGATTGAATTGCGTTATCGAAAATTCATGTAATCACTTCCGACTGCTTGTGGTCCACTTCTGTCATGAAAATTAAATTCACCTTTCTTGAAGTTCACAAACCATTCATAGCATATATTTCTTCTACCTGAAGCTTCTCTATAAGCCTCAGCCATCATCCTCTTCGCTTTCGCTGCTATCTTGCTCAACTTGATAAACGGAAATATACAGTGTAGCATCTGTTTTCCTTTAAAATTTGTCAAGAATGCACAAACACATAATGTATATAGAATAAACAAAACCGATTTCAGCTGTACATAAAAAGTTGTCGATTTCTATAGTGTTCATTGGTTACTTGTACACCTGACAGAAGACAAGAGGGTCGATCAAATGTAAATCTAGTTCTTTAACTACAACTTTATTAGTCGAGGCACAAATCGAATACCGAAATGTGCAAAAAGTCTCTTCAGATCTCTTCCTGCATATAGACTTTTTCTTATTCATGATATTTCAATTTTAAATGAGGTTGTGTTTACCTGACTCATCGAAGCATTTGCCTTCACAGTTGTCTTTTATACACCCTATGATCAGTTTTAAACAATTTATAAGGTAATGATAAAAGCAGGAATTTAGACGAATACTATTATAATACGATTAGAAAAGATATTAGTTCGGTTTCCTCACCTATATTACTTTTTAAATGTATACTTACACAAAGAGACGATGATTTAGAGAACTATGATTCACGTTCTGAAGGGACAGAAACGCCCGTACATAATGATTATTGTTCTGTTATGATTATACAACTTTAATAAACATATTACTCTTAAAAGTTTTCAGTGTTTCATTTTTATTTGCTAATTACGCAATAGTTGATTCCATTCAGTTGTCTCTCTTTCAAAACCTCTTAATTGCCCTTCTGTTCATGCGAACTGTGACATAAACCAGTTTGGCCAATCATTTTTACACACATATTTTTTTCTTAAATCAATTTACCCCAAGCAAGGTGATAGTGCCACTAAGGCACAACGGGTTACTCGAAGTGAAAGAGAATGAGAAGACCTTAGAAAGAACCGGAAACCCGATCCTAAGCAGAAAACTTATACTTCTGTCCAAACCGGGAGAAGAGTATGAACCGAACGATATGCGAACGAATCTATCTATTCCTATTGTTAAATAAATAAATAAAAAATAAATAGTAAATAAATTTCAGTGTTCAGGCGGAGACGCCTTTTAAATAAACTTTAGAAGGAACCGGAAACCCAAGAAACCCAATCGTAATCAAGGGGCAAAAGTTTAGTCATGTTCATATTTTCATTTAAGACATTCTCTTTAGATATTCCCGAAATAAGCATTTGTCATTTGCCGTAAACCAGTTTGCATATATATATATATATATATATATATATATATATATATATATATTTAATGAAAAACAGACCACTTTAAGGTACCATTACAATAATTTATTTCACCAAAATCCTTTTAAAGAACTTCGGATCATCAGGTAACACTTCCAACAACGAAATGAAAGGAAAAATGATATTGAAAATTGATGGGTAGTGTAATTTTTGTAATTTAACAGTGGGGAATGAGGGGGGTATTTAACGAGACAAGGTAGAGTATAGGGAGGGGTTAATTACATATCTCTCTTAAGCGTGCTTTACATTGGAGTAGGAGGAGTGACCAGACCATGACCTATTTAGATGGTTAACTTAACGGAAATGATATATAGAAATGGGAGGGGAGTAAGGAAAAAAGAAAAGGAAAAATGGAAAAGAGAGAGGAGACGGAAGACAGTAATACAGATATATACAAATGAGTGTTACGGCAAGGAGAGAGGGGGAGAGGGAAGTAGGTTGTAATTGTGTTTTAACAAATTTAAGTAAAGGATAGATTTCAATGCTTGATAGAAATTTAGATGTCTAAAAAAAAAATTGATGATTGTTATCAGTTTAAATATTTAATTTTTTAAGTAAATAGTTTAGGGACTTAATATAAGTTAACTACTATTTTTATTAGCACATTTATAGAGAACATATTAAAGAAATATTTATGTATGTATTTCTATATATATATATATATATATATATATATGTATATGTCTGTCTGTGTGTGTGCGCGCACAGTATGTATTTATTCATGTAAATATATATCGTTGTTTAATCTATTTTCCCACACCATGGATTTCTTAAAGAAAGAAATGGTACCTAGCAGAATATATAAAAGTGTATCTATATGTTGTGGTAGGATCCACCTAATTTGCATAGTGGAGTACCGACCATATAAATATGGTTGGTACCGGAAGGAATAAGGAGATCCAACCAGAGATCGACTGTCGAACTCTATGCATTAGCAGAGAGGAACCCCGACGAAGCTGTGCCGAAGGGTAAGGTTTCGTCCGGGGAGGTAGACAGGCCTTGAACCCGTCTAGGCGGGTTCAAAAAGGCTATATTTTTGGCCGAGCCTACGGGCTCGGAGATACCCACATTAAACCGGCCTTGTGCCACATTTTATCCCCGTGGGTGGATAGATAAATACAGAGATCCAACCAGAGACTCTGCCCGACTGCGACTCAGTCAACACACATTCCAGGAACGGTCTTCCCAGGAATATACAAAAGACTATATGTAAATATTGTGTACACTTTCTTGTTTCAATACATTTTGTTCTAAGTACATTTTGGGTTGCATTATTATTCCATGCATTAGTCAAGTTTCAACAATGGCGACGAGGTAGAAAGAACCATACGGAAAAAAAAACAATTAATAATTGATAGCTTTCAACAATTGGGACAAGTCATTGAAGAACCCAGGCTGAAGGAAAAAATTATTAATTAAAAGTCCAACATCTAACGGAACGGCGAAGAATTTCTGGATATTTAGAACTCGTTAAAGGACGACTAAGCATAAGGAACGTTCACTCAGAAAAATTTGAAAGGTGTCGTAAACGAATAACGGTGATTTTAAATTGAAAAAGTTATCTACGAGACACCCGTTAAAAAAAACAAAACTGGCCGACTACAAAAACGCATGGAATTAAAAGGCGCACAAATACACCGTGTCGATTTTGAAAGGTAACGAACTTTAAAAAAATTTTTTTTTTGTTTTGTTTTGTTTTGTTTGCTCAACAATATTTTATAGTGACGAATTTACCGCTGATAATAAAAATAAGAGGTTTGTCATTGAAATACGCGAACAGAAGTAATAAAAAAAAATACCGAAGTTAATTATCACGGGCTTGAATGTAAAAGCAAGACATAAAATAAAAAAGTCGTAAGTTGTTTTGATTTTTCTGGTCAGCTTATATTATATCCATAGATACACAAATTAAAGGTATATTCTTCGTTGCATGAACACTATCAGCTAAAGATGGATGAATTATCCAAAGTCGTATCTGAATTATTCAAATCCCAGCAGTTGAGTCAGGCTGAATTATTCAAATCCCAGCAAAAATATCAAGAAAAGCAAGAGGAAAGACTTTTAAAAATTCAAGAAAAGCAAGAGGAAAGACTTTTAGAAAATCAAAAGTTAACATTGGAGAAATTAAACAACAATCAGGCAAATGCGGGAAATTCTTCATATTCTAATAACACCATATTTAATTCGCTGGAAACTTTCAACTATGTGCCAGACGAAGAAAAAACGTTTGAAGCGTACTTTAAACGATATGAAGATATTTTCTACACAGACTGTGAAAACTGGTCGAATTCAAGAAAAGTCAGCCTATTACTAAGAAAGCTAGGTACAGCAGAAGATAGCAAATTTGTAGATTTTATCCTACCGAGAAGAACGAATGAATTGGAATTCTCGGAAACAGTGAAGTTGCTAAAGGAGCTGTTTGGAGCAAATATGTCGCTTGGGCATAAGCGATGGTTATGCATGAATGTCACTAAATCCGACGATCAGGATTACTTAACATATGCATCTATAGTGAATAGACAGTGTGACAACTTCAGATTGGCAGAGATTACGGTGGAAGAATTTAAATGTTTAATTTTTGCTCAAGGACTGGTATCCAGTAAGAGTGCCGAAATAAGACGTAGAGTTTTGTCTAAACTCGAATCTGAACAAAACCTTACCCTGAAAAAGTTAGCAGAGGAGTGTCAGCGGGCCGTAAGTTTAAAGAAAGAGTCTCAAAAAATCGAAGAAGCTGGTATTGCTTATATTAAAAAAATTAAAAAAAAACAGTCAAATTACCCATCAGAAAAAAATTGGAGTAAAAATTCGGCGTATTTTAAAAATAGACAAGAAAAATTAAATAAGAAGAACGAGGAGGAAAAAAAGGTTCCACCATATAATTGCAGACGTTGCAACGAAAGACACTGGGAGGTAAATTGCCCATATAGAAATAAGAAATGTTTCGTGTGCCACAAGAAGGGACACAAAGGATCGTGTTGCAAAACGAAAAAATTCAATAGCCGAATTAGACAAACAAATTCGAATATCAAATCAGATAGAGATTTGAGGAAATATGTGACGACTGAAATATTTAAAAAGAATATCAAATATCAACTCGATTCGGGTTCAGATTTAACAATAATGAACTATAAAACATGGAAAATTTTAAAAAGGCCTACAATAATGAAGTCAACGAAACGCGCTCGAACGGTAACTGGAACAGAAATTAACTTCGAAGGCGAGGTTGTACTTCCCATGAAATTGAATAGGATCGTTAAAAAAATAAAGGTTTTCATTCTGAAAAATGGAGAAAACTTGATGGGTACAGATTTTATTGAAACATTCGAATTGTGGGATAAACCGTTAAACTCATTCTGCAGAAAAGTAGAAAGTAATACGCAAACAAGACAGGACATTAAAGATGAATTAAAGAAAAAGTTTCCGGAAACCTTCACACCTGGTCTTGGAAGATGTAACAAGTTTGAAGCTAAATTTGAATTAAAGGAAAATACTATGCCAATTTTTAAAAAGAAACGTAACGTGCCTTTCGCAAGTGTAGAGAAAATTAACGAAGAACTTGATAGGTTGGAAAAAAATGGGAATTATTTCGAAAGTAGAATCTAATTCATGGGCTGCGCCGATTGTGTGCATAAAAAAGAAATCAAACCAAATCAGAGTCAGTGTTGATTTTTCGACAGGGTTGAACTCGGTAATCAAGGACTACCATTACCCGTTACCGAGTCTGGAGGAGATTTTTAACAAGCTAAATGGAGTTATATTTTCAAAAATCGACTTATCAGATGCCTATCTCCAAATTCCCGTCGAAGAAGAATGTTCGAAGTTGCTAGAGATAAACACGCATAGAGGGTTTTCAAGTACAACAGGCTTCCTTTTGGTATTAAAGTGGCACCAGCCATTTTTCAACAAGCTATGGACGTCATGTTGAATGATTTAGACTTTGCGTGCGCTTACTTAGACGACATCATAGTAAGGAGCGAAACCGTCGACGAACATCGAGAGCATCTCAATCAAGTATTTAAAAAGATTCAGGACTTTGGATTTAAAGTCCAAGAGTCAAAGTGCGAATTTGGTTTGGAGGAAATTAAGTATTTAGGTCACATAATCAACAAAAATGGCAGATGTCCAGATCCGGAAAGTTCCATTGCGATTAGAGACATGCCGACGCCCACTAATGTGGCGATGCTACAGAGTTTTCTGGGGCTCGCAAATGATTATCAAGCGTTCATTAAAGGAATGTACAATCTAAGAGCTCCGTTGAATGAACTACTAAAAAAAGACAAGGCATGGGAATGGACGGTAGAATGTCAGAAAGCCTTTGATGAAATAAAGAAAATGCTTACATCAGACCTCTTTTTAACCCATTACAATCCAAAACTTGATATTGTAGTGGCAAGTGACGCCAGTTCATACGGGATTGGAGCGTGTATTCAACACATAATGCAAGATGGTTCTAGAAAACCAATTGCACATGCTTCGAGAATTTTACTCCCAGGAGAAAGGAGTTACTTACAGATCGAAAAAGAGGCGCTGAGTATCATTTTTGCCATGACAAAATTTCACAGATACATCCACGGCAGACATTTTATTCTTGAAACGGATCATAAACCTCTGATCACTATTTTTGGTTCGAAGAAAGGGTTACCCGTTTATACGGCAAATCGTCTGTTGAGATGGGGAACCATTCTTCTCAATTATGATTTTCACATAAAGCACCGATCATCCAAAAATATAATTCATGCAGATAGTTTATCAAGACTCGTACCGAGCCAAGAAGAAAGATTCGAAGAATCAATTATTGCAAATATCAGAGCAGATTATGAGGTGAAAAGCATGGTAAACAACATTTTAAGAGAGCTACCGGTTACAGCAAAGGAAATCAAAAAAGAAGCTGAAAGCGATGATTTCATTTTAGAAATAAAAAGCAAAATGGCAGCAAATGACCAAAAAAGTGCAGGAGATTTATTCAATTTGTGACGGATTTTTATTATATGGTGAGAGAATAGTAGTACCAAAAAAGTTGCAGAAAAGAATACTACGGGACTTTCATATGGGTCACCCGGGGGTTACTAGAACAAAAGGTTTGATGCGAAGCTTTGTATATTGGAAAGGAATGGATGTGGATATCGCAAACATGGTTCAGCGTTAGCAGCTAAGGCACCACCTATTGTACACAAACCATGGCCCAAGACGGATCATCCGTGGACAAGATTACACATTGATTTCGCTGGTCCAGTTGAAGATTATTACTACTTAATAGTGGTAGATAGTTTTACAAAATGGCCGGAAGTACTATGCTGCAAAAAGCCTACGTCCAATACCACAACAACTTTTTTGCATGAACTATTTGCACGGTTCGGTGTGCCAGAGTGTATTGTGAGTGACAATGGTACACAATTCACTTCTGAAGAATTTAAGGAATTTTGTGAGTTATATCAAATTAACCACATAACGACGCCGCCGTATCATCCGAGGTCCAATGGACTCGCAGAATGATTGGTCGATACTTTAAAGCGCGCGCTGAAGAAAGCCTCAGGAGTTCCAACGGAAAAGGCGCTTCAGCAATTCCTACAGGTGTACAGAATTACGCCAAACCAGAGAACACACTCAAACATGGCACCAGCTGAACTAATGTTCGCTAGGAAAATTAAGTCAGTGTTTGACAAGCTTTTGCCAGATAAAAATAGAGTAAAGAATACTATGTATACAGCGAGAAAAAGATACACTTCCGGAGTGAAGGTGTTTTTCAATTGCTACAAAAACAACGTTGAGTTCTGGGAGCGAAGCATAGTAGACAAGAGAATCGGTGACCTGATTTACATAATTAAAGGGCCGAAGAATACTCATAAAAGGCACCAGAACCAACTTAAAAAATGTTACGTTCTAGAGCATGAAGAGAGTATACCGGATGAGGAGGAAGATCCCATTGAGGTAATGTATGATATGTTTCAAGTAGAACCTCCGCAGAATATTCCTGAACCGAGAAGATCCGGAACCATTGGACGTGAATCCAAAACGAAAAAAATATTAAAAGTATGCAAATGGATCTACAAAGAAATAGCCATAATCATCAACCCATATAGGAAGCCAGTTTGAAATCCAAAAGGGATTCCAAGGCTTGGGAGGTAGGTGTTGTGGTAGGATCCACCTAATTTGCATAGTGGAGTACCGACCATATAAATATGGTTGGTACCGGAAGGAATAAGGAGATCCAATCAGAGACTCTGCCTGACTGCGACTCGGGCAACACACATTCCAGGAACGGTCTTCCCGGGAATATACAAAAGACTATATGTAAATATTGTGACACTTTCTTGTTTCAATACATTTTGTTCTAAGTACATTTTGTGTTGCATTATTATTCCATGCATTAGTCAAGTTTCAACACTATATATTCTTTAACAAGACTGAAATTTGCCAGAAACGACACGTTCAAAACTGATATTTCAACAGGACACCTTCTTATTAACACGCGACTCTTTTTAGGAAATATGTAATTCACATTTATCTTCCTTCTCCCTGATTTTTTTAATATTATTTTCTGAAAAAGTTAAACACCTCTTAGGTATAAATTTCACTTGATATCCAAATGCCGAATCAGAAATATTCAGTTCTCAAAAGAAATAAATAAAACTGAACCTCCATTTATGCTGAAATGCTATATAATTCTGTTTGTTTGGCCCCACTGGTAAAGACCAGCCAATTACTTTTGCGAAACTTAATAAACCTCCTAAAAGGCGCAAAAGTGGTTGTCAGATGTTCAAGTCCTAACGATTCAGAATTACGATGTTTCAACAAGTCAGGGTAAATGCCATTGTTCTCGGTTGGTTCCCTCTCTCTATATTTCCGATCTGTATTGAAACTATTGCACTGATCAAATACGATGAATGTTGATGGATGAAAGGGATGTTAATACATCATAATCATGTCTTGAAGTCATGGCTACTTCTGGTCAATTATTATTTCTCTTCTATCGATTTACAATGGCATTATGATTCACTTCTTCCCTGCAGTTATATTCATTAACGTTGGAAACGAAGACTGACATTTGACCATCAAGCTAAATTGACTTCACTTCAAAAGTTCGACCTTATTTTTTAAGCTTCCCTTCTTTATCAGTGCTTCTCATAGACATACTTTTACATTTCTCTACCTACTTTCTAGACTTATGTCTTGTTTGTATCCTTCCACCGCATTCATACATTTCTATCCAGTTGTATTCTTTTCTGTCAAGCCTAAAAATATTTACGATGTGTTCTTGAAAGGGCAAATTATATACTACTTCCCGAGGTGAGAATTTGTTCACAGTTTTTGCATTCATTTTATACATCGTATTCATCTCTCTTCTGTCATATTTTGATTTTACTGTTCGTTTTAAATTTACTTGCACGCATATGTTTGTCTTTTTTTTTTTTTTATTCCTTGGCGTCGTGTTTGTCTGTTTTCTGTCCTTACTGTAAATGTTCAAACAATTATTTTTCATTTATTACCGGCATTCCTTATATTTTATTTTAACCTTTAAAATTCTGTATCTGTTGCATCTTCATTTTGTTTTGCTTTATTTTTACTTTTTCTTATTTTCAGTTATATTACTTCTCTCTTTCATTCTTTTTTATTTAATGTTTCTCATGTCAGTATCCTGTCGTATTAAATAGTTTTTCTCTATTTCTATGTATATCTTTTTCCCTATTTTTCTCTATCATAATCCGAAATTCTCTTCATTTATTCAATGAATCTGTTCTTCCTTTCTTTACTTTCTCTTTTCATGTTATTCCCTGTGGCCAATATATAAGTCAAATAAACGAAAAGAGAGGCAGTGCAATTGATCTAGAATTCAAAATTAAACCCCAAAACGAAGTCATTATATCTGATCAATATTTTGCCTCTACTCTTCAGCCACACCATCTCCAGTTCACTGATTTACCTTATAGTAAAAATTGTCTATTACTGAACGATGACAAAGCCAAAGTGAAAATCTGAATTTGATTGTAAAGATTTGCGAACTATTATGGAATTGTATAAAAGAAAACTGACGATCAAGCACCAATATTTTCAATCCCTGTTTCACTTGCTCACTTTTTTCATTTTACTTTTCAAAAAAATGTTTTTCAATTCATATCTTGAGGTAAATAAGAAAAAATGGAAGTCAGTATAGGAATTCAAATATAAGGTATGGAGAGTGTTTTAGAAATTAAAGTCTGATTTTGAGGTTACGTGCAGTAATATGTACAAATTCATACTTTTGACTTTGATGCGAAATTGATTCTACAAGACGCTCAGAGTATAAATACAGCTAACATTGCTATCTGTAAACATAACATTTATGAATCTTTGTATTGAACTTTAAAAAATCGGCAGCATTTTACTTTTATCGTAATTATGAGTCATTGAGTTTCTTATTCATCATAGTTGAGCGCTGCGACTTATCAAGACAAGAAAAATAATATATTACCAAAATGAAAACAAATTATCAAGCAACGGAAGAAATTATAATTGTCTGTATGTAATCTTTAATATAAAAGAAAAACAGCACAGAGCAAAAAGTAACGAATAATAATACAAGTTATATTTTGAGTTTGTTATTTATTTTCCTTTGATATTCTTGAAGATTTTGATAAAAAGAAATAATATATACAAAATTGTTACATATTAATATAGATTAGGGCATTACAAATAAATCTGTACAATTCACCCCCAGGTTTGTGAAGTGGAATATAATAATCAGTAAACAACAGAATTCATCCAAAGAATTGTAATAACTATCATAAAAAGAGAAATTAAGTCATCTCAGTTCCTATTTGAGAATCTTGGATACAGCAATGTTCAAGATTTCAAGCCGTTCTATTTCAGAAAATGTTTTCAGCAAAGCACTGAATTATGATTATTATAGAATTTGTACGCTGATATTACGTGCTTTGGAATGAACGTACCATTTAAAGGATTTTTGTTTTAACAAATATCATGAATTTGAGAACAAATGATTAAAATGAGAAATCACGAATTCGAGAATGACCGTTTGGTAGGTAAACACTCATCATTGTCGAGTTACACGGAATTGTGTTTGCTAAGAAAACCAAATAAAAAAGAAGGAAGTAAAAAAAGAAACAAAAACAATAAAAATAGATTCTTCATTTCCAGTTGAAACTTCTTTAACTAACTTTGCGGTATTTCCAGCATCGGAGAATAATCAAGGGAAATGATGATTTATTGTTTAACTGTGATGCTTTGATTGAGGCCAGACTTCTTGATATTCGTTCAAGTTCCTGTTATTTATATCCCGGAAATATATATTGCTACAGCCAGTGTAGATTAAAGAGACTCACTACTGTCGCTAGTTGATAGCTTCGTATTCCACTTACATGTCGTTAAGTAACAGCAACATATTGCAAATTTAGTTTCTACTTCTAGTTCAATGAAACATTCATCAAAAGAATGAAAAAATTCAAGCGGAAACCAAATTCATTTAAATCTGATGTTCGGTGTACATGTAAAATGAGCAGTAAAAAACAGTTTTCTTGAAAGAAAATATGGTCAAAATATAGAATTTTCGACCGTGCTGATAAAAATTAGAGGTTATTATATGAAACACAAAGCTTCTTTCTTTTGCTATATCCTTCAAGACCCGAGCGATCTTGGTTCTCCGCAGTTTTCTGTCAGTTTACGTAATTTTTTTTTACTTTTTCAGATCTTTCTTCCTTTTTAGTAAAGCCTCAAACTGTGTCATTTGCGTATCTTATTTCTGACAATATAATAAATCCTGGTAGCTTGTCCAATTCTGTTTGGATTGTCTTGTTGCAGAGGCTAAATCCTTGATATACCTCTCTTTCTCTTTTTGCCTAGTCACTATATTTGTTCCTTATTAGCATACAAGCTATTTATTTCTAGCAGAAGTTACTGATTACCCAAATATCTTTCCCGTGTAAATTAAGCTTTTCTAGTATTTAAAGTAGCCCTTCGGGTAGCATCCATAAAACGCGTTTGTGTAATCTATGGAAATTAGATATGGGAATTTCTGCATTATCATCTTGAACAACGATTCACTATTTTTGCCTATTTGATCGGTGATTTTGAAATATACTTTTTTGTGAATTTAAGAATCCATTGATTCATCAAGGACAACATACAACGTCATCCAGGATGATATGTTAGAAGTGGCTCTCAGAAGTCCCAGCATTGTCATGTTCGTCCGCTCTTTGATGTTATCTCATAAGTTTTTGCGCTGCCGTCCCCGCTCGATTCCATCATCAACAGTGCCTTGCATGATTGTCTTGCAGAGGCTGTTATGGCGTGTGGCATGGCCAAACCATTACATCATTCGGCGCTTAATAAGGGTGAGGAGATATTACTGTCGGTTCACGATACTTGTGCCTTTGTTCCGTTTATATATTCATTGGTTTTGTGCTCCCAATACGAGATGCGGAGGAACTTGCTCAAGAATGTCCAGAACTCATACCCATAGAAAAGGATGGATTTGCCCATCGATTTATAGAGCTTGATCTTGGTATAGAAGCTGATGTTGCTATCCTATATACTTTCCAGTATTTGAAGCAGTGTCTGATTTTGCTAGTGCTATTTACCAGTACTTTGAAACTCTGTGTTGAATTTCATACCATATGCGCCGGCTTTTTCAACGAGTTTGTTGGTCAGGTCTTGCAGCTCACTGTTACTGCCCGTTGTAAGGTCAATATCGTCTGCGAAACGCAGGTTGCAGACAGGTATACCACAAACAGAGATAGACCAGTTGTGGTCGTGGAGGGTTTCTTACAAAATTCTCTATATAAACGGTTAAAGAATGTAAGAGAGTAAGCATCCCTGTCTATCTCCGATAGTCGTCTAGAAGAAATATACCACTTGTGTCCTGAAGTGAATTGCACTGGTGGCATGGAAATATAAGGTCTAGAAGACATTTATGAGCCATTCTTTAATGTTGAATCTTGTATGAACGTATCAGTTGCAATCATACATTTTACCCTATATAATGATTTCTTGAAATCAATGAAACTGAGGAACAGCTCCCACTGGTTTTGCAGATGTTTCCCGATGAAAGCCTTAAAAGTATCCGGTAATCTGTCCAGATCTAAAAATTGCCTGCTCTTCTGATAGTAGTTCTTCAACCTTGGATTTCAGACAATTGCGAATACGGAGTATGACATTACTTCGGTGGCTGATCAGACTTAATGATAATGAAAAAGGACGATATTAGAGAATCATAAATTTTTTATCTTTTTCGCTTTAAGCTTTTTTTTTTCTTACCAGTATTAAATTTTTCTCAAACGAACTTCCATAGTTAGTAATGCTATCGAGTCAATTATACATCAATTATGACCTTATATATATAATTCGTCAAAAGTTTTATTTTCTGAAAAAATAGATCAGATTTGAAGAAGCGTTTAAACTTTCTTAACCTTCTTAGTGTATAATATCCACGAGGACAGAGATATAAGTGTTTTCTATCTTTTGTTTTCTTCTGTTCCAATCTGAAATCATCAGAAGAAAAGAGAAAAAATTCAACCCCGTGCTATTAGAAAGGAAATAGATTCAACGCTGATCAGAATCGATGTTAGTCAATATTTACACCCAAAGGAGTGTGGTTTACATCATCGTTACCACACCGTTCATTACTCTCTTCATTTTGCTGTAGGCAGATCCATTTTAATGCGAATCATTAAATTTGTACACGGTACTCAAATACTCTCTTCCAATCTTGAAGCACGTTCCTTCCCGACTGTCTTTCGGTCCTTTTCTCTTTACCAAACAAATCTTGACCTATTGTTATTGAGGTTATACAAATAGATTCGCTAAAGTGAGGCGCTGATGAAGATCTCATTCCCTATCGGTTTTCTGAATGTTTTCTAACCTTATTAGATATACTACTAATCATAATAGAAGTGGTATTTATCATCATCATTAGCAGCAGCAGCTTATTATTATTATTACTACTACTACTACTTCACTCTACCGTAAATTTGGAAACGGTATGTTTACTGCTTGGCATTCGCGCCGGAAGCTCCAATACGAATATTTCGGCGTGTTTTGGTATCAATCTAAGGACAGCGCAGAGGATTCGGAAAGAGTTGGATGATATATCTAGTCAACATCATGGTGTTTGGAGCGATCACTCGTAATGGCAACGTTACCCTTCCATTCATCATCCCATATGGTCTCAGACCCAACATGGAGGACTACATAAAGTGCCTTAGGGAGGTATTGCTACCCTGGATTGAGAGGGTGGTTGCTGGAAGAAAGTATGTCTGGCAACAGGACTCTGTACCATGTCACACAAGCAGGAGAACTCATTCATGACTGTCAGATATTTTCTGCGACCACATCACCCCTTACATCAGGCCACTTAACACCCCAGACAGCAACCCCTTGATTATTATGTGTTAGACGCATGAAAAAAAAGCAAGGAGTATGGTAACTCTCACCAACTTAAGCACTGAGACCGTCCTGAAGAGTTGCAGGAGATTCCAAAGTCGTCTGGAGGCCGTATTTGAAGGTGAAGGCCATTTTAACTTTACTCTTTAGTATTTCAAGATATTTTTGTGTAATTTTTGTCTTTTAAAATGAGATGTCAGTTTTATCCATCACAGCATTTATATATATATATATATATATATATATATATATATATATATATATATATATATATATATATATACACACACTTTGTCTTATTGATGGGGAAGGAGACAAATATTATCATGATGATATTCAATGTGTTAAAATGTAAGAATAACACATCTTATTTTTTTTAATATAAGAATAATATATTATTATTTTTATTATTGTTAACATCAACTCTCATCGCTTATCTGACTAAATATTTTATAACTTATCTACTATGTATGTTGTATCGTAAAATTTTAGATCTATATGCCTTATGTATTTTAAACTAAATATATTTTCCTATAGTCCCATGAGATATGCAAGATGTTCTATTATTCATTCCCATATCTGCTCTCTACTGTCCACTGCGTGAAAACTTTTTTTTATAACGATAAATACGTCATGGAAATATTTTTTCTTACATATTTTTACGTCACTTAGTTTGTTGGAATTAAGATAACGATATAGATATAAATATTTATCAACATTCAAACGGAGACCGGAATCAGTGGCGCTTCTCCTGTATGTTAATTCAGATGTCATGATTGTATGACGAGATAGCGTGTTGCAATTACAGCGTTTTTGTATTTGCATTAGAATTGTATCGATTTTGACGGGGATTCGAGAAGAGTGATTGCTTTGTTCAAGGAGAATTGTTAACAAAGTTGTTACATTCTCAATCAAATCTGGAACGGGAAAACGACTGATCTCCTTTCAACAACCAATTTACCCAACAGTATTCTGTTAGGGACTCGTTTAAGTTCAACGTTATTATTTAAATTTGATTTTCTTTGTCCCCGAACTAGGATTCCACCAAATATAATTGAATTGCCGCCATTATTTTCATCCTTCCACAATATGAAATCATAAAATATGAAATTATTATAAAACAAGGTAAATGATGTAATTAAATATATTACAATAATTGGCATGATATTTAACTGATATCATAAAAATTGTAAATATAAATATTTTCTTAGCTTAGTCGAGTATAAGACTAAATTAATGACGATTGCACTCACTTCTGTAGTAATGCTTGTTTGTTAATAAAGCCTGTTTGGATTGTTAACTCATTCGCAACATAAAAAAAAAAGAATCTTATGTAAATATAGACTTGATTTCATTAAGTTCATGCTAAAAACGTATTATACAATATTTAACAAATTACCGCTATAGTCTAGAATAATATTTTCGTTATAATATTGATTGAATATAGATTTTATAAAAGTTTTGAGAAACGTATATACTCGAGTATAATGCAAGATTTATTATAAGTTTTTACACATGAAATATGACACCGCACTATATACAGGTAATTTTATCTGGATTCCTACCATACAATTCAGGGGTCGCGCTGTAAATGAAGTCGGCTTATACATGAGTATATACGGTAGAAGCTATAATGGCTATTTAAAAAGCTTTAAGGAAATGTTACCTTTAGAGATCACTGTACTTGCATGTGTTTAATTTATTTATCTGGATACAACCTGTGCACAGAAACACACTTATGTAGTGACACGCCATCAAAATGCTCATTAATATTCTATAGGTACCTTCATGAAATCGTTAAAAACAGAGCATAGCAGGATGAAAGACACCAAACTTGACGAAAACAAAATTTTAGCGTCTAAATACTTGTGTTATTATTGAAAGGAAAGATCAAACTTTATTTTAATTATTTTCAAAAATGTTTCCTTCTTTTTAGAACATTCTAAATTTTAATTAGAAAAAAAACCTTGTTTCTCTTTGTATTACCGGAACTAGTAAAATAACATCAAATTTTAGCACGTTTTTTTTTCTGTATGACACACATTAATTTGGAAAATCTTGTCAAAATAAAAATAATTGTCAGATTTTAATGAGACTTTCAGAAACTATTCTCAAATGATGGAACTTATTATAAATATCTTTTTTTTTATTACAGTCATGGCAGAATTTTTTTTTTCATATGTATTACCCACCTCCTAACTAATTGTACAAAAACTCTATATTTTTCAATTTTGGGAAGATTAGTGATTATATTAGTTAAAAGCACAAGGCTTTGAGGAAACCAAATCATGTTTTTTTTTCTTTTTAGTTGGACCACCTCTACCTGAAAATCGTCTTTGAATTGTAATATACAAAACTCAATAAAACAAAAATATTATTTAATTTCAAAAGCTTTTAATTGCTTTTATTTATTTCAATGAACATGGACAATATTGTCTCAAAGCAAAAATATATTTCGATGAAAAATGAATTTTTAAAACAATTATTTGTTATTTCTGAAATATTTTATTATTTTTACATTAAATGTTGTTAATTCTTCTAAAATTAGGGAAACATTTGTAAAATTTAACGAATGTTGTTATTAAGTAGATATATATTTACAGATTATAATTTCCAAAGCTTTTTACACACTAACAACAGTATATAAAAAATATAATTTGTGTCAATAATAACACCTAAATCAAATCTACGGAAGACCAGAAGTACCATGCGTGGAATAAAAAAAATGTCACGTGGATTGAGTTTCTGTCTAGTATTTAACTTAAATACTAAATTTTTAATACAATTATTTATTTCTTTAATTATAATAGATATTTTACATTTAAGTTATTAAAATATTATAAAATTAGTTAAAAGTCGCATTCAGTTTCGTAAATGTCCTTTTGAGATATAGATATATCTTTGCGAAACACGTGTGGAGAAGTTAATTTGATTTTTCAATTTCAACTGAGAATGGTACCTAACAAGTATTAGTATCATCTTATGAAATTTATGTGATCTTATTTCTATATTAATCTCAGTTATGATATCTTTCCATAAATGAAATATCAAAATTAATAATAAAAGAAATGGAAATACAAATAACACAGTTAAATGTAATAAATGTACATAAAATTATAGTACTAAATGTACATAAAATTATAGTACTAAATGTACACTACTGATAAAAATTCATAAGAAATTACCTATAAATTAATTAGATAACTTTCTTATGAAATATGAAATTTAATCTCACTCTTAACAGTCTTATTTTAATTTATTTGTAATATATATTCCATAAAGCATCGTAAACGTAAAGGTGAAAGCTAAGTACAAAAAAAATTAAGCGCAGAAAAATTTCCTTAAAAATAATGAGGTAAATAATTTGTTCACTTAAATGTAAATTATTTCACTTTTCTCCTTCCGTAGGACAAATTATCCTCATGGAATCTATCAATGTCATTCATCACCTGTCAAGGGACGCGAAAGTTTATGACCAGCTTTGTTTTATTTTAAAATTACATCTTTTCGGCGCAGAAGCTAAGTTAAGCTTTGTTCAAAATATTTTAAATAAACATTATAATTTCTGATTTTCTTAAAATAAGTTTTGAAAAATTGATTATTGATATTTAAAAGAATTTCAAAGTAAGATTTCCAGTTTTTTTTTTTATAAAATGGAAAAAATTGTCAATTTTGCTGACTCAAAAGAAACAAGATTTTTAACGAAAATTTCGGACGTGCTAGGAACGATTAAAAAATGTAAAAAAGTAACCCCAAAATACTTGGATATTTCCTCTTAATAATAACATAAACATTTAGACGATAAAATTTTGTTTTCGTCAAGTTTGGCATCTTTTTCATCATGCTATGGTCTTTTTTTTAGAGATCTCGTGGAGGTACCTATATCACAGTAATTTAAAGGTTTTTTTTATTGCAAAATAATTTAATGCGAGAGAACTCGGCACGTAATGATGTCATCTCTCACTCTTTCTTCTTCTACGTGAGTATGGATCTATACATGTGAACTATTATTTTTTTATCGGTAGTAGTTTCGATTCATTCTGTTGTATAGTGTGTGAATATGTGTTCAATTTCTGATGCAAAAAGTAAAAAATAGGAAATAAAAATAAGAATGAATTTGTATTCCTTCATCTTGGGGATATAGTTTTCCTTGACGTCACATAAAATTTTTCAGTCGTGGATCTTGCTATGGGTAAATACGTGATCACAAATCTATAGTTATTTTACTTTTCAACCTCTGATTATCCAGACCATTTTTTCTTTTAATTTATGAATGGTTTTATTCTGTGTTATTATTGCTCTTATAAAAGACACACCAGTGATTGGTCATTTTTATATGTTTTTACAGATTCCAATAAAATACAAGGGAAGAAAGTCTACGTGATTCTGTGCAAGTTGTATTTACACCCGTCTGTCATTTGGAAAATGATCGCTTTCATATTAAGCTGTCATTGTACAGAAACATGCATATATGCTTGCTCTCACGTGATCGCACAATGCTTGTTTATCAATCATATAATTAAAACACACACTAATTCTAGAAAGCACACATACAGACATACACAACTTGAGAAGGAAAACCTAAATAAATTAATGAAAATGCACAAATTAAGGAGATGAGACATGCACTAACATTTATATAAAATCTTATAAACAAACACTTATACACTGATGCACACGACTACCAACAAACATATGGGAAAAGGTACATATAGAAATACTAAAGTAAAAAAAATAAATTTTGCACAAAATATTCTATAATGAAAGAATATGGAACTGGAAAGTTAATAATTAAATATTAAAATTCGAAAATATTTTTCCCATGCTTAAGCTCCGAACAAATGTGAGAATTCACTGAAATCAATTGGACCAAACTAATTAGAAGGGATATGCACAGCCTGATTCCACACCAAACTATGACCAACATTATCATTTGAATTCTTTGATACGACAAAATTCATTATAATTATATTGAATCTCTTTTAAGTTATTCATTACAGGTAATTAACGCAATAATAAGTAAGACGCAACTGACGAAGAATCAAAGCACAAAGGAAAGTCAATATTAATTATTGAGTTTTACTTCCAAAGTGTCATAGTCATCAGGTGCGTCTTAAATATGCCAGTAGCCAATACTTGGTTGACTGCATATTTGATTTGGTCATTTCCTATTTTACTTAAAATGCTGTTTTTGTATTTTGAAGAATAATGTAAGTTTTGGGTGAATATAAGAAGATTAAAGTTTGTGGGGGCAAGAAAACAAAACAGACCATGTTTATTGTTTTCATTAACTATTTTGTGCAAACAATTTACATATAAGTAAGCATACGCGATATCACTCATATGCCTCTGTAAATAATATAAAGAAAAACATTGTGAATTTGTTACTCAGCACAGATTAAAAAAAATATTGATACATTTAGATTGATTCGAATTAGAGAAAGAAAATCTAGGATATCTAGTTTTCTGTGTCTTAAAAATTATTCGTTCGTCTTTACCATGTGATTATTTTCATTTTTGAAAATGTCAAAATTACTCTGTAGACAAATGTCGCTTATCTCACAAACACACTATTAGAGATGAGGACAAATTAATTTTACAGATAACATAATTACAATTATTATCATATTTTAATTTAATCAGAGTTTTAAAAAAGTATAATTAAAAAAGCATTTATAACGTTTCTCTGTTACTAAATATACATTATAAGTCTTGTCATTGAATATAAAATTAAAACTTGTGCATGTATTTTGTGAATCTAAAATAAAAGTGTAAAATTTTATTAACTTTTCAGATATTAAATTTGGAATTATTATATGTAGCGCGGCATGAACAGAAAATCTTTTCCAGAAATCACTATAACATATTTAAAAGATTCAAGTAATATCACAGAGAATATGCTTGAGTTTTGTATGATAAAAAGAAATATTCCAAAATGCTAAATCAATGTGGTCAGAAAATCCAAAGAAAGGAAACCCATAGGATCAATATTTATATTGTAGGAGTATGTGGAACTAAGTGTGAAAATAATGGACATTTTGTCACCGACAGACACAGGTTCATGTATGCAGTATGCAGGCGGAAAAAGAACGACGGAAGACTTAGATTAGAAAGGTTTATTAGGATAAAGTGTAAGTGATTTCTAATTAAACTGAAAGGGAATCCATTTAAAATATTCACTTTCGTTAGATATATACAAAGCACGGAGGAAGAAATTAACAACTTTAATGCACACTGACAACACCATGATCCAATGCAAATCGCAGAAAATCATATTTGTCATGGAAGACAATGCACTCATTCCATGCACTCAGAAACTATATTTAAAGTTAGATATCATAATCCAAGTGAGATATCGATTCTCTCTTCTGTTGGATCAGAAAAATGAATTTCACCTGAGTATATTTTATTTAATAGTAGACGGAATTAATTTCTTTCGATAGAAATGATAAAAATATTGAGTAACAAACAAAGATTAAAAATCATAACAAGAAAGAACTAGAAAATTAATAATTAAATATTAAAATTCGAAAATATTTTTTATATCTATTCACGAAGAGAGGTGATATTAACGACAGGAATTGTTCCATTGTCTGCAGTATGGAATTTCAAGACAGATTCCTGGGTTATATTTGCTATTATACATTCATTTTAACATGTTTTCGTTGCGCGAATCATGATATATTGAAACATTTGTAGTTTGATATAAAGCATTATAACTAAAATCTAATCTTAAGAATCAAACAATAGCTCATTCCCATTTAATAGATCATGAGTGCGCCAGTGCTTGACAAATGTCGAAGCTAGTACATGACCTTGCACTGAAATTGCTGAAGTAGTTCAAGGTTATGCCCAAGGAGAATGAAAGAAGACATCTTATTTGTTGCCCTGTTGGTCCATGTCACTTCTTGCTACGGACCTTGAAACCCAGCGGTCACTTGGTGTCAGACAAAGGGCTTTCCTACTGTGTATTGCAAGCATCGATTGTCTGCGACCGCGAGTACAATTTCCTTTTCACTTGACGTATCATCCAAAGCTGACAACAGGCATGTATAAACTTCTTGTCTGTTACCATCATTTGCCCAAAATGAATTCTACTAGCACTTGTTATAGGGGAAAACATTTAAAAATCTATCCCTCAACAAGGATCATTTATTTATTACGTGTGTACGGGGTAGATTTCATTTTTCTTTAAATTAAAATCTTCCTTGAAATATGTCCGTATCTAGACGAAATTAAACTCAATGAACCTGATTGCTTTGTCAAAGGTAGATTTGCAGATTGTTTGATAAGTCTGTTACAAGTGCGAGGTACCATGAAGTATATATGGATCCTATAAAATGTTCATGTTGATGCGTGTGACACACTTCAAAGATAAACATCATTTGAATATCGGAAAATGAATACAGAGTCGAAACTTTTGCACCTTCTCCTACGGATCATTACAGAAAGCCCCATTTCTTCAACAATGTAACCACCATAACGGGGGAACATAGGAAATGATCTTACATTGGCAGTTTGTAGAGTCAAATATGGTTTTAAAATTCAGATTATCAAAAAGAAAACACTTTCTAATATAATCTACGAAAATCATCGAATTTCATGTAGAAATCTAGAACATACACTTAGATTTCTAACATAACAATGAAAATATAAAAAGTATGAAAAGCAATGTGACAATTACAATGAAGATTACAAAAGTCAAGAAAATATCTGAAGAAAAGTGGAGAAATATATATAAAAATTAAAAAAGTAACAGAGATAAAACTGAAAATACAGAATTAAAAAGAAAATTATTAAAAAAGATTGAGACAAAAAATAAGGAAGATGACCATGAAATGGATAGAATCTCTTAGAAAAATAAATAGCATTAAATATGCAATATCAGCAGCTGATGTTGAGAAACAATAAATCCTTGTACTAAAAGACAGAAAGCAGGAAGTTAGTAAATGTAGGGAAAAGATATTAAAGATAACCGAGAAATTCTATGCCAATTGGTATGCTTCAAAAATTAAAAATAACATCAACTCCTGCAGATACATGTGATAATCTAAGGGTAAAGAAAAGACGCACTAATGTTATCGCTTCCAAATGTAAAACGCAGAAAAACACGAGAAAAGATGGAATAGTAACAGAGATTTTGAAAAGTGAAAAGATTTTTAGAAATTATTATCACAGCCATTTACCTAGTGAATACTGACGGCAAATACATCAAATATTAAGTCTAAGAATAGTAATTCTGTTTTATTGATGATAATAAATACATTGGAAAATATTGCTCTGTCATATTGCCATTAAAAGAAAAAACTGCCGCAGACAGGTTTTAGAGGTGGCTACTAAAACTAGACTACAAACAATAGATCAATTGATTAGAAAAGTCCATAACATATATATAGAGAGAAAGGGCATGGTTGACTATGAAAACCTATTTAACTCAGGAAAACAATAGGCAAGTTTTAACTCATAAAATGAGAAAAATATTGACGCAAAGTATTAGGTTGGTGCAAAAATAATGACGTAATAATGTCTTTTTTTGACGTATTTTTTACGTCAAAAAACGACATTATTACGGCATTATTCTTGCACCAACCTAATACATAAAAACTATGAAGTCGAATTATTGCAAATCATTTTTAATAAAAAATATATACAGGTAAAATAAAAACTGGCAAGGTATGAGGCATAGTGATGCGATTTTGCTTACAACAGACCTTGAAAATATTTTCTGAAATGAACTCTGAAGAAAGGGAAATACATACAAATGGAGAAAATATGAACGAACTTCAAATTTTGCATGAACATCGGTTGAATGACAAGAAATATGAAACAACCTTAATTGGAAGTTTAAAAGTAGCTTTTAAAAGGAACAAAATTAAAACTAATGTTCATTTGTAACATTCCGATAAATTTTATAAGCAGAGAGGATAAAAAATTGGATGAAGACCAAGAATAAATTTAAAGGTAATATTAAAAAAAATGTAGAGTAAACCCAACTTGCCGATAAGCTCAAGCTTAAAGCGTATGAGTGTATGACGGCAGTTTTGCCTTATGGACACAAACTTTTATATATATATATATATATATATATATATATATATATATATATATATATATATATATATATATATATACACACATATATTCAGACAGGTATGTAAGAGAGGAATATGAAAAGTCTTCAGGTGAATTGATTTGATCAACTTTTGGAAAGAATATTCTGATGAAAAATTTTCAGCGCCTCATCGCACGCGCACACACACACTTTAAATGCTTATAGTTGACTCGGCGCAATTCGTATAGTTGTTAGATAAGAAAATAAATATATTTCCTATATTGTACTTATAATGTAGGTGCATGTGCATTGAAAACATGCTCATAGGCAATCTAGTATTATCCTATATACACCTATTATGATAGAAACTGATGATACACAGATACAAACAATCGGTGTAGCACACATGCACCCACAACTTTTTCCGGCTTAAGCTTCAAAGAAGCCATATTGGTCTCAGTTTTTTCTTGTTCATATGAGAATGAAGCAAAACTGTCAGCATTCATATTCCATTAAGAGCACTAAACATAGATTCAAAGTCGTGCTGCGAACATTTCCGATATGCAAATTTATGCAAATTATTCTGTCCGCATTCAATGACTCATCACAAGTGTCAGATTATAAATGCAATTTTCGATACATTTTTTAACAGTGAATCGCAATAGAAGTGGGCACTCGTCACCAATACAATTTTTCTTTATTTTTACTCGATAAAGAAGTGAATTTTCTTTTCGATTTAACGAATTTTTAAACCAGGAACATTGATATGATGACCCGAGAAATAAGGTTTGTAATATTTCAATCATTATTCAATGGCGTTTTGATGCGACAGAGAGAAAATGCCAAAACATGTTATTTTATTGTCAAAGCAACGTGTTGGGACAGCTGATTTTACTGAGATATTGAAATCTTTGATTCTTTCACCAATAACTTCCAAATAATGTCAACCTTAAAAGTACATGTATTCTATAATACTTTTTATCAAAATTTACATGTCATTGTATTTCTGGAGAATAAGCAGATTTTCAACACCCTCAAACAATAACCGTCTAAGTTAAGTTTGAAAATTGGCGTAGAACTGTCTTATTTCTGTAACCTATGTAATAACACGGTTAAGACAGTTGTTGTTCTGTTCATTAACTTCCTCGTCAATTATGATATGAAAGGAGCGACAACTTTCTTGTCAATATCTTTAGTTATATTCCACAATGCAAAAAGTGAATCCACATTTTTCTAAGAGCCGTGTTGCGAAGCGAAAAATCACACTATGAATTGGAAGCCAGTTATTATATATGTGATATGAATGATAAATTAAATATGTGATGTGAATGATAAATATGTGATATGAATGATAAATTAAATATGTGATGTGAATGATAAATATGTGATATGAATGATAAATTAAATATGTGATGTGAATGATAAATATGTGATGTGAATGATAAATATGTGATATGAATGATAAATTAAATATGTGATGTGAATGATAAATATGTGATGTGAATGATAAATTAAATATGTGATGTGAATGATAAATATGTGATGTGAATGATAAATTAAATATGTGATGTGAATGATAAATATGTGATGTGAATGATAAATATGTGATATGAATGATAAATTAAATATGTGATGTGAATGATAAATATGTGATGTGAATGATAAATTAAATATGTGATGTGAATGATAAATATGTGATGTGAATGATAAATTAAATATGTGATGTGAATGATAAATATGTGATGTGAATGATAAATATGTGAGCAAACTATTTCAAATGAAAATGTATTTACTTAAGGAATTCTGTCCAGCTTTGCAGAGAGTAAAATATAGCAGGTTATCTTCAATATTTTTATAACATTACTCAGCGCCAAGTAAATTTAAAATTCATGCTGAGATCTTTTTTTTAAATTATTCACTTTCAGTGTTTCTCATTATACTTAGTTGCTCGCCACCTGCAATAAGAGCTGCGAATTCATTGACTTCATTGTCGTTATCGTAAAATACATTAATTACTCAAATGAAATTGTTATCCTTTTTGATCTCGTCAGATGTAGCAATGAATATATTTAAAATAAGAAGGCAACTACAGTTTACTCATTTGTTTAGGTCAGAAATTGTCCATCATTATCAAATCCATTAAACTCATTCTGTCTAAACGGAGAAATCAAGATTATCAAGAAATGTTTAAGAATATTTCCCAGACGAAGAAAATAAAATTGCACCTAAATAGTAGACAATAAAGTTTATAAGGTCCCATCTCATATGTGATCAGAGTGAAAAAGATCTGCTATTGTTTTTTTTTTTTTTTTTTTTTTTTGTTTTTTTTATTAACGGTCATTAAAGTAGAGAGATTTCAAAGTTCCAAAAAACAAATACACCTGTGATCATGTCGTCTTCGGGATACTCTAAATACTTGATTTGTATTTGTAATGATATAAGAACGGCATCTGGGACATCATGTCATAAATGATGAGGGTAGCGAAAATGATGATAATATCGATGAGAGGCAAAATGATTATACCGTTCTTTCTCCTCAACCTATTATTGAAATCAATAGGACATTTTGCCTAATAAAGAAAATTATTATTCAAAGAGTTATTCATTTATTTATCTAGTTTTTAATGCTTTAATGATATTCCAAATCATAAGTACACACACACACACACACATATATATATATATATATATATATATATATATATATATATATATATATATATATATATAGTTAGATTTTCTTAGGCAAGTCAGGTTTTTTTCGCTAAGATGTGTATTAACCGAAATAATATTGGTAATATTTTCAAAATATTAAATTTATATGAGAAACTATCGTCTAAGTTTCAGATAAATATATCGAAGTTTATTAAAAAAACATATTAATAATTAATTTCTTTTTTTCATGTCAGTTTTTACTAGACATAAACTAAATACAACAAAGATTCATTTACAAATAAAAGAAAATATATACAATATATCTGAATAAATTAATTTATTTCATACGTTAATATGGGATCTTTGACATTCAATGACATTCATCGGCTGATTATCAGTTGGTTTTCTAAACTGTTCTCCTGTTTTTAAATTATTTGCGCCCATTTTTTTATGTTTCCCATACTTTATGAAATATATATTTTTAAACTCATATACAATACATTAACGATGGCTCACAATTTTAGATTGCTTGAAGTACATCCCTTAATGTTTGCCTAATTTAAAATTTCTCATTTACCAATTAAGCAATCGCCAGGCAATGCCCTTTCATATTCTCCGAAGCGGAGTATTATTGCTCTCTAGATTAAAACGTCTGGATGTTAATGTCTTTGCTAAGAACTTAACATAACTCTCAACATTTATCTTGACACCATCATCTTGGAATACACTATAATTTTGATGTCTACTTTGCGAGCACAAAAGGAAGCCTTCCTAATGTCCCCTTCCAAACCCTGTTGTTTAAATGCTTCAAAGAAAACAACTTTTTGCCCATCTAATTTAGTTTTATAGACACCACGAAAATGACTGTTGAGATAACATTATTATTAACTTATCCGCCTAATTTACACGTTTCATTTTGTTCATTTCTTAATAGTGGTAGGTTTTTTTTCATGCCTTCAGCCAAGTTTCTTAATATTCTGCATCATTTCTGTTTATATTTGCAACAAAATCTTTCTTTTAATTTCATTTTTCATGCCTATTAACCAGTTCATTTTTTCATATCTCGTTTTTTAATATTTTAATACATTCTCGTTTATCTTACTAATTTCTTTATCGTTATTTCTTTGATCGCTGTTCAACGTTTTCGCAATTTCAAAATTTCCGTTCCCATCACATAATCCTTTGATAATATCATGTATCTCTGTCAAGTTTATTTCTTTCTTGAGAACAATGGCAAACTTTATATAAATGAAATAGAAAATCATTAGTTACACTATTGTATAAATTTATTTGCAATACGAAGGACAATACACGTGAGCACACACAGATACACATAAAATAAAGGAAAAAAAAAGTGAGGAAGAGAAGAGTTGATCTTATAAACTGATTTAACAGTGACAAATGTCATAGAATATGACTGGTTGATTTGAGTTTTTTTTCGACTTATCAACGTATTGCAGGTTATTTCAAACCGGAAAATATTTTGTAAGAATGATTTGGAAATAATAATTTACTGGATCCAATTCTACTAATTAGAACAAAATTTGTTGGGGGGAGAAAGGGAAGGATCATACCTTTCGCACAGGTATTTGCACTTAAGTGAATATAATGAACCTGACTGGAATTGGAACTTGTCTCTCTGATTTCCAATTTCGAGCTGTTATACATTACACCACCAGCATATCTAACCTGATATTCTCACGCAATCACCTATGTACTGACCGGGCTCAACGTTGCGTAACTTCGGTGATCATACGAGAACTGGTGTTTCAACGTGATGTGGCAGTAAGTCCATAGAATATGCATATATACAAATGATATGCACACTTGAATATATAAAGATGCCTGTGTAATGCCTGCGAATCTTGTGTTGGTATCCAAATACTTCTGAATGAAATTGCATAATAATAATTAAAATCTATGTATAAGTAATTATTCTTGGATGACAGTTTCGAGTAAAAAATAACAGTAAGTAACTTAGAATTTAAGTTTTTGTAATGAAAACTATTCTCTTTATATTTTAACAATAATAAAAGTGAATGTTATAATATGTTGCCTTGCAATAGAAAACAGAATGTAGAAAACGAATACGTGCTTAATTTCCATTTTCGTATTCATGTTTAGGGAAAGTTTATATAAACATATAATTATTAATATATCAATATAATAAAGAACAGCGAAGCATATATCTACTATGGAAAACCATAAGTCGGTGAATGTTTGTCTGAAAGGTTCACTAAATAATATTTGATGAATGGGATAAAAATTCACCACACAATTCACAGTGCATTGAAAAGGTAAAATATTATGTTAAATATACTTATTTGGTCTAATAAATGCTTATTTTATCAATGGGCTACGGATTTATTGATGTAGTATGCGTGTATGCCTATGTGCGTGTTATCCTTCGTATACACATGCAAATTTTAATATATTTGCCTTGTTTTGTCACTAATGTATCTTTGAGCACTGGCACGATGGTGGTCTTTTTTGTATAAAATGTTTAGAAAGCGCACAAGCGTAGAAGCATATCTAAAAGATCCCACATATCTGTACAGGCAACTATTTTCTTTATTCTCGCAATCGTCCATATTTGCTTTTTCAAAAACATTCAATACCATCTTCGTCCTAGGCGCCGATTTGTCTTCGCCACCAAACGGTGTTTCCTGGACAACCAGGCTTCAGTCTTTCCAGCTAATTTCATGCTACGGAGAGAACTTCACAATTTCTTTTCTGTAGAAAAAAACACGCACAAACAAATGCTCTGTTAGAGAATGAGTGCTCCAGGCCAGAGACCTTTAGAGTTATGCACAATATTAAAAAAAAAAAAAAGAAAAGAAAAGGAAATCCTAGTGTGAATGAACCTGACATCAATGGTAAAATGACCTTTTCAGATCTTGTTATAACTTCTGAATGACTGGATGACTGGCAGATGGGTGGATATTTGTGTTGGCGTGAGCACTTCGTTATTTCATGAAAATTCGAAGTGAACGATTTCAGAAACTTACCGACTTTTATGAGATCATTTATGAATCTCTACCTGGAAACCGTATCGAAAGACTATTTGGATGGAACCAATAACAAATAAAGCATCATTTAAAGGATGGCGACGAAGAGAAATAACGAAAATGATGAAGATAACAGAAATAATAAGAGTTACCGTTTGCTCGGAGTTTAGCGCAGGATCACCTTTCTGAAGCTTACAGTATATAACACACATTTTAGTGGCATCGACACACAGCACACAGTAACGGTGACTAAAAAGCTTAAATTAACAGTAATGCTAGTCTCACTAAACTAATGGATCACGTTCCCTTCACAATTTTCAAAATTGACTCAATTAAACAAAGTTTTAATAACAAAATATATCCTGTTTATCAACAAAGATTAAAAAGTAGACCGTTTGCCAATATCGAAATTCTCTTAGAAAATTTTCATGCTATTCAGATATGATCTTAAAATTAAGTTCCTTTTGCATCAGATACATGACCCCTATAAAAATAACTTCACAGTAACGTCAAAATATAAATGCGACGTTGAATTTATTTTTAGTAATTACTTATATAGGTCGTTGCATAATTTGCATCCCTGCTTATAATATATACAGAATAAAGCTGACATACTTAAATGTGTATCGTAACATTCAGAACATAAAATCATTCACCTGAATTCATTTTGGATTGTTTTAATGTTTTTACGATAGATCTATAACATCCATTTGATACTCTCATGTAGAATCGAATTAATCACTGGTGCTGGTAACATAGCGGTGACAAAATTGGAGCAAAAAACAAGCTGAAGAAAATGGAGGAAATTACAAAAAGAGACTGGTCTCTACAAAATTAGCAGCAACTTTTTGTTGCCTTTGAGCACAGTAAACACGATCATTCCGAATTTTGGCTGTGTCAGAGTATATAGTCTTTGCCCAAATCTCTATATTCCCTCAAAGTATTTTGAAAGATTAAAAATAAAGCAAAAATCGTTCAAAATGATATTCACAGTAACTCTTCCTACAGTGTCGGATTTCAGTGGATCAAGTTAAATTTCACATAAAAACTAACGGTAAATGGAACAATGAAGACAGCAATGTTTGGCCAAATTCTGGAGTTCATTTTTTGTGATCTGCCGCTAAACAGCTTATGATCGCAGTTTAAATTTACAACATAAAACATGGAATAAAGTTTCTCAATATTAGTTCCGATTAAATAAATTCAATATTATTTACTGAACACGTCGATGACCAGTTCTTTTCTTAGCATAATTTTCATTTTTATTGTTCTGTAATCTCTCTTTAATGTTATGCACTTATCTCCCCTAAGACGTTCAATTTGTTGCTCTTTTGAGGCTTTACATTTATTAAGATTCACTGCGATCATTATATATGTGAAATTAAAAAATATTTTCAGAAAATATATTATTATATCGATTTATTTAAATTATGATGTGCAATTATCGAGTTAAATACTAACATAACATAGCAACATGTTACAGTATATCTTTTTAATAAAAATAGATATTACAATTTGAATTTCACATGGTGCATCTATGATATACCCTGGAAATGGTACCAACCTTAATTGGTTAATTCCCATTTTTGTGAAGGAGTTGACTTGTATATTAAAATCTGTCATAATATTTTATCATTATTTTATTATTGTTGCTATCTTTCGATTATTATTAATTACCACGTTTGTTCGAGATGTATGAATCAAACTAATTGTTAATTATCACGCAGAAATACATTTTCACAATATGTATGTTTGGGTGAAGATGTTTGCGAGCATGTAAAGTTATTTTTTCTCTTACGTACTTCAAAGAAACGGATCCTTCATTTGAATGTAAAGTTTTCAAAGTTGCCGTTTCAATTATTTTATGAGTATTAAATAAAATATGAATTGAAACATGCTTCGTATAAAAATATATTTGGGATGTTGTAAATTACGCAATGTTGCAGTAATATGAAAACATGCACATTTCGGTTTTCATACATCTTTCTCTTTATCTATCGATCTATCCATATACATACATACAGACAGACATATATATATATATATATATATATATATATATATATATATATATATATATATATATATATATATATCCGAATACAAGGTTGGTATAGATGGAATAAAATTCTAGTAAGCAAAATCACTGTTTAACAATGTGTTCAATAAAAAGTAGAACGAATAATATTTATTTAAAAATTATAACATAATTATACGTCACTACAAAAATAGCCATTTTGTTTCAGCACTTCTGATGTCTTTGTCAAGTGATGGTGTAGATTGTAAAAAAAAAAGTTTTTAAAGAGTTCAAAACCAACCACTAACCCCACTAGGGGGGAATATTTTTACGTAAGTGTTAATGGCCAATCAAATTACAAGTATATGAAAATTCAGAGTCTATATAAGATTAATTCAATAAGAGTTAAAACTATTCAATATTAATTACATAATCCACTTTATATTGAAATTTTAACAAATAACTGTTATTGAATTAATCTTATATAGACTCTGAATTTTATATGGCTATTTTTGTAAGGATACTTCTATGTAAGTGAGTATATTTGTTTCTACTCCTGTTTCTACCCAGGCAGATTTTTCTAGGTGCTTGTATATAGTCAATCATATTTACGTGTTTGTGTATTATGACGTAATGTCTCTCTGTCTTGTCACCAATAAAGCTTTCTCCATCGTCCAGTAAATCTCTAATAACAACCCTGTCAATGTAAGCAGTTTTGTAGACATATATCGCACCTACTACTACCGCTCAAATTCGAATGTAAAACTTAACATATTAATGACAATACATAGACATTTAGGCTTATTTCTTCGTTTTTTCTTTGAATAATTTTGTAAGAATTTAAATTGATGCATGGTTATTTTTAGAGTTTAATATTCGTTACTTTTATTTTTTAATTACATAATAAATTGGAGATTAATTAGTTATCCTGATTTCCTATAAAATCTAATATTAATTTTCAGGC
The DNA here is from genome assembly GCA_963932145.1 of Acanthosepion lycidas. Taxonomy (NCBI): domain Eukaryota; kingdom Metazoa; phylum Mollusca; class Cephalopoda; order Sepiida; family Sepiidae; genus Acanthosepion; species Acanthosepion lycidas. The sequence goes on along the minus strand of OZ010573.1, from coordinate 78,606,849 downwards.
ATTAATAAATCGTATCTAGGGTCCGTTGTCACGTTATTTGAATTATCATATACTTGTAATTTCATTGACCATTAAATCTTACGTAAAAATATTCCCAATTTTACTTTACAATCAACACTATCACTTGAAAAGACACCAGAAGTGTTGAAATCAAATGTCAATTTTTGTAGTGATGTTATAACATACTTATGTTATAGTTTTTATATATATATATATATATATATATATATATATATATATATAAACATTAAAAAGAAAACGAGAAGGTCTGTCTGTTTAAATTTTAGTGTATGTTTCCAGTTTTCGAATAAGTTGTTAAGTATTGTACTCACATTAGGAATAAGCTGTCTGCATCCTCGTCTCAATAGCCGTTACACATAACATTATGGTAGACTATTTCAAATATCTGGCCTTCTGAAGAATACCATGATGTAAATAACAAAATTCTGCCTACCACACTTACACATCGGTTTTTGAAAATGAATGAGATGAATGAATGCATTAGGTTGGTGCAAAAATAATGACGTAATAATGTCGTTTTTGACGTATTTTTAGCGTCAAAAAACGACATTATTACGTCATTATTTTTGCACCAACCCAATACTTAAACAAAACAATAACACATTATAGAATTCAGACAGTTGAACACGCAATGAAAAATTAATTAATAGAAAACAATGTCGGTTCTTTTTAATAAAACTTGTTTGGATAAATACTTGTTGCTTAAATCTCGCTGATATATATATATATATATATATATATATATATATATATATATATATATATATATATATATATATATATATATATATATATATATATAAGGACAGACTGGGTTCTATAGACTTGAATGCCAACTGCTCTAGAAGGACATCTCAAAGTCAAAACGTGCGGAGGGTCATTTGAGGACCTTGTTACACACGGTGCACCAGGTTTTTCTATTCGGCAATTTGGTTGGTTCTGCATGAAACCGTCGCCACTATAATCAGATGATATGCGCAGGTTGTCTGGCTGTAGGTTCTTTGGAACTGAGTTGTCTGACCTTCATACTTCGTAAAAAAGAATTCCCAGTAGGGACAGGTCAACAGGCTGCGTCGATCAACGATCAATGACGGGAGAGTCCACGACATGCATATATATATATATATATATATATATATATATATATATATATATATATGTGTGTGTGTGTGTGTGTGTGTGTGTGTGGTGAGTTGTGGTGGGTGGATAGATGATTGTGTTTCTGTACACTCAGTAAGAAAGAAAGAGAGATGTTGTAACTGAAAACAAATTATAAAGGAAAAACAAAGATATCGAATCGGAAAATTAGTATATGGCCATACTAAACTTAGAGATACAGAAATAATGTATTCTAGGATACTATTCTCTGCTTTGAAACCTGGTTAAAAGGAGACTTCATACCCAGATAACTGTGTTGTCGTTCATGCTGGCTTTCACGTCCCCAAATCCGGAGAGCTGTCTAGTCAAGTGTTTGGGTTAATAGTATCGTGAAAATTCGCGAGCAGATATTACTAGTTAACGTGTGCAAAGTGGGTGGAGGATAGTGTCCTATAGGATCATATACAACGGCATTCTTGATCCTGGTTTTAAACTGTATGCCCAGTAACTCGATGCGTGTTGTTTATATTGATAGTTATCCTCTGAGAAGAATCTCGCATAACTCTAATTTTCATAACCATCAAACGACAAAAAAACATGGCTATATTCAAGAAGGTAATTAACTTTGGTTCGCTGTAGTTAGCCGCTGGTAATACGATCATGGCGTACCTTTTCATTTTCTGCTTCAGGTAAGTTACTATATTAATGTACTCAATACATCTGCAGGCTTGATAAGAATGTTAAAATTTATCACACATAAGGTTATGTCGTATTTTCCTTTATAGCCCGCAGAATATGTGTTCTTAATGCCTGGTACCGCCTATATATTTCTTCACTCAATTTAGCGACTTTTATTTTTTTCTAATGAAAAATGTAGAGATTAACGTGAATATTTGCACTATTAACATACAATATATATATTTTTTATTAATAGAATTATAGTAGCATATATGTTACACTTACAATATAGCTAAAGTTTTATTAATTCTTAGCTAATTTTCTACTTTTACAATATTAATTCTGTTCCTGAAAATCCATGAAATATACTGCAATTAAAATTTATAATCACATAACGTGTGCAAAATTCACAATTAAAATATTTTGCAACAACTTTTAAAAATATTATTTCAATGAAAATAATATTAACAAATTAATCTTTACTGTGAAACATATACTCTATAATTTGAAACCAGTTTTAGAATTCGTGAATCCATTGGTTATTTTATTTTTTTTTTTTATAATTATTATTATTATTTTTTTTTTTTGGCTACTGTATTTCTTTATGAGATTATCATTCCAAAGTTCATCATTGTTGCGAAATAGCAGTTGCTAAAATGTAAATTCTCTTCAAATGTTTCGCGTGTTTTCATTTGGATTAAAGTAAACTGAATAAACCGGCCACTTCATCAAATGATAGTCTTTGAAATCAATTTTGTTAAAATATTTATTTTCTCCAGCAAAGAAAACGAAAGAATATCGTTGAGCGTGAAAATTATCTTCATTCTGAATGCTCCTGAATTAACGTATGGCATTCAAAAATCAATATATATCTGAGGTGTAATCCTTCATCACAACAAAACACTGTCTCTGCCTTCTAGATGTCTCAACATGCAAGGACGCTGTACACCAGTTGTCTTTGCTCCAGCAGAGTCTGTCCCATCGTAGGTAGCATGGGTGATTTATCCAAGAAGAGAACGGTTGCAATATCATTTCATGTATTCTTTGCGCGTTTAATTGCGTCCTACTTTTGAATGTATTTTAAAATATGTGTAGTTTTACAACTTGATTGATTACAGATCATCTTGTGCAGCCTCGCCAACACAAATCCTAAAATTTTCATAGCTTGAAAAATACGAATTTCTAATAACTTGTTATGATCTTTTGATAGATCACGTACATCAGTGTGATGAAGAACATATTTTGCTGTCAGCATACGTTGGCCAGGATCTTCAAGGTCTTGACTATTTGATGATACCTGCTGATCATTATTTTTTTGTAATTTCTAGCGTTTTATTCTTTTATTTTATTTTTGAAAGTTCTGCTGTTATTAAACTTATTGTATTTCCCATGAAATCAGCCAAACGTCACATTTTAAAACCCCTAATATACAACGTGTCTATTAATTTGAAATTTTGAAATTCAAAACATGTCACTAAAATGGCTACCGTTTCTTTCCATCTATACAGAACAACCTGTTTTTTTTCTAGAAGTCGGAATGGCTTCGCTAATAAGTCCTTGAATGTACTTTATTATGAATAATATATGAAGTGTTTAAATGTGAGTCACAGTTCGTATATTTAATATATGCACAAGCACACGCACAGAAACACAAAAGCATATACAATGAAGGAGAGAAAGAAAGACGAAGAATGTGCCCATATCAGTGAAAATACTTCAGTTTTCATTTGACGCGTGTTATTTTTCCACATTAGGTAAATAATTTACATTTTAAGTGAATTTTCAAAGATCTTATGAGAGATCGATTCTGTGAGAGCGAAGACGATTACAAATTTCTTCATATACGACTTATTTTTAAAGGCCATATCCTCCCAAAATATAGGCGATCATGGCTCTCTGCGCATCCCTTTTTTATTATATTTGAATTACTATAATCTGGAGAAGGATAGTGAGAGTGGTTTTCCGATGTCTTCTCTAAGATTAGAAATTTAGAGTTGTTACTCTCCTAACCTAGCTGGAAACCATGTCTAAAGAACCTAACAAACCTTGCTATTTAACTCCTAGCTAGGAGAGTATATATGAATCCACACAACAGACCCAATTGGATTTGGAACTTGATGATTCATTTTAAACGCCGATAAGCATTACAGTACATTTACATATAAATCTACATATAATTAACAGAAAGAGAATGAAATCAGTGTTGTTATAATTTGTATTTATATTGATTCAATGTTACATAAATTTATATAAAGATAAATCCATGTCTATTGGTTTTCTACGAAATGTACTCAATCAAAACATTTTAGACACGCATGGAAGTAACATACTTTATTAAACGTAGCAATATGTTTTAGAAATACTGAATATCTGAATAAAATTGATCTGTTATCGAAGGAATAAAACAAGTTTATTTTATGTTTGATGTACAGTGTTCGTGAACTTATTTTTGTACTATTATTTTTTGATCACATATTCCGTACATTTGCTTCATGTTCTTACGGTTTTCATAGACAGCATGTCTCAGTTGCTGCAGAAAATACGACTTAAAAGATAGCACTGACAATCATATCAAATGACATTTACTCAATATTTATCGTTGTTAAAAAAAAAACTGAGGAATTGCAAATATTTTTAAGATATTTTTTCGATTACAATATGGAATGATTGTAAAATCAATACAGTTTTAATAGAATTTCGATTATCAAAAATATTAATTTTACAACTACAATAACAAGTGTAGAAATTATTAAATATGATCATAATATTAGTATCAGGAATTTCAGTTTAGTAAATTTTTTACTAAACTCTTTGTAAATATGTGAAATAATAAATAATTAAAATAAAAAAAAAACAAAGAAATTTAATCCCAAGTAAATTTAGAATTGTCTAATCAAAACGAAATTCTTACTAATAATTATTATGAAAATGACAAAAAGAACAAGCATCATCGCTACAACATGATACAGTTTATGACGTCTATTCATTAAGGAGAGCTATGATGAATAATTTAATGATTTCTCAAAATGCATGAGGGATACGAATACTCATATTAATAATGTCCACTTCTTAATGTAAAAAAGAGAATAGTAAATAAAATTGTTGCCCATTGTTATTGAAATGAATCGTTTTCGGCACTAAAAAAAGGAAATTGAAAATGGAAATAAAATATGAAAGAAAAACAAAGAATAAAAACTGAAGATATTTGTATTGCAGGAAAATAAAAAGAAGTGAGAAGAATGTGCGTAAAACAAGGTAAGGATTGTGAAAATCTTCTTGCTAAAGAATTACATTTCCAATAAATACCTTTTTCGATTCTGAGTGAAAATACGTCCAAGTACGTACACAGTGGGGCCTGCCATGTTGAATTTGCAGACTGTGAGGCGCACATTTTGATAATTTATTGTTCAACACTGGATACAATATTCTTTTGAACAGTGTAATAAAAGACAAGTAAACAATGAAATTCTAAAATCCATAATTTAAAGAACTAATACAACGTGTATTGGGAAATTTAGAAGACATAATTTTGTTTTGAAAAGAAAATAAATATCGAAGGTTTTTGTAAGGACGTTTATATTAAATCATTACCCCTCCATTAGACATACACACGTATATATATATATATATATATATATATATATATATATATATATATATATATATATATATATATATATATATATATATATATATTAATAAGTGTTTATGTCCTAAGCTCTTGTAATGTGGAAACTAGGTCCTTTTTCTCGTAGACTTCTAAAGGAAATACAATACTTAGAGTTATTTTCTTAATCATTATGAATTTATTATGTATTTCAATACAAACGGTTTCTTTTATTTTTATCTTGGGATCAAGATGTAGTAATAAATTTTCATCGCATCTGCGAATTTTTAGTATTCTCTTTCCGCCTCCCGCACATAGATTCCCATTGTACTAGTGCCTATAATTCTCAACGTTATAATGCCACTTCCTTAAAGGTTCGCAGAAAATCTACTATTTTGTAAAATCAGAGGCAAGTAAGGAATTTAAATAATCTGCAAGAAGAAAGTTGCATTCTATCACTGAAGTATCATCTAAGAATAAATAATTAATTATCCAGCCTTCCTACTAGATTTCTATTTCAGTAGACGTAGTATTATTCTTGCTACTTATTTCCTTTCACGTGCAATGATGCAGAACTTGTGTTATATTATTTTTAATATGTAAATATTCCAAATAATATTTGATAAAAAATGTTTTTCTTCATTATATGTATTGATTAGATTACGTCGTGTAGTTTGTTTTCATTTTTGTGCAACGATTTTACCCAGTTTATTACGGAGTAGGTAAACGAAACTTCATGCGTTTTGGAATAAAGACTGACGACTTTAAACAAAGATCGAACTCGCATTCAATCTATCTAAAGTTACATCTTTATTTCGTACAGCCAATTTCTGATTTCACTAAAGAAAATTATTCAACTAATAAAAGTTGAAATTAAAATAAAATAAACAAATAAACAGATATGTGAAACCCTTCGTGAACGCCTGTGTAGTTGTATCTGGGGCAGTAGGGATTCGTGCGAGCCTCTATTTCGGCACAGGGAAAATTACTGTGTATTTTTTTTTATGTGGGTTCTAAAAACTCTATTAAAATTCAATTAAATCTCTGTCGTATAAATAATTCAAATTTCACTCATCAACCGTTGTAATTTGTGTTTTTGTGATTATTATAGAAAATAATCCTGCTTTGTATTTTGGTAGTAAAAAAATCAAAAGTACTTGCTACTCAATAAAGTTATCCTATTTAAGAAATCAACATGCACATATGTATAAAAATATAAATATGTTAATGCTAAGTACGACAGATGTTCTTCCTTTAAAAAATTCCTGCTTCAAATATTCTCCTTTACCCACACACGCACACACTTACACACACACAATACATTAAAGTCGTTATGAAATATGCAAACAATGGTAATTTACACCTTGGTTAGTCGTTGTAATTACCCTTACGAGCTGTTTCGAAAGACCAAGTTTATATATCACAAGGAAAATGGGTGTGTTAGGATAACGGGAAGTCAGAACGCACTCGGATTATTTCATGTGCCTTAAGGTCTGCTTAAGGTCAGGTCAGTTTGTGGAGCACCTATCCTTTAATAAAACACACCCCAGCCCTAGCTCTCAGACATGTTACCCCTGTGTCCGCCAGCACGCACCTTTCACAAAAGAGCAACAAGCGGAAGTTTTGGCTTGTAAGGCCTAAAAAACAAACATCTTTGGGTCAATGAGAGTTTGGTTTCATATTTGAGGCTCAGATCTCGGCGGCTGACGTCCGAACGCGGGGATCGCGGTTACATTTGATGAAGCCATTTCCTGTCTATGAACTGAATTTTCATATTTAGCTATTCCACAGAACACACTTGGTATGTCTACTCGAAAAGGGCGCGACATTAACACATCGGCCAAAAGAACATTTATTGGAAATATAATTCACGCTGCGCCCACAAATACAACACACACAGTCACTCATACAAACATACACATACATACACCGAGATATACTTGTCGATGTGTACGTATGTGTGATTGAGCGTAACTTTAATAGATATATCCTTATTTAAAACGTAGTTCCTATTTTCAGTTACCTCATTAAAAAATAATCAGTATTTAACAAAGACACCTCAAATGCAGTACACGCAAACATAGAAATATATATCGCTCTAAACGATATATTTTAAAAGAAGCTTTAGGTAAATATATATTATAAATATACGTCATTATATTTTAATGAATATATCTGAACAGTTAAAAGATTCATGTTTTTTCATGCGTTAATAATGTGAAAGAAAATAACATTATAGTAAATAAATATAATATTTGATTATCGATGAAGATGTTGAAATGCTTTAAATGGTAAGACATCAGAAAATGATATTTCTATTTCGCGATAGTCCTCTTATAATAAAGCAAACGCCCCCGCCATAGCCTAAACAATGTTTTGCATCTATATGATTTTTTTTATTCATCTACACAGGCATGGGCGTCGTTTAAATGTAGTTTTGTCCGCTATTCGCAACAATAGTGAATGAAATTCTCAGGGTACTTACAAAATTTAGCTGAATGTCTTAAATATCTATGTACACGCTTACACGCTAAATTTAAGGTTTTATTAATTTTTTCTTGTGTCCGAACGGGTGTTTTCTTTTCGGGATGCAAAGTGCGTAAAAACTGTCCAAGTCGACAAGAACAAGAAAATTAAATTATCTAAAACAAAAAGTTTAAAACCCATAACTTTATCATCAAAATCACAACTCACCCGCAAAATCGAAACTACAGAGAACCAATATTATTTAAGAGTTCAAATGCCCCTTGAGATATATATTAGGTTGGTGCAAAAATAATGTCGTTTTCTCACATATGTTACTATGTGAGAAAACGACATTATTTTTGCACCAACCTAATAGATTGTTCTATTTAAATTCTCTCCTTCATGTAAATATATCAATATATCTGTCAGTCCTTTGAACTAACTTTTGAATATAGAATTATTTTTCTTCTCATTTTTTGAGGTCTTGTTTTTTTGTTTTTTTTTGTTTTTTCTGTTTACTTATTTCATGTTTCTATTTACTCCCCGTTCAGTTATTGCAATATTCTTGTGAACTGTGCAAGGCAGTTTTGTTCAATTACACGAAGAATTATTTCTTTGCTTTATCTTCATCGTATTCCTCAAGACTGATTAATTCACCTCCTTCGCTTGACTGGTCTGTCAGTGTACAGCGTATCATTCCTTATAAGGAAACTGATAATATTACCATTATTATTAAATGTCGAGATTAATGCATTATAATCAATTTTGGGAATTCTTCATTTTTAAAGAAGACGGCTGAATTAAACACAAATTAAAATGAACTTTTCATTTACTATTTCTCCTTTTTTTTTTTCTCTTCTACCACTGGATTTTCCCTCCACAACTAACAATTGGGTTAATGATTGATCGACAACAGGCCTCCCCACTATACCAGCACACCCCTCAATATTCTGTTTTCACTTATCTTGTGAACATTGACTGACTCACTGATTGATATTTTTTACAACTTATCAACTTATTGTGGATTATTAAATGCCGAAACATTTTTGGATTGTAAGAATAATTATGTAAAAGTTAAAGTTTTTTCTGAGAAAATCGATGATTTTTTTTCAGATACAAGGGCTATTTAACGCATAGCTGTGTGAAGAGACGAGGTCATATTTTCCCAAGAGTATTTGCATGAAAGTGAGTGTAAGGAAATTTGTTCTTCTTGCCTATCTTTCAGTGAACAGATGTAGCTTCCTTGTTATATCTGTGGGCATGTTCAGTCTTTGCCAGTTCTTGACATCCTGAGATAAAATAGTCGACAGTTTCATCATATTTTCCACAGATCCAGCATTTCTGGCTAGTTCGATCTTTGATTATATGACAGTGATACCGCTTTTGAAGGTGGATTTGGCACATTTGTCGATTCCGAACTCCATACTAATGTCTTTGCTGAAGGTTTTGACAATGGTGCGAAGGTTTTCAGCTGGTTGGCATACTTGGCAAACATTTTGTCATCAATATAGAATAGGTGATTCAGTTTGCTCCTCTATGACTTGTATCCATAGCTACTGTTGTTCAGTAAACAGCTGATTGGCGCTAATGCAAGGCAGAAGAGTAGTGGTGACAATGAATCTCCTTTGAAGATCCCGCTTTTGATGTTGATTGGTCTCGATGTTAATGACCCGTTTTTATGGTTTACATTAAGTGTAGTTTTCCAGTTTCTCCTTCTCTCCGTTATGAATTTGACTATTGTGGTACACATTCCATATATTTTTAGGCTCTTCTTTATCCATGAGTGTGTTATACTGTCAACGCTTTTCTGTAGTCGATCCATGCTGTCGATAATTTTCTTTTCTTTGTTTTCACCCCTTTCAATATTGTGTTATTGACAATTAGTTGGTCCTTGCATCCTTAACTTCCTCTTTTACATCCCTTCTGTTCTGCTGGAAGTAATTTTCTTCTCAAGGAAGTTTTATGTCCTCTCAGTTATGACAGAAGTGAGGATCTTGTATATTGTTAGTAGGCAGGTGATGAGTCTATAGTTCTTTGAGTTCTGCGTCTCTTCTGTTTTTGGGAGTAGGTATGTTACTCCGCATGTGACCCATTTGGGACATTTTAGGGTGTTTATGATTATAATATTGCATGCCCCTGCGAGGGCTTGGTGGATGTGCTAGATAGAATTTTTTATTCAAGAATTGGCTATTCGGTCTATTCAAGTTGTTTTACAGGTTTGTTTTTTCTGTAATATTGATAGTAATATTGATATCCGTCCACTTTTGGCACTCTATATGTGTGTGCTGTTCCTGTTATTGCTTCATCGATATAGCTCTTTCATTGTGTATTATGCAGTTTTTTCACATCTTACACAAGAATTCCACGACTTCCTGCATATCAGCTGGCTCATTTATAGCTTTTTTTATTATTTTTTCTACGTTCTCGATGTAGTTTCTTGGCACCTTCCTTGAAGATCTTGTTTTGCCAGACGAATCTGTTTCTTTTTTCATAACGCCTGATTCTCTCTGCTTTTGCTCGAATTTGTTTTTCAGCTTCTTTTAAATTTTGGTACGTCATTCGTATTCTTTATTTAAGACTCCTTTTTCTTTCTTTCATTTTTGAGCCCTTGTCAACTTCACTTAGATGTGAAAATTGCGCTCGTAGATTATTTAATTCGTTCTCCATTATTTCTTTCAAGACTAGCATGTTTTTCGTTTACATTCTGTTTTACTTTTTCACCTATTGTTTCTGCGATCGTTGCCGAGGCTGCGTATATAAGATAATTCATTTCTCTCAGGTTTATTATTATTATTATTATTATTATTATTATTATTATTATTGTTATTATTGATATTGTTTTTTATTGTTGCTGCCGTTATTATTGCTTTATTTTTGTTGTTGTTGCTGCTGCTGTCGCTGCTACTGTTGCTGTCCTTGTTGTTTGACCTGATTTTTGCCATAAAGTGCGCATTTATTTCTGCCTTTATATCTGAAAATTAATCTCTCCATAACTTGGTATATCACATACTTATTGTGTTCTTCCCTTACTAACAAATGGTCAGTTTGTTCAGCATCATAGTTTTACATTTTTATCTCCATTCATTAATTTCTATCTGCCCTCTAATATAATATTTTGACACATTAGAGTTTGTTTATAGTTCTTTCTGAATTTATGCTTTTTTCTTCCTAAATATCCCACCATTCTATTTATCAGTAAATAAATGAATCGAATAACTTTGTTATCACAAAATCCTGACATATTTCTTTTCATCTTTCATCTCTCGACGATCTGTGTGTATGTGTGTGTGTATGTGCTCATGAAATTATTAATAGACGTTTGATCAAAGCATTTGCCCAAAATAAAAATAAAAAAAAGATTATCTGGTCCAGAGGATCTGAGTTCAAACGAGTGTCTGGCCTCTTTGGATCAATCTCAAGCCAACAAACGGGAAAATACAAAAGATGAAAAATTAAAAGGAAAGTGTGAACGAAAGCAAAAATGAATCTCAAAGATCTTGACCTTCATATCTATTGTGATTGGTCAGTACTAAAGATGTGGTAATCCCAGACCCAATATAGTCACTTACAAACATTATGAAAGACTTATTTTTCAGATAACGCGTCTTAAAATATTATGAAACAAACTTTCACAAGCATATACTAAAAAGAACAAGAATAATTGCCGGAAATAATCAAATATAAGATTAAAAATATACATAAATATATTAAAAAAACATAAAAATCGATCATATTTTTGTGTTAGAGTTTTTACTAATCCCGTCCTACATATTATCGATCAAGTGCGTCAGAAATTTTGCGAATCTTTACCGACTATATCTTCTTTGTTCCTGTATAAAAGAAGCTTGGATTGTGACAAAGAAATATATTTATATTCTATTTAAACCCTGTCGAATTATATAGATAAGTTTTGCTTGCTAGAGTTTGTTCTTTTGAATTATTCAGTATTATGATCTGTTATCATGACTTATTCTATCCATGTCAAAATTTTAGCAAGATTTCAAATTGAATTATTTATTTGAGAAAATAATATGATTTAAAAAGACTAATGCATCATATAGTTTTTATTGCAAACGTTTACAGATAACACAGATACACACATATGTGTGTGCGTATGCGTGTGTATTGCAAACTTTGATTTTTTATACTTTATATTATTTACAAATATATTAAACAGATAAAAGCCCTTATCTAAAACCGTTTCTGATAATATATACAAAATCCAAAATGTAAACAAATATCTGAGAAATTTTTAATTCTTTAAAAATCCGGAGACATTGTGATAGGAACAAAGTTTCTTTTCATTAGTTGTTCATATTGGAGTTTTCAATTCACTTACTTAAGGCAAATCAAAATACTCTACTTAATGTGTAGAGTACCAATTTAAATATTATGTATAGATTCGAATTTGTTCATTTTAACAGTAATATAAAGTTTGTATTTTACTTTACTGATCAAATTGGCATGCAATAACAATAACATTGACATTCGAGTAAAATTTGCTTCAGGTATCTATCGTTTCTATTTAATAGTGAGCATATAACATATCTTATTCATAAAAGTATTTCAAAGCTTTTCTAATTAAATAATGTCTTAGTTTTATTGTATTTTTATTTTACGATTCAGAGTAGATTTTCGCTAATCGGGTTTCCTGTTTTAAAAAATGATTGATAATTTAAATTCTCCAAAATTTCTGTTTATAACAAATAACATTAAGCGGTACAAAAATTAATTTCTTGAAATTTCATTAAATTATGTAAGTGGGATGTAAAAGATGCTAAGAAAATGTTTCGACCAAAATTTTCTAACGCTGAAAAAGTACTAAAATAATTACTTCATTTGTGAATAAGTTCTGAGAATTTCATTAAATGCCGACAATTATTTGACTTTTACATGAATTTACAAATTAATGAGTTTTTTCGTCGCTAAAATGTCGTATATTAATCATTGGTCCCCCACTGACGCAAAAAAAAAAAATCAAATTTTTAACCAAAATTTCGAACGTTCTAAAAAAGACCAAAAGTATAATCTCTCTATATAAAGTTGAAGCCTCTGTCTTTTAATTTGTTTGTTATCGAACTCCACCTAGGGTTTTGTAGATAGATCCACATAAAAATATATATTCTAATACTACATTACACAGGGTACTTGGATAAGTATATTTCATTTTGATCTAAGGTTTGATTCGGCTAGTTTAACAGTAAAAAGTTATTTTGTCTTTCCTCTTATTTTGACGATAAGCCTCCGTTTCATTATATTTCGGCCATTTTTTTTATCTTCTATGCTCATTATTTAGCGAATCTGTAGAAGTACCTATTTTAGAAAGTAAAAGATATATATTTAACGCTAAAAACACTTTAGTGACAACGAGACAAGCGAGATTTAACGTGTTAATAAGCACATAAAACATTCATATGGGTTTGGAGTATATATGGGGGTACATTGTTAGGTAGAAATAGTTGAAACTGGAAAGTACTATATATATGGGATAATATATTATTATAAATACAGAATTCAAAATTAATGCTTCACGAGTGCTTAGACATATATATATATATATATATATATATATATATATATATATATATATATATATATATATATATATATAATAATAATAAATTAATTGATTTAAATATGTTTTTTCGCTACACAGTTCTAACCATGTTTCAAAGATGGAAGATAAAATCTTCGAATTTAATTTTGTAATTAAATTAAAGACTTTACTTCCATTTCATCCTCAAGCGAATGGTTAGAACTGCGTAGCGGAAAAAACATATTTTAAATCAATTAATTTATATTATTAATGCTCTGTAAATTTACATTGAGCAATATTTTGTAAAAATAAGAATATCTATAAGAACACCAGATTATATATCGCACTGTTCTTGCTTTATATATATATATATATATATATATATATATATATATATATATATATAATTATTTAAAAAAAAATATGATTCCATCGCGACATAGAAATTACTATATTTCGAAAATGAAACTCAAAGTTCTAAAGTTTAATTTCAAAATTAAACTTGAAATTCAGACCAAAGTTTCATTCTCAAGCGATGTTTAGAATGACGAACCGAAGAAATGTTTTACTCATTTGGAAATGGAGGTGTAATCTGGGTTTTCTCTTACACTACCAAGGGTTCTCTGCGTTAATTAAAGTAGGAATGTTCATTATATGTCAAATTTTTGGAGTCATGTAATTGTGTGGGATTTTTGTCTGGTTACAATGCCCTTTATTATCAGGATTTGTTGATTTATTACTATCTGTTAAAACTCTCACTGACTGATTACAGTCTTTTTTTGGTGTTTATTTATTTCATTTTTCGTTAATGGTTTCTCAAAGGGATGCTTAGATATAATTCGTTAGTATTTTTAATCCTATAGTTTTATAAGCGTCTGAAATTAATTGAATTTGCTGATAGATTTCATATGGTATTGTGCAATTATTTATTTATGATATTGGAAAAATTATCAATATATTTTAGGATTTAATTTCTATTATATTTGTTTTTCTATCCATTTATAAATTACTAACTTTTTGGATCATTAATCTTATTGTTTTTTCCTATTACATCAATACACACAAACGCGCGATCGCGCACACACACGCACACACGCACACACGCACGCACAATTACAAACATGTGTATATAGATATATGACTAGATAGGTAGAAATAGGTTTGGGGAATATTTCATAGAAACGTGTAATACTAAATTGCATGAAATTTACACCAAAACTCTTTCGTTTAATCAGTGAAGATACGTAGAAGAACAGAAATATATTTTCATAGACTACGATATAGAATCATTCCTTCTTTCATAATTATCTGTTATATTTGGTGTGTGCAAAATCTCTATAAAAAAAGACAGGCTTCCTTCTACTTCATTTTCTAGTTAAAGAGAATCTTGGAATGTTTTGCACACAGATAATAATTTTATTGACAACAGTTCAGTTTCAGACATGTTCGCGAGCATTTTTGAATCGACTTCAAATGAACCGAGACAAAAAGATTCAAAAGATGCAAGCGTATTTAACTGGAAACGCAAAATAAATACATGAATATCAATTCTACGAGAGACAAAATAATATAAAAAAATTAAAGCACTTAAGTAATATTACTTAATAACATTTCCAAAGATTTATCTGAAAAAAAACTTAAACAAGAAGCCTTTTATTAAAACCATTTCAACAACTCAATTATTAATGCTACTAAGAGTACTGATGCTAGTATAGGTGCTGAGAATTACTACGTTTGACCTATTTCCATTAAAATAAAAAATAAAAAATAATCATCAAATTTATTGACAGGTCTTCTTAAATGGGCAAAGAATTTTTCTGCACCACTCTTTAAAATAATACGTCGATATTTATTTGAAAAGATTTATGGTGCTGTCTGCCATCACTACGACCAGGACATGAAAAAAATCTTCATTATTTTCAGCAATAGCAGTAGTAGTATTATAAATGATAGTATTATTATATTAGACATTCTTCGAAAGCGAAGTACCAATAATGATACTGCCATTATCTAACTATTTTCAGCATCAGCTCTCGCTTCTCATCAAATCTTCACTTTCCACAATATCCTTTCTTCTCTGATTTACATTATTTTCTCTCCTTCCTTTCTCTATGTTGTTGGATAACATTCTTCTTTCTCCTTCAGCTGGATGGACACATTGTGAATATGAGTCAGCCAGTAGAGTTTTTCCTGAAGCGGACCCAGGCTGGGCGGGTCAAACCTAGAGTGACATACAGAGACGAATAGGAAGACTATCCGAACAAATAATCAGAATTGATTCTATAGGAGACAGGGTTAGCCACTGGGCCAAACCCTACGTCCGTCCACCTATGACCGGGAGTGGAGAACCTAGGCCAAGGGCTAATGCAATCAGTGGCCACGGTGTTGATGGGATGATTAACGGTGTTGGTAAGCCGAACAGTCACACAGTGTCAGACTTCTGGATGGAAGCAGATTCTGATCGAGGGAGGGCCACTTGGTTGCTTGCTAAGTTGACGGAGAAAGGGGTCATGTAAGCGAAATTGGGGGCTTTGGTCAGTCGGTCGTAGTTGTTAGCCTCCAATGATGGTGTTGATGGTAATTTTAGTGCGGTGGGTGGTGAATAAAATAGAGAGTAGTGGTGTGGATAGAAAGAGAGGAAGTTTTTAGATGAAAAGAGGAATGAAACGAAATATACACATTAGAAATTGAGGCAGACGGTATGTTTTAGGGCAGAATGAGAGGTGAGGGATTCTGGGATAGTTAACTCTGTTGGGTGTAGTGTTAGTGAAAGTTCAAAGTCTGATCGAAGGTTGAAGTTCGATATGGTAAGGAAAAACCTTCTTGTTCAATCGTTTGGCCTTTATTTCCGATGTGCATCAACTCACTTAGACTTGATTATGCTGTGTCAAAATGCAAAATATATTAAGGCGTAAATGCACGAGTCGAAATTAAAGTGCTTCTGGTTGAATCAACGGTCATATACACATTCGAAAACAAAAATACAGATATATTCAAAAATATTAGCGATAATTAACTTTACAAAATCTGTTTCTGTGCTGATCTCTCTCATACTGTATATCTCGGCATAATTATGCTTACAAATATATATGTATGTGTGCCTGCCATGCTCTCTCAGTGTTTATTTCTGTTACTCTCTCTCTGTATATATATATATATATATATATATATATATATATATATATATAACTGCTATAACAGCATTAGTGTTCAACAGCGCTGAAGAAATTTATATTGCTCTTTCTCTCCCACTCTCTCTTTTTCCTCTATCGCCCTCTCTCTCTCTCTATCTGTCTGTCTGATTCTCTTTCTCTCTCTGTCTCTGTCTGTCTGTCTCTATCTATCTATCTATCTATATATATATATATATATATATATATATATATATATATATATATATATATATACACAAAACTTTAGACAAAACTGTATGATGCTACATGTTTCAGGTGTCCATAAAGTGGGAAAATGTCAGGAGCCTTCAGCAGTATTTGTCCTTATTATGATGTAGGTATTGAACGCCTTCTTTAAATTCGGACTTGTGTCATATTCCGTTCGATTAGTGGTTTGATTAAACGATGGATAAATTGTCGTCTAAATTATGCAAAAAAGAAGATAACACTCACATTTCATTTTAACAGATATATTTACCGAAATTACACAAAAAATATCTTTAAAATATACTAAAGAGTAAATCTATTCAATAATAATGACATTGGCTTCACTCACGCCCTCCAGATGACTTCGGAATCTTCTGCAGCTCACCTGGACAGTCTCTTTGTTTAAGTTGGTGAATACTGCCATAATCCTTGCCTTCGGCTATTCGTGTTACAAGGTTGGTCTCTCTCACATCTGCGCACCACACACAAAATAATTAAGGGGTTTGCTGTCTGGGCACTTAGGTGTCCAAATTTAATGGCTAATATGGTCGCAGAAATTGCCTGGTAGCCATGACTTTGTTCTCCGCCTTGTGTGGGGCATTGTGCAGAGTCGTTGCCACACATAGCGCCTTCATCAGCCATAATCTTGACCCACTACCTCCTCAAGGCATGTTATGTAGGCCTTCGTGTTGAAACACTATTTGAAGATGAATATAGTCATAATGTGTTCATCACTAGCGATCACTGTGAACATTTTCGTATTCACTATGAAACACATCCAATTCTTTTCGAATCCTCTGAACGGTCCTCAGATTGACACTGAAACACTTTCAAATGTTCGTATTAGAGCTTTCGGCACGAATGCCAAGCAGTACAGCCGTTTCCAAATTTCTGTCGGTGTAAATTGTGTCATAATTCCTTTTTTTTTCTCGCAGACGGTATCCAACTGTACTATGCAGTTGATAAAATCAAAAACAAACAACGCGCAAATTAAAAATATAAAATGGCAATATTTCACCCATCGTACCCTGTGTATACACACACACAAGCACACAAAGTGAAAATGGACAATGACTCAACACCCGGAGTCAACACTCTGTTTCATGCTAAACGCAATCGTCAAGCCAAGTTACATATCTTTGAAGTGTTTTAACATGAAAGTACAACACTGAAATCCGAAGATGTATTGGGATAACGAATGATGCATTCCAAAAGCTGAGCAAAGTATTAACAAGAAAATGTTTTAGAAACAACGAAAAGATTTCTGAGCTGTTATTTAATATGTGGAAAAATCCTCACAGATGGAGAAGAGAATTGAAGCAACAGAAATGTGCTTCTGCAGAAAGAGGCTAAAGATATCATGAACTGAATATGTGAGCAAGGGCAAAATTTTAGAGAAAATGATAACAAAAAGGATAGTTATACTTAACATCAGAAAGAGACAGTTGAAATTTCTAGGAAATAAAGAAAAAGGACTTGGCACTCACAGAGGAAAACGCCGCAAAACCTACCAAACAAGCTTGTATAAATGGTTCGTAGAACAAGCTTTAGGAGAGATAGGAAAAAATCAAAATTTACGAAGTGCTACAGAGGACAGGAAATTCTGATGGGCCATGATTGCCCACATTATGAATGGACACGGCATATAGAAGAAGAAAAAAGATGCGGGTAATTTTGTGAGATTTACAAGATATCCCATAAAAAGTCTGAATGCCATTTTTGTACAAGCAAGCTATTCAGGTGTTCTTGTGACAAGTTTCGTCTCTCTCGTGCATGATGAGTATTATATTGATAAAACAAACCATTATCTCTAGGTAACACGACGAACAAAATGCGGTGCAAATAATCTGCAACAAACGTGTGTATGTCACACTTTTCCAGACAGACTCGTGTTTTATTACTTGCGAACAAAGTACACTACATTTCATTACAGTGGCAATATCAGCTTGCATATCACCGTACTGTCAACCTGGATTCATAACCACATGCTGTGTACTCCACACTAACTCAACCCGCTAACCGTAAGAACAGCATACGTGACTCGTTTGTCCAAGCCATACAGCGGCAGTGAATAATAGTAGTTCAAAGGCAATGTTCTCTGGCCTGGGTAAAGCGATATAATCGATGTATCTCCGTTTGGAATTCGTATATACCTGCTATACCCTTCATATTTTGGCCCAAGAATACATAGAACAGTTGTTATACTGGAGATATTGTATTCTATTTTCTCGCGTCAACAATTATTCTGAGGGCAAAAAATGCTAAATTCTGTCTGCGTCTGCTTCAGCTGTATTACGTATTTGCCTATTCCGACACGTATATATCATCTGACTGAGTCAATTTCAAAAAGTGGGGTACGGTGAAACTACTTAGTGTGGGTATTTAATCAAACGCCCAATCGAACGGAATATGGCACAAATCCGAATTTAAACAAAGCGTTCAATACCTACATCATAATCAGGACAAATACTGCTGATGGCTCCTGACATTTCCCCACTTTATGGACGCCTGAAACATATAGTATCATACAGTTTTGTCTAAAGTTTTGAATATCAATTTATGTTTGTGTACATATTTGCCTAAAAGATGAATATCTCGATATGATTGTCCCGTGAATAGGGGTTAAAATTTCCGTTATGGTTTTCGTCAGATTGTGGAGAGCGCTACATGCGCATCGTTATATAAGGTATTGGTAGCGCTCCCACAAAATATCGAAAGCTATAACGAAAATATCTTGATATTAAAGAACGCAAAATATTCAGTATAGTCTTTAGTTAAAGTATATTGATTGAATTCTTTCATCGAACGTAATTAAGAAAAAAAACGAATATCATTAAACAGGACAAGGAAACGCTTGTTCTTAACTCTAATGAAAACTGTTTTTTGAAGCTCCTCATTGGCCAATTAATTCTTATGTTACCATACGTTTCTTGAGACTTCATATATATATATATATATATATATATATATATATATATATATATATAGTAATGAAGCTCTGTTTCTACTAATCTCTCTCGTATACTGTTTCTCGGTATATGTCTTTTTTATGACATTCAAATTCATTTCTTCTCTTTTCTTGGTTTAACAAATCGTATTTCTAGTGTTTTATACTTCATCACTGCAGGATTAGGTTCAGTGTTTATAAAAAGATCCTTATCATTCCAAGGGTGTATATTAGAGAAATAAACTGTCTCCGCCATTTGCGATAAAAGATGTGTCCAGTAACACTCCATGTACATAATTCATGTCGATTAGAAACGATTTATATAAACCAGATTATGGAGTAGAAGCATAACTCGAAAGGAAATACTTGAGCTTGTTGAACCAAATCGAAATTGCCAAAAGATTCCACATCCAAACACAAAAGATCTCTATCTTTTATCGTCTCATATAAAATCTGACGTCTTGAGTTCGTATATTTGCAAGTATTTTTACACTTAATTTTATATTTTATTTATTTTGTATATGTCTTTATGAAAAAGAAAAAGAAAACAACCCATATATAGTCATGTAACTGCAATGTAGCTGATGTGTATGAAACTGACAAATCTATAAACAGAAAAAAACTATTTACTGATATCATCTGGTGATAGTAAAACAGGATTATATATTTACATGTCTATATCTCTGAGATGGGTTATTTTGATTACTTATATAATTTACATTATTCGAACTGTTATCCTCATCTTCAGTGCCATATTCACAACGTTTTGGCAGTTGTACGCTCCGGCCTTCTTCGGGTGATTGGAATTTCGAACTGAACCCTTTATTTCGTCGACCAGGGTAAATTTTTCTAGTTCCATGTGCCTCTTCCAGGTGTCTCAGTTATCTCCCTTTAACTCAACTCTCCATGTTTTGGTTCACCACTGCTGTGGCCTGGTTTTGAACTCACTACTCTTTGTGTCTAGTCACTTGAGCTAACTAACATCTTTATCCGCTGGCCCATGTATGAATTTGTTTGACTTTTAAACCTAATGTCACATCAACCAGTGCTCATATTGCAATTTTTCTGTTACTATTATTTTTTTTTTTTTTTTTACCAAAGCTTATATTGCAATTTTTGTTGCTATTCATTGCTTTTCTCTCGCACCCCTTATTATTGGTTCCCATATTGTATTTCTACCTATGCTTGGTCGGGTCAGAAAATTTTTGTGGCCTAGCATATGTGTTGATTCCTTAAGTTTTCGTATTTTCCAGTGATGGTCTCTGTCTATTATTTCAACCTCATTCCACAGGATAAAGACTTTGGTTAGATCCAGTGACTAGACCCAAAGAGTTGTGAGTTCAATACCAGGCCACAGCAGTGGTGAACCAAAAGAGTTGAGTTAAAGGGAAATAACTGAGACATCCGGAAGAGGCATGGCACGTGGAAATATAACAATTCACCCCGGTGGATGAAATAAAGGGTTCGATTCGAAATTCCAAGTACCCGAAGAAGGCTGGGGCGTGCAACAACTGAAATGTTGTGAATATGGCAATGAAGATGAAGATAACTGCCCGAATAAAGTAAATAATGTAAGTTATATATTTACCTTGTCGATTCTTGGTCCATTTATGCTACGATGATTTCTTAATGCTTTAAATTATCAGATCAATGTTAAAATTAAGTGTGCAGCACCTTGATATAAATAAAATCTTAACTAATTTGCTTTGAGAATTGTTTGTCAAGAAAATAATGAAGCTGCTGCTGTGCGTCGCATCGCAGGATAGACTGATATTCTTTTGTGCCGAATCCAGTCTAACAAAAGGTATACTCTAACAAAAATTCCCAAAAAGTCATGGCAAATCGCAAATAATATAATAATGATGTCAATAGAGAGTCACAACGGTCTACAAAAATAACCGAACAAGTAAACATTCATTAACACTACGGTGCGATGCCGAAGGTGTTCAAGAGATATATTACAATGACTTTACATTATTACTGAAATAAATAAGGTTTTACCTGAAAAATAAATGACTGACGAATTAATCTATTTTTCTATAAACGTCTCCAAGAGAACCCCGCATTGTATTTTGTCTTTGTATCTAAATGTCTTCCCTAAACCACAAAAGTAAACTTTACCCGAGTAAAAATCAGGAAAAAGTTTGATTGGCATATCGCTCTCCTATATCCAGATCATAATATTACTATAGGTTCTAACATGGAAATGTTCGGATTTACGAGTGATCACGAATTTTTGAGAACATTCAATTCAAAATTTTCTTTAAAATATTTTGTATGTTTGTATATTGATAGTTTACTTGTGAGAGTCACAAACGTATATAAACAAAAACTGAAATTGTATAATTGCTATAAATATACGAATATATTAACAAACAGCTCAAATATTTTTTATACCCAATATAGTCTTGGTAAATGAGAATGCACATTTAGTGAGTCATAAATGCAAGAAATGACACAGCATGTGCCAAATTTTCACATTATCATTTCTTTTTCATATAAAAGTATTAAAATGGCATTTTGTAATCGTATACAGGAAATGAAAATTCATGCAGTGATTGTTGCGCCAATTTAGCCCCCAACAACTGGAATTTGGAAATTGTAAGCTTCTTGAAGGTGGTCAGGTCCTTCGTCATCAAAATACGTAATGAGTTGGAGGCTACTGGCGGCAACATGTCATCCATGGCCAGAAGAAAAAAAATATTCTTAACGGTCAGACGCCGCAAAGACGGTTGAATTTTTCACTAGTTTCAAGACTATAACGCTAGCATTTCAATATGGGCCATCATCTCGAATGAGGCTAACTGGTATAAACCTTTGTTTTTTCTAACTTTAATGTGTTTGTTGTTCTTCATATTATTTATTACCGGTTATCTGACACACTCTGTAGTTTATTTTTGATAGTGAATAAATTATCACATTTTGTTTTGATAATTCTATTTCAATTATAATGAAGCCGGTAATTTAATTCAATTATATTGACGTTTATTTTCAAATGTTCATCTGAAAAGTAAATTTGTAATTTAAAAACACCTGGATTTCTACGACTGCGTTATTTAACAAAAACGAAGACAAACTAAAATTTTAGATGTTCTATATTAGATGTTAATGCTGAAGTTAAATATTATTGTTAGTTGGATCCACATTTGTTTAAAAAGAATAGAAATCTCGTAGAAAAGAAATATGTCAAATTTGCAAAAATGCTAGCGCAGAACAAAAATGGAATATATTCCAAATTTCTAAGTAATTAAAATTTCATGGTAAAAATTCCTTGAGTTTGTATGTGAGTGTCCGTGTACGTGCGTGCGCGCGTTTGTGTTTGCGTGGGCGAGAAAGAGTGTGTGTGAACTGAAACTATTAATACAATCAGAATGGGATTTCAATTGAATAAAAAATGTTTTAGCTTTATCAGTATTTAAATTTACATCGCTTTACATATATTCATAAAAAGAAAGAAAATTTCTTCAGATGTAAATTTTCTTGTAATTGGTATTCGAAAACAGGCCAAGTTTAAAACCGAATTGTTTAATCAGTCTGCTTGTCTTCAATATGTTTAAGCCTGTAGAATCTCTGAGAAAAACAATAAAAAACTGATTCCTTGTAATTTTTTATTTATGTTTATTGTCAAAAATTCTAACATTCTAATTGATCAATTTTACGAAAGATTTTCTAACCTTTTTTTTATCTATTGATAGTTACTAAGTTAACAAGATACGAATGCAAATCAAGCTGCCGAGGATTTATTAGACGATCCTTTTATATTGAACTGTCTCTATCTGCCTTTAAAGAAACAGTCTTCGAAAAACAGCATTTAATCGGAATATAAATATCGACCACAGAATTGTACGTATTCATAATTCCTGTATGGAAATAAAGGAAGTAATTCCTTTTTGGCTACAATTTTCAGCAAATTTGTTAGAATGTATTTTGAAAATAATATTTAATTAATTAAAATTAGATATGTGATAATCGGTGTTTTGTTGAGTCAGATAACTCCCAGCTCATTAGTATTTCGAATTATCAAGTTTTCTTTCTGAAAAATGCGCAACTGAAAGGAAGAATTATACGTTAAATTTATAAAATTGAAAAGGTATGTGAATTTGCATTTACAGCTTTTTTTCATTTACAGCTTTTTTTTTTTTTCATTGACATGAAGCAATAAGAATATCTGCTTGTTTCGTAATCATGCATTCGAGAGCCTGGTCTTATCTCAATTCAATTGAAGTACAAACTAAATTATTCTTAATTTGTTAACAGAGTTTTATGTATGTAAATGAACTCTATTTTGTTTATACATAATCAAAAAGAAAACAACTCAGGTACGCGCACACACATATAACCTATTCAGGTTTGCCGAAAAGTCAAGGCAAATTTTTCGGCAAACTTGATGTATATTTATGAGTGTTATTAAATTTAATCATTTTTAATAATATTTTTGCTCTTCTATATAAATACCTGTTACAAAATAAAATCCTTGCATTTGCCTTGATGAAGATACTCAGAGAAAGAAACGCGTCGGCTAAGATAAGTTTTCTTTTTCACTTTATTTATATTGTCCTTCACAGATATACTCGATCTAAAATTTCACACACACACACACAGACATATATATCTATGTAGATATGTGTGTGTATACACACACATTATATATATATATATATATATATATATATATATATATATATATATATATATATAATTTTTACTGCATGTCAAGATTAAACATTCCCAAAATATCAAACATGCTTATACTGTCGAATTATCTGAAAAGAAACTGGGCGTGGTAGGGGAGCAATGTGGCAGACGCAGTTTTACTGCGTGCTCAAGCAGTAAATCTTTAGCGTTAGGAATCGTAATCGCTCGAACACTTGAAACACTAGTGTGTGGAAAGATATGCCGATATTAAAACAGTACATAACGTCAATGAACCCATCTTGACCTCATGTGTACTGAGGACCTACACTGTAAAACAGAAAGTTGAAAGCAGTCAGAATTGGAGAAAAGAAGCACTTCTTTTCTTTTTTTCTTATTTTATTTTCTTTCTTTTTTCTTTTTTTTTTTTTTTTTTCTACCGGACGGTATTTCACACCTCTTATCACTCGTGCCACTACTCGCAAGGCTAAGCATTAATGCCTTTTGCTTGTTAGTGTTTGATTTACTGTGAGTGAGATTCTAGGTCGGGTTTTCATTTATGATTTCTACTTTGTCCACATTGGATGTTTGTCTGATTTCTATTTTAAACGACTATAAGAATTGTTTACATTTTCCAATGTGCCAACATTGGGATTACAATTACAATTCTGACAGATATTCGAATGAAAGCTAGTCTATTACACTTAAAACTCTCGCAAGCGAAACCTACTACTACAGACAGATATCACTACTACACCTATTAATGAGTCAAACTAATGGTTCATAGACATTGATATCATGGGTAGGATTTGTTAGAGATGAATATACAAAAACAGCATCATTCCCTGTAATATGACACGGCGAAAAATTACCCCCCCAAAAAGATCCATTGCATTTGATCCAGTAATCAAGATTTCCCAGAGATATTTTATGGATGCACACTGAATCAAATCACCCGCTACTGGAATTCTTTTCTGCTTTTCTGTCGGTACAAAAAAGAAAATCGATGGATTAATTGTTCAAAACTGAAACATTTTTTATCATAAATGGGATTCGGCATAAGAATATGCAACGAAGAAGAAGTAAAATTAACTTAACCTCATCAGAACTTAAAGCAAAAGTTGAATGGACACGAGAATAAAATTGATACCCTCTACATACTAAAGGTTGCTGAAAATTCAGCGAGCAGATTCAAAGGGAATAATACATATTTGATCGTAATTACGATCCAATTCATCAACCTACAAATTGTAGGTCTGATGAATTGGATCGTAATTACGATTCCAATGGAATAATTTATAACCATGGAATATTAGTGTTTAAGACTTTTTATTTTATTCTTACACTATCCTGGACATTGAGTTCTACCTGTATTTTATCCTCTTAGAAATATATATATATATATATATATATATATATATATATATATATATATATATATATATATATATATGTGTGTGTGTGTGTGTGTGTGTGTGTGTGTGTCTGTGTTATATATATATATATATATATATATATATATGATTATTTATTTATAAATTATGACATAAATATGATATAAAATCACTACAAAAATAGCCATTTTGTTTCAACATTTCCGGTTTCTTATCAAGTGATGATGTTGAATGTAAAATAAATGGTTTTAAAAGTTTCAAAATAATTAACGATCCTTCGCAAGGGGAAAACGCTGTTACAAAAGCTAGAATGACCAATTAAAACACAACTATAGGAGAATTCAAAAAACTTGACAATGAAATAAGTTTATAATAGCTATTAAAAGCTTTAAAGTTGGGGTTATACTAAAATAGAATTTATTCTAACGAATAAGCATTAAATTATATGATAAAATTTGATATTAAAATTAAAAGTAAAAATTACCAATTTTAAAATTAAATCTAAATTTTAAATTTAATCTCTATTAAGTTTAAAATTATAAAATTACTGAGGTGAAAAGAAAAAATACATATGGTATTCAATTTATTTCTTCATTGAAATTACATTAGAATAGACGCTAATATCAGCTGGTCTTCCTGACAAAATGTATACATTTTAATCCCAAGTGTGTAAAACAATACAAACACACACAGATTATAATACATAAGCACCCAGTCATATTTAGATATATACACACACACAAAAGTGACGAGACAGGAAACATCTCCACGACCCTTTAAAAAAAAAAACAAAAAAACAAAAACGAACACGTACATACATACACAATTTAATACGCAGGCATTTTCTATACGCAGAGACGCCGATAAATACATGTACACGCATCCACATACATTGACCTAGGCAATCAGATACCACAACCAAGAAATATTCAAGACTGAAAGTGTTATTAAACGAATGCTAAGCACTTATTAAAATATAACTTATACGGGCAAATATACAAAGATAAAAATGGTTAAAAGTAACATTATCTAATATATAAAAAACGAACATTCCAAACACACAAACATCTATAAAAATATATATTTTTATCATATAAGTCGATTTATGCTTTATTATATATTAGGTGAAAGAAAATAAAATAATAAGAACTACTTACTGATATAAGTGTACAGTCACATATATATATATATATATATATATATATATATATATATATATATATATATATATATATATATATATGTGTGTGTGCGTATGTATATATATATGTATATACATTCATACACACAAATACACAAATATATGTCTACACATACCTACATATATATATATATATATATATATATATATATATATATATATATATATATATACATGCACATATATACAAATACACATATACATACATATACACATACATATACACATACATATACATAGATATACATACATAAACATATGCATGTATACATATGCGTATATAAACTGAACACAAAACCTACATATATACCAACACATATAGAAACACACGTATACACATAAAAAAAACCCAAAAAAACATACAAACTACACAGGAATTAACAAGTTTCAAAAACAGAAACTAAATTTTAAATTTAATTATAGAATTAAATATTAAATCTTTATCTCTGATTCATTTTCAGGCGAATTCTGGAATAACTTATTAGCTGTAAAGTTTACGGGAAATTTAAAATCTTTAATAACGAGGGGTGGTAGGGTAATTCTTTTCCATCGAAAACCTCTGTATCAAATCCAAGCTACTTTCAAAATCAGGTTAATTTAATGTAGGGTAGGTGTTGTGGCATTGTTATGACCAGAAATAGACACAAAGAGAGGAATTGAGTTAAACAATTATATTAACAGAAACAGTAATACAAACCATATACAAAACATATACAAACGGGGGTGTTACAACAAGAATGTTCGGTCCGATTGGCAGAGCTGACTGCTGGAAAGTTCCCTCTCCAAAAGGCAGTACCTGATCCTATTTATAGCTGCAAGTGTCCATGCGTGCATGGGTAAATTACCATAACAGTGCCTATTCAACATATGATTACATCATTATTTTTGCAAGTCGTCTGTTTTTTTGGTTTTTTTTTTTATTGGCATAGAGTTTTTTGGCATCTTTATTTTGCTGCTTACTTTCTAAATTATACACAAAGATTTTCTCAAAAGGTTCGTTTGAATTTGAGTACATCGTATTTTTAATATTTAAAATCTATTCCCTCAATTTTAAAGCATTATCCGTAGGTTAATAACTAATATACTATAAGATTTTTTAAACAAAACTAATAAATATATTAGAATTATTTTCTTATTTAAAAGTCATTATTCAAAGGTCAAGTTTACATATGTATATTTCATTTTTCATTTAACATATTTAATTATTATTTAAGGAAAATATTTTACAGTGTCTTCAGATAATAGCTATTTTATTTCTTTGATTAAGCAATTTTTTATTTTTTCATAAAGTTAACAATATATAATTTCTCATATATGCACAAAGAACATGGGTCATTTAATGACCTACAAATTCTAACTTTTCTTAGTACTTTCTATTGTACAGTAGGTTTTATTTGTTTCCTTTAAGTACCAGAAGTATTTATATAGCGACGTTTGATTCCGGTATTTAGTTATTTTAAAAGAGCTTTGATGTTGGTTAAATCTCTTCTTGAACTTATGTCTCGCGCATCCAATGTAGACTAACTTTGTTTGGATCCTTTGTAGATGAGATATTGCATTGGTGCACAACTGATTTAATCCTACATTTATTATTGCGAGGACAGTTTGGGGGATTTCTACAGTTACACAATTTTCCTTTATTTTCCTTTATTTTACTATCTGAATTTTTATGATTTTGGTCTAAGTGTTTACTCAAGATATTAGCATTATGTTTCTTTATAATCATTTCCAAGTTTTCCGTACAACTGTAACTTAATTTTAGTGTATTTTATTAAAAACTTTACTAAGTTTACTGTCTCTAGGAAAGTGTTTAACGATAAATGCAAGGAATTTTTGTCCTCAGATATTTTTTACCATTTGGTTGTACAGGGGTGTATACCAAATGATATTTTCAACATCTGTTTCTTCTATGTTTTATACTTTGATTTTTATATAATAGAGTTTTAGGCATATGTAGCCATTATTTTTTAGACCCTTATTATAGAAATCACTATGTTCATAGAATATATATATATATGTGTGTGTGTGTGTGTGTGTGTGAACGCGCGCACGCGTGTGTGTGCGTAATAGACTCAGAATTTTTATTATAAACTGTATATATTACATCTATCGGCCTGCCCACTCATTAAATGTTAATAAAGAAAATGTGCTATTTCAAATACGAGTAACCACTTTAAAATAACGTTTGAGTTACTGTAATATCGAATTAAAGGAATGTATTTCTTCTTTAGAAATATATATATATATATATATATATATATATATATATATATATGTGTCTGTGTGTGTGTGTGTGTGTGTGTGTGTGTGTGTGTGTGTGTATGTGTGTGTGTGTAAGACAAAGTGTAAAAAGTTTTCTTGTAACGCATTTCGTTCTTTAGGACTTCAACAAATTTAGTCCAATGAAGAACGAAACGTGTCACAAGATACTTTTTTTCCACATTGTCATACCTATGCCCAATATATTTTTGATATATAAATATATATACATCGTTATCTCTTTTTATCTGTATGCTTATCTATATCTATGTCTCTCTATCTATCTCTCTCGCTCTCTCTCTCTCTCTCTATCTCCCTCTCTCTACTATATACATGATGTATATATATATATATATATGCGTGTGTGTGTGTGTGTGTTGGTGGCAATAAATGAGCTCGATGTAAAATAACATTGCCAAACGTTGTACTAACATTTTAACATATCTGAACTTAGATGAAAGTTGCTCACACACAAACACAGGCATATATATGTATAAGTAGCGTATTTATATATGTAACTAGCCGAATTACCCGATCTTTTCTGCGTGTCTCACATTTCTTTGTAGGAAAATGATGATTGATTTTAAAATATTGTTATAATTTGTGGAGGAAAATGATGCTTTTTCAGTATTACTCAATTATCTTGCCGATGCGACCTCAATCTTCTGGTTTTCTCCTCCTATAGGAGTCATTCCCTTCTTCAAATTTAAATTTAGTTTATATGAAAGAGAAACTTTTTTTAATGAGTATGTTTGTAAAACAATTTCATCTTACCCCTTTGATATTTAATGTAATACCTGATTGAATGAATTGTTGAACAGATTTCAACACTGATATGACAAGTGAATTGTCGCGACAAATATGTATTGTAAGGCACTATTAAGTGACTGATGATTTATTGCTCAGCTTGACGTCCCTATTGTCATATTTTGATCTTACCGGTGACCATCATCTTCTGGCTTTCTTCTATATTTGGATAGGAACACCCCCCATATATATATATATATATATATATATATATATATATATATATATATATATATATATATGATGAGCAAGTAGCTGAGTGGTTTCCGACAATGGTACCCAGACTGGAATTTCAATATGGTCGATTTGTCAGGAAGATGATTTTATTGGTGTTGTCAGCCTGGTGAGGCGATTCCAGCGTGCATCACATATGGAAAGTGGCTGAAAACCATACTACCGGCTGACCCAAGCATTGCGAATGAAACTGGGTAGCCGAGACTATTTGAGTGCTATCGAAGCACGAAGTTACAAGACATACTGTCCGTGATTTTGAGCGTACTGGCTGTTGATCACCGCTAGATAATGCGGTATCTCCGCGAAACTGTAAGAAAGATACGCTCGGCATAAACAATAAATGGACAACTCATTATAATACATTTTATATATATATATATATATATATATATATATATATATATATATATATATATATATATATATATATAGAGAGAGAGAGAGAGAGAGAGAGAAACAGCGACGGGGAGAGAAATAGAGAGATAGTACAGCTAATCGATCAGTTGGTATATAATCCGGTTGGATCCTAGTAATATTAATTATTAAAACTGATCCACAGAGAGATCGATGTATTTATTATAACAGAGCATATGTATTTTTTACAGCAAAAAATAAACAAAAATTAACTCAACATGGGATAGTCCATTTCAAGCCGTTCTGTACGCGGCTATCATAAGCCCCTAATTAATTTTCAATGTCAGTCCTCTTCTTGTAGACGCCTTGTTAATGAGAATGGGCATGTGTTAGTGACTGGTAGGGGCGTAAGTTATCTTATTCCAGGGGAATCGGTCTGGGTTTGGAGACTATATATGGCTAGAACCTTTCGTTGTTTGTAGTATAATATCAGTTCCTACGATGTGGCGTTTCTTATTCGAAACCCAAGTATGTTTTCCTAGGATTCACAGTAAATAATTTTTGTACTACAGTGTCCAGTATTAATAATAAGCGATGGGTATTTAAACTTAAACCAGTTAATATTAATGTTGTTAATTAGTTGAATTATAGATTTATAGATTGTGGGTAATACCAAAGCACCCAAAGAAATAAATCATGCTGACCAACACACTTATATGCGTACATGTATTTATACATACATATATGTATATTTACATGTCCTTATATATGCCACTTTGCGTACGCACACACGCACACATATGCATACATATATATATATACATATATATATATATATATATATATATATATATATATATATATATATATGTAAACATAAACAGACTATTATTATTGTTTTGTCCATGTATTTGTTAATATATTGTATTGTAATGTCATCTTTGATAATGGCTTATGTAAGCCAAAAGCTTAGATAGGATGAAAAAATTAGTACCAATATTGTGATTTTCTTTCTTCATTTAATGATAATGCTATTAAACTCATCAGACGATATGAAAAGAATTTACACAAAATAAATAGACAAAACTTGGCTATATTATTTAATGAAACATGCATCAATATATATATATGTATATATATATATATATATATATATATATATATATATATATATATATATATATATAATGTATTATTTTAATAACTATACTCTGGGAGTGTGAAATAAATGGATAATGAAATTTCTAAATAAAAATATATTTGAACAAAACGAAAAAAAAAAAACAGTAAAAAAAGAAAAGACTAAAGATATCTGTGTTGGTCGAAAAATTAAGTAAAAACTTAAAAGTGAACAATACACTAATTAGACCAAAATCTAAAAGACACTTGTGAGCCAGAACATACTTAGCAAGGCTTCACTTAATAGATCTTTAAGTCTATAAGCTTTATATATATATATATATATATATATATATATATATATATATATGTATATATATATATATATATGTATGTGTGTGTGTGTGTGTTGTGTATGCATATATATATATATATATATACACATATATATGTGTGTGTGTTGTGTGTGCATATATATATATATACACACACACACATATATATATGAGTGTGTGTGTTGTGTGTGTATATATATATATATATATATATATATATATATATATACGCACACACACACACTTATATAAATATTTTTAATGGGTGCATGCATTTTAGTTGCTATCCCAGTTTAATTTATTAAACAATGATATTAATAACAACCGGCCTTAAATGAGAGGTTCTACTAAAACAAAAACTGTGCATCCGCCAGATATCGAACCTACATAAATCTTTGGCATCAGGAAATCCACTTTCTTAGCGAAAGTGTGGCTGTAAGACGGCGAACGTGGATCTCGCCTGACAGAGTAAGGTTTGAATAATCCTATTAACGAAAGACATTTGGGTTTTCTACAACTTCAGTTTCTGACCCGAAAGGTAAACATAACAGTAATTTTTTAAAGGATTTTTATCTGACATTATTTTTTTCAAAACTATATATATATATATATATATATATATATATATATATATATATATATATATATATGTATATATATATATATATATATATATATATATATATATATATATATATATAATTCTATTTGTACATGATTAATCTATCAATATATCTATTCATACATATTGTGACATTATATATGTATATATATATATGTATATATATATATATGTATATATATATGTATATATATATATGTATATATATATGTATATATATATATATGTATATATATATATATATATATATATATATAATTCTATTTGTACATGATTAATCTATCAATATATCTATTCATACATATTGTGACATTATATATGTATATATATATATGTATATATATATATATGTATATATATATATGTATATATATATATGTATATATATATGTATATATATATGTATATATATATATATGTATATATATATATGTATATATATATATGTATATATATATATATGTATATATATATGTATATATATATATATATATATATATATATATATATATATATATATATATAATTCTATTTGTACATGATTAATCTATCAATATATCTATTCGTACATATTTTGACATTATGTATGAATAGATATATTGATAGATTATGCATGTACAAATAGAATTATTGATTTTACCTTAATAAATCCATTTATTTCGTTTTATTTTTTACTGTGGATTAATTTTAGTTTTTAAAAAGTAGATCCGAGAGACATTTGCACACTCATGCATATATATGTATACATGCATATATGAATGTAGCGGAACCAACATGGGTCACTCACTCAAATTTGTGTCATATTTACACGTAGATGTTTTGTTGAAATTGTTTAACTGTTTTAAGAAAAATCACTTAAATGAATGAATAAATAATTATTCTTAGCTGTTCCTTTAAATTGGAAAATCATAGAAATATTTACATCATAACATTATCGACTTTTTCTAGTTCTTGTTTCTATGAATCTGTTTTAGAAACGAGACTGTGGTTTTATTTTAGATCATACCTTTTTATTTTGCAAATCCTATAGTGCGTAATGACAGAATATTCTTCTGTTCATTACATGCGTCAGAAACGAGAATATAGATATTGTTTTTGATCATATGATTTATCTAAAACGAAAAATATTATAAGATTACACACAGACACAAACCTACTCACAAATATGTGTGTGCGTGTATGTTAGCGTGTTTAATATTTGGGGTACTATTAAAAATCGTGATTTAATATTCCCCAAGAAACCTTATTTCTCTATAAAGAATAGTTGATGGCATCGGCCAAGGCAGGAATGATCCTCAATGAAACGTACATCGGCGTTTGAGTCAAAGTTGCTGCGCTCCCTTGAGGACAGCTTCTTGTCTATTTTTCTTATATTTTCCTTACATTTCCCATGCGCATATTATTAGTATTCGTTGTTGTAAGCGTGACTGTATCATATTCATGAAAATTAATGTAGACGTTATGGTCTGGGACCGAGGCGTTCACAGCCTTGTTCATTCTTTCGGTCTCTCGTCTCCTTTCCTTGTCTGCTGTCCGTTTCCCGACGATTTCAAAATTTCATGTTAGTGCGTGCAAAATCTTGAAGTCGGTAACACTGTCTGATAATAATGAATCGTTTCGATGCCCTCACAATGTCATAACCATATCAGATTTAGTTTCGGTCATGATCCTGAGGACGCTCTGGTAGCGACATTTCGCGGCTCTTTCAAAGATCGGCCGCTGACACAGAGGTTACTTTGGTCACTCCAGGGACATACAGTAATAAGGTGTACCCATATGTTTCTCTATACATTGGTTACAGGTCAGCAGAAAGATCCATCACCTCTGATTCTATAATTTTCCTTAGAAAATCTTATTGTAGTTGCCATTGTTTATTTAGAGGGAGCTTGACTAGTGGTGAATTTCAGAGTCTAATTGTTCCAGACCTAAATAGTTCATTTACAAGAGAAAATGATAACAGTGCCAAGGCGAAAACTAGAATAAGATTATATACCATCAATTTTCTCTACTGTAGTTGTAACAGTCACACATACATACATACATACATATATATATATATATTAATAGTATAAATTTTAGTCCTGTTATTATGAATCTAGCACCGTTTTATTGATTTTTCTCTATGAAGAAAATACCAGCACTGAATATATATATATATATATATATGTATATGTGTGTGTGTGAGAGAGAGAGAGGAAGTGATTTGTAGCGTCAGCTAAAGATAACTTATCAGTATTTATTCACATTAGATAAATTGATAATAAGAAATTAATATTATATATATATATATATATATATATATATATATATATATATATATATATGTAACCTATATCTATGTCTGTCCGCATCTATCTATATATGTGCATATTAATGAATGACAGTACCGTACATTGCATTTCGTTCATTGATAAGATCTATCATAGATCATCGATAAGGTCGATTATAGTTCATTGCTAATTCCATGTTCGAGAGTAGGAGAGAAAATGAACAAAAAATAAATGTAGCAAAAACAGAAGAGAAGAAAAAGTTTTTAATTTTTTTTATTTCAGCTGGTATATGGCAGAATTCAATCAACTTTCTCCTTGATGAATTTTTTTTTTCCAGTGGATGAGTTTATTTAATCGGAGTTCTGATCCTAGAGCTAGTCGATTCCGTCGAAAATACAATGGATTGAATAAAAGGTATGAACAGACATGTTTGCTTAAAATATTTCGATTAATTTTCTTGTTAGGAACTTGTAAATACGGAAGAATAGTTCATGTCTCTTATTTTGCATTTGCAATATCAGGTTGTTTCGTTCCTGGTGGCCTCATCAGTGTTCATCATACAGTTCTTATATTTATGATGCTTCTTAAGTCACCTCATTTTAGCCGTCACATCGTATTTGTGATTATATAGAGTTCTGTAGGAAATATGACATTTAATATTATTTTTTTCAATAATGAATGATCATAATTGAAAAATTGATGAGATCCATCATGCTTTATAAATGCGTTCATACAAAATCACACACCATTTATAGCTGCATTTATTGGGGATTTCACTATCACCGTTTAAGTTCTTTTCGTTATTATAATGCGAATGGATGGAGAGATAGATTACAATTATACACTGTATAAATGTGTTTTTCTATTTCTTAAAAACTGAACATACAGAAAAACAATGCATTTAAATATGGAGGATATTATTTGGACATATTATAAGTGCGTGTGTGAGTTTTTCAAGCGAAATTCATATGCGTTACAAAGTGACAGAAAGATGATGAATGTATGCACACAAAGTTGGTTTGTATAAATTAAGGTGTCTGAAAATGAAATAAAGGAAACAAAGAATACAGTTGTGATCAATGGTTCTCTTTCTTGCTGCATCTTAAAGATAAGCTATCAGTTTACAGAATCATGCGACTGAGATTTCAGGAAAAATTGGAACAAAGCTTTATAGACTTAAAATTTGATTGATCAAATGAAAAGTGTAAAAAATGAAAATAAAAATTTTGCATGTTTTTAAAAAATGACACAAATCAAGTAACAAAATATAATTTTCAATTGGCGGTTTCATTCTGCTCACTACATACATATATATATATATATATATATATATATATATATATATATATATATATATATATATATATATATATATATATAATAACCGAAAAAATTGTCAGGTAATTTTATCATCTCGATTGACAATTTATTTTGAATTATATTTGTTTCATATAAAACTCTGTCAATTTATTAAGCCTCTACTTTTTTTAATTTATAAACTAAGTTTTTCCCCGGATATTTTAAAAGCATAAACGTCAAGTGTGACAATATTGATTGCTTAATTTTGTATTAACTATGATAATTGAATCATATAAGGACTAATTTTCATACTACTACCAGAAAATATGTTAGTTGGAATAAATGTAAGAAATTAAAGCAATATATATATTCTTATTCTTAAATTTCAATTTACCAAATACTTTATTACAAATTCTGTAGCATACTGAACTATGAATATAATAAATTATATATACGAGGTGTTGATGAAAAGTTACCAGTACACTTATAGCCGAGAAGTTATTAGTACATATATGCAGAAAATTACCACTACTTATATACACGAAAAATTATCAATATATATATATCTGTGTGTGTGCGTGTGTGTTTGTGTTTTGTGTGTATGTGTGTGTGTTAGCTACTGAATATCTTTCTCACAACATATACCGAATGATAAAACATCGCAATCTGAACTATTTTTATGGGGAAGTTTTCTTGGCTGGGTCTATAATTTTTATCCATTCGGATATCGAATATGAGAGAGGTACTTGCACACACACACATACACAAACACACAGGGACGTACACATATACAGCATCAATGTTTATATGATTCCGCCAGGGATGCAATGGGGAACTTCACTTAGAGTTCAGTCAGCCGGAATGGGGATTGTAATAGACACAGATAACACACATTAACCAACGACTAACAGCTTATTTCCACTCGTTCGTCTCCGAGAACCTTCACAATCGTTGATAGATTTTAACTGGCAACACTTTCTCAACCTTGAGGAAATCCATGACACGCCTGTGCTGTGTACATTTATTCATATAAGATGTCAATATGCCAAACTGCCGTACAGTTTTTATCTGCAAGAAAACAAAAGGAAAAGACGGATTATTAGCTGGACGATTCGGACAATAATACTAGCCCAAGAACATTTGCATCTGATGTCACAGGCCAACATATTAAATTAGGCGGCATTACTATAGGAATATCCCTTTTCTATAAACAGGATATTTCAGGACCTATCCAAGTCTGAGGCAATAAAAGTTAAACCTGACAAACGGATAAATTCGTCTAAACTACTAACAAACAATTAAAAATCGCTGCCAACCGAGTTAAGTAAACATCCGGATATTTTTGAAGAAAGCAGACAAAAACATGTTTGTAGTTTTAAACAAATCTGATTATAATACAAATATCGAACGAATACTTGATGACCACACCCAATTTTTAAAATAACAGTAATCCTCCTATTATCCAACTGAAATTAAAATTCAACAAACTAATCATAGACAATAATAGAGAACAAGAAAATTTAGAAGTTATCAAAATATTTGTGATTATAAAACAGGTTATATTTATGGAAACACACACACACACACACGCATATATGTGTGTGTGTGTGTGTGTGTGTGTGTGTGTGTGTGTGTGTGTGTGTGTGTGTGTGTAAAACGTGACAGTGTTCCCATGGTTTTTGTTCTGCGTTCTGCTTTTAGTAATTTTTATGGTTAACCTCGAAAATAATATATTAATTTAGAAAAAAAATCCCCATCTACCTAAGATTTGTTGATGTTATCCTCATCTTAGTAAAAACACTGATGAAAATCATGAACTACAAAAAGAATTAAAAACAACTCTTCTTAAATTCACATATAACCTATACTTAACAATAATAACAAAATTCTTTTTCCTTGACAGACACCAATAATAATGCATCAACTGCCTCTCCAAATAAAAAAAATACCACCAATTAACGTATTGCAAAAAAAAATAAATTATATATCAATTTAAATGTCAATTAGGAGATTGCAGCTCTGACTAAAAAGCTAATAAATATGTTAGTTATACCATAATCATGTCATCAAGAAGTCTTACTCTACACACACATATATATATATATATATAAATTAAAATTATATCCTTCTGTTAATATTTCAATTATTAACTATGTTAACTCTCTTACATTGAAACATTTAAATTTGTGAAATTGATGTTATGCTCATGTGCATATTCACGATTGTAATAATTAAAACACAAAAAAGTACTGGTACATCATGATTTTTTTCAAATCAGTGTTTGCGATTTTGCGCATGGCCTGAATTGTTAACGTAACCACAACAAGCAAAATATTATTTCGGACAAACACAATTATTTATTTATCAAAACCATGATGATGATAGTAGAAAATATCGAAAGTACTCTGGAAAAAAATGAATAAATATAATCACATTACCTTTATGTCTTCTTTAATCATGACACATTAGAGCTTATACGTGATTTAGATAGGATTTCTTTGAAAATAAATAAAAATACATGTGTAAATTGCTTAATCAGACATGTTTACATATATACACACACACACACACACACACATATATATATATATATATATATATATATATATATATATATATATATATATATATATATATATATAACCAATTAACGCGAACAAATATTAAACATATTAATAAACCACTCCCGTTAGAATAGACGAAATAGAAAAAAAATAAAATACATGAGAATCAAGTAAAAACGATCAACTCAAATAAGTAAATAAAGTAAATAATAATAAAGAAATTAACAAACCAATCCAAGCAAAATTACCGTCAGAATAGAATACAACAACCAATCCAAAAATTGGACGTAGAAATAGCTATAACTGCTATATATCGATAAAAAAGCACTACGTTACTCAAAAATCCAAAATCAAATAGAATAAATAAAAATATACAAAATAAGTAAATAAATTTAAAAAAATAATAAAAATTAATCCAAATAAATAAATAAATGAACAAATTAACAAATCGCTCCTGCTAAAATAACCGTTAGAACTAATAAAAATAAGCATAAATAAGCAAAAAAAAACAAGTAAAAAGTAATCAATAAAAATAAATAAATTAAAAACTGTCCACCCGCCAAAATAACAGAATAGACTGCGGCAAGCAATCTAAACATTGGACGAATAGCTTTAATTATCTTCCCAGACCAAAACAAACTATTAAATAAGCGTCCCAAGCTAACCCTCCCCGCCCAATTTTTTACTACGTTAATAAAACTTCAAAAATCTAAAAGAATAAATAAAACAAAATGAAAATCTAAATCAAAATAAATTAGCCGAACAAATAAGTAAACAAACAATCCACTCCCGCAGAATAGATTACCCACAATGCACCACTGACCCACATATATAAATAGCCGAAGAAAAGTCCAGCATTCGCGGCATGACGAATACGTCCAGAATGAAACAGCCTGTCGCCGCTGAGTGTTGATTTCAATGTTCACTTTTATATTTATATTTACGTACGCCCTATCTCTGATATTGAAAACTTTATCCCATGACTATAGCACACCTTAAACTATATTTCTTCATATATATATATATATATATATATATATATATATATATATATATATATAGTAGTCATAGTAACAGCTTGCAAGCATTTAAATATCGATTTATTATTATTATTATTATTAAAAGAGACACTGAAAATTTCTCATCTTAAAAGATTTGGGAAGTGGGTCTAGTCTAGTCTTACTCTATACACACACACACACACACACACACACACACACACACACATATATATATATATATATATATATACACACACACACACACACATATATATATATATATATATATATATGGGGAGGAAGATTTGGTGAAGTGGGTCATGTCTAGGATTTCTATTGTCTAATGACAATAATAAAATAATCCACACTTATGGAAAAATAAACCTGTGTTTTTATTGCCTGACTTTTGCCTGACTTTTTGATGTTGAAAGTCAATTTACTAAGTCATTTGTGTGAAAATATTTAATATTTTTTCTTGTCTTAAGAACAAACGTGGATTGCTTGATCTACAAATATAAAACATATATGAATTAAGAATTGTGACATATCTACAGCTACCTACCTATCTATCTATCTATCTATCTATCTATCTATATATATATATATATATATATATATATATATATATATATGTCTATCTATGTGTGTGTGCGTGCCTCTGTATTTGTGTAATATCACATGTTTCATTTAGTATCGTTCTTTGAATGAATTACTAAATACCAATCTCCATGTTAAGTGGAAAAAAGGTAAATTAGTAAGGTGACACACACAAACAAGCGAATATGCATTCTACCAAAACATAATTGATGTGATGAAAGAGAAGACATATAAATCGGAAGATGCCGAGTAAAATTAATGTGAAATTATATTGTAAAATCCTAAAAGAGTAGGCGAAGAAAATAAGAGTTAAGGTTATCCTTAAGGTAGGACATATCTGATGAAAACTCAGCCTAAAAACATTATTTAGTGCGATGAAAAATTTGGTAGAGTATTGCTGTCAATTGCCTGCTTTTGAGACAATCAAGCTTCGGTGATGCCTGCAATATCGAAGAGCAGCGCCCAGAGTGACACGAGTCAAGCGCATCTATTGGATTTTATGTTTAGTTAGGCAAACTTAATATGGGAAAATCCTCGTCCGTTTCTCTCCCTAACACTACCTTCATATTGATAATGTCTGTTTCTTTCTTGAGAACGACTTCCCTCTGGCTATCTTCACTACAAATGCACAGGGAATGCGGAACGTACTTACGCATACACTGTATGCTCTTTAGTCTTTTTTCACACCCCATATATATATATATATATATATATATATATATATATATATATATATATATATATATATATACATAGAGGAAATAATAAACATAACTATCAATCACTCGGCAGGCAGCGTGCGAAGGATAGGAAAAGTTACACTGAGGTAAAGACAACCAAAAATATATATCCATATATAAGTTTGACTTTGTTCGTATATATTCAAATCGTATATATAGCGTCTTACTAAATATACTTTTCATCATTAGAAATTGGAACTGCAAAAAGAGAAATCTTGTCATAGCTTCATACAATAAAGAACAATTTTGGATCGACTACATTGTGTACAGAGAAACGAAGGGCAAATTGCAAATGCTTATGATGAATTTATATTACATTGCACCTCATCAAAATTAAAGTTTAGTTTAAT
Source organism: Acanthosepion lycidas (assembly GCA_963932145.1). Classification (NCBI taxonomy): domain Eukaryota; kingdom Metazoa; phylum Mollusca; class Cephalopoda; order Sepiida; family Sepiidae; genus Acanthosepion; species Acanthosepion lycidas. The sequence goes on along the minus strand of OZ010573.1, from coordinate 78,565,338 downwards.
TTTAATGGAACAGTGAGTTTATTATGGTTATTATATTATTAAAATTGTTTTATTTTTCCATGTTTTAAAACAATGAGAAATTTAAAAGCATTTATATGGCGTTAATCATCTGTTATTTTCCAGCTAATTGAATTCTCAACGCGTTGTATTCCTTTTTTAGAGGTAGAATTTACACATTAACAAGAGGGAAAAATATAAGCTAATAATTTGTGATTTCTATACCCAGCTGCTGAATTTTCCTATAAAATAAATAAATATATAAATACAAATGAAAGAAATGGATCTTTCTTTAAATAATTTATAACATTTGTTAGAATTTTGAACCAATGAATTAATACTGCATTTCTTTCTTTTTATCAGAAAATAGTCTATGTTGTAATTGATAATTGGATAAAACCTTATCAGAATATGAATATGTAAAAGAAAATAATTAGCATACTAATAAAGCAAATATATAAAGATGAAAAAAAAACATAACATTTACCCTTTCACTCGTACTTTCCGTCTTCAAGGCAGTTGATCGTGAACAGAACAATTTACGGACCCTAATTGCAAATTTACTCGAATAAATATGGCATTAGTGCTAAATACACATTCATAACAGGTTTCATCGGATTGTACTCAGGTCGAGAGTAGTTCGCTTGAAGTTTCATTGTGAGCTGCATCGGGAAATAAATCAATAGAGGAAAATGTCTACAAATATCATAAATGAATGAACCTTGAAAATTACGTTGTATTCCTATGTGTTAAAAACAAAAAGAAGAAATGTCTGCAAAAAGAAAAGAGAATATATGACCGGTCATTATGTTCAGTGAGATGAATAACGAAAAGCCTAAATAACAGTTGATGCGACGTACACAATTTACAATCATTAGGACAATGGATACTGGATAAAATGAGGACCAGAGCTTTTATCTTGCGATTCATTGCAGCAAGATGTTAGATAGAAAAGTATTCATATAAAAATGTATGCAAATGCAACTGTATTCATAGAGTATTAATTCTGCATATGCATTTACATAGGTCTACATATTTGTATGCGGCATGGTTGTATAAATATTATTAAGAAACATGAATTTATGTCTACCTTTCGGGAATTATCTATCTATGTATGTATCTATCTATCTATCTATCTATCTATCTATCTATCTATATATATATATATATATATATATATATATATATATATATATATATATGGTGGGGGGAAATACATGACAAAGTGGAAAAAGTTTTCTTGTGACACGTTACATATTTTAGGAGATCATCGGACTAAATTTAATACGTTGATATAACGCATCGCAAGAAAACTTTTTTTCCAATTTGTCATAAATCTTTCCTCAATATTATTCTTGACATATAAAAATATATATCGTTACCTCATACACACACACACACATATATATATATATATATATATATATATATATATATATATATATATATGTGTGTGTGTGTGTATGTATGTATATGTATGTATATATATATGTATATGTATGTATATATATTGTGATTGTGTATTTGGGCAGTAATCATTCATTTATGCATGTTTCATTAAAAACGACAGAAAAAAGTACTACTATTGAGCTTTTTATTTAATTTGGCGGATTATATTAGTTTGGGTGTACATGTTACCATTATGGTCATAGAATGGGACTTTCTGACCACAGCTCTATTAGAACCCATTAAAACACACACGCAAGCTTACCAGACTCCACTCGAAACCTACTAATAGAAAATACAAACATAATAACCTCATCTAACTGTAAAAATAAAGATTAAAATAATGGAAGCTTTAATAATAAAAAGACAAAGCCAACACTTAATAATATTAACTACAAAAATGGCAAAAATATGTTGTGTCCGGAAAATAAAACATTTCTATAACTCACTAAAAACATACACACAGCACACAGACGCAATAAAACTGAAAAAAAAAAATAATCCTTGATAATGGCTAAAGGTGTAGCCGAAAGCGCTCGGAACTATAGAACAATTCGACAGTTTCTACACATCCTGTGTCCAAATAGAAAACACTTGTTCGAACAGAAGAAAAATTAAATAATTCGTATTACCTTGTCAGTTGTTTCAAATGAAGCATTGCTTATTCATTATTTATTTATCACGAAACCACAATTTCTTTAAAGATATGTATGCGTGTGTGGACAGGAATATGAACATAGGAATAATGATGTTTTTATAACAGCACACTCATGCAAACATCCTTTTATGAACAATAATGTAATTAAAATTTCGCATTTTGTTTTGAATAATTATACTTCGAAAATACTTTTACTTCATCAGATTTTATTATGCAAGTCAATGTTTTGACAAACCAGCCGATATTGGTCAGATTTTCTAAAATATATATAGGTACTTCCAAAGAAACGCAATAGCTAATCTTTATTTATTTTTTTTTTATTTTATTTTTTTTTTTTTTTTTGTAAAGAAAAGTCTCTCTTGAAGTTTTTATGTTATGTTTTATTTCAAGCTAATAGATTACATTTAATATTTCTAATAACCAAATCATTTTGCTGTATTTCAAAACTAATTAAAATTGAGTAGAAAGAGTTATTTGTAATCGCTAAAAATCGCTAATTTTAGACATTTAACCCTCTCCCACTACAATGTGATTCTCTTTATTAAAAAAAATTTTAAAAATAAAATGTACTTTTCTGAAACATTTTTGAGGAATATTAGCTAATTTTATATTAAATTAATCTGATTTTAATATGTTTTTAGTATAAAATTTGAAAAAATGCATTTCATTTACACATATGTAGGTGTTTTGAGCTGACAAATCTATTGACAAATTGGCAATTTGTTTTGGGGGAAGGTTTATCTTGAAATAATTTGTAGAGAATACTGAGTTTTTGTTCAAGATTCTTCTTGTCTCAACTATAAATGCCTTTGTCAACATAATCCCCTCAAACTGCGTACATTGCCCTTGTGAATGGAAATAGGACCGTTGTTTTCTGTTAGTGTATATATTTGGGATGCGGTATGGAATGTTTAAGTGATTAACGCCCATTTCTTCACATCTGTGTTTTTATAAAAATTGAGCCTTGTCTAGAAAGGGAATAAATAGATTAATATTCATTTCAACATTATCGTACTCCAGATGAGGTTGGAAATGTTCTGGTATTGGCATCTTCACTCGACAATTTATGGACTGATGAAGTTATTCTATCAGACATAGCCATTCAGTGGATTTAGGGCTAGGAAGGCGTTTTTAATGGATGAGAAAAAAAACCCCTCTATTGATGTGTTCGTATACTGCTGTGAAGTCTACATAGCAGATATACACTTTTCTTTTGTAGAGGTAGGCAATTTTCTGTAGCTGTGTGATTACGCATATAACACACTCATTACAACTGCGAAAGTTAAAGTAGATTGTGAGGAGTTGATTTTAATTGAGATATCTCTGTTTCGAGAGTTACCGTTTTATTTTCGAAATTAATGCGCGATACACCCCTTACATTTTGGGATGCGCTTCTGACGCTAGAATTCCGTCATGAAATTTAGAAAGTCGTTTCGAAATTTGGGGAGAGGGCTACTAATGTTCAGTCTCGATGTAGCCTCAATGATGCATTCTGCAGCCAAGAGCTCAAAAGCACGTCAGATCTAATGACGATTTTCCCTAGGGGAACGCAGGATCGAATACTGCGGGAGAGCACGTATTTTTCTCTAATAAGATATCTTGGATAAAAAAAAAAAAAATCAGTAAAAATACTGTTTAATAAATCAACGGTACGTCTACACGAATCCAAGTATCCATTAAAAATAACGTTTAAATAATAAAATTCTGTCGGATTAATAAAAAAATCCATCGCATTTTCTACAAATTACCATATATATATATATATATATATATATATATATCATCGGTGAGGCGTTGATGAAGAAGTAGATCATTTTTGTAGGTCAGAGCCGATTGTACTGACTGCATAGTAATTTTGGTGAAGGGCCCTTTCGCTCTTGTCATTTGACTTCATCTTTTTCTCCTCTGGTGGCTTGGAAATTTTGCTTCCGATGGCGATGCAACATCGTCAGCTGGTACGGTCTTGTGCATGGTTTTCAAACTATTTAGGCTCCAGTCCAGTGGATTTCAGCCTTAAGTTGAAACTTCTTTCTTCGTAGAGGGAAACCCCGTGGTTTTCCCTGAAGTGAGCTCACTAAATAAGATTTGACGTTGAAATCTTGACTCCTCCATTCTTGCTACATGCCCTGACCATCGAAACGATGTTTAATGATCAGTGATTGGGTGCTTTGATTATTAGCCAATTATGTTTCTGTGCTGGTCAAACTAATTCCATTTAATTCCAAAATTAAACGAAGATTTTTCTGATGAAAGCATTATAAGTAACTAAGTACACACACACACACACACACACACACACACACACACACACACACACACACACACACATATATATATATATATATATATATATATATATAATTTCATTCCAAGTAAAGCAGTAGTCACTAGCATGCAACGGCTTACTGAGTATGAGAGTATATGAGAAAGTGAAAGTATTATTATGGAGAAAGAACAATAAAAGAAAGTTCCTTAAGAGGTTAGAAAATAACAATTGAAAGTGCATTTAAATTTTTGAAGATCAAAGATCACTGGAAATTAATAAACTGGAAGAGTTCCATAAGCGAAGAGAGGAGAATCTGTGGAAGAGGAAACTTACCAGAGAACTTATCTCTACCCATGTCAAATGTAAGATGATGAAACCTTATCGCCAATCTAGAAGTACGCTTAATCTAGTCGAGGTACCAAAACGCTCACCAGAAAAAATACCATGAAAAAATACCATGAAAATATACAGAGAAAAGTCACAGAGAAGCTACATTACGGCGGAGGGAAAATGACTGAAGTCGAGATTCCTGATCAGGACCAATAACGTTGCAGATATTTAAATATCTAAATACATAGCTGAAGCACCAGGCCATGTATGGCAGAGATATTCAATGTATGATTGAATGGCAGAGTTCCTTAATTTGACAAAAAGAGGACTGTATAGATGAACTGACTGAGCAGAAGATGAAACCTTTAGATTATCTGACAAACAAAAAGAAGTCGCTGTTCAAATATGTAGAATTGAATAAAACTATTTCTGGAACAGCGCAAAACAGATACCCGGGAAAGAAAGTCGTCAACCATCCGAAACCATGAAGAAACAAACAACAAAATAAAAAAAAAGTGAAAATCCACATGGAAAAGCTAAAGGAGAAATATAAATTATCAAGCATGTGGAAATATTTGAGAAGTCAGATGAAAATAGAAATCTTATCAGTTATCGGCTCAGTGGAGAATAAAGGTATCAGAACTAACAATATCAAAAACATAACTGATAAAATCTAGGAGTAGTCAACTGCCTCCTTAGAATAAAAATAAGATTCGAAACAGATCCAGGTTGACCACCTCATTGAAAAGGAAAAAAATCCGATCTACTACGGAACAAAGAAATAGAGAACAGAAAATAACAGAATACATATAAGAAAGCAAGTAACACCCGAAAATTTCATCTCATAATTTAAGATTTACTGAATTTTTAATGTATTTTTAATAACTTTTGCATTTTCAATAAATGAGCGTATTTAAGGACGGTTTTCATCTTCTATTATTTAACTCTCTGTCTGTCTGTCTGTCTGTCTGTCTGTCTGTCTCTCTCTCTCTCTCTCTCTCTCTATATATATATATATATATATATATATATATATATATACATATATATATATATATATATATATATATATATATATATATATATATATATATATATATATATATATATATATATATATATATATGTGTAAATTTCGTAATTAGCGCCGTTAATTTTCATAGGTTTATTTCTCGAATGAAATAAATCATTTTCGTTTGTAGTCGAACTTTTATATTAGTGTGAACAAGAATGAAGTAACATGTCAGTGTGTTAATCCTCAACCGCTGACTTGTCCTTTTCAGCAAGAGAAAGTAAGTTATCAATACGAAATATAATTTTTTAAAAAGTTATTCGTGGTGGTTTGGTTAGAAAAGAAGTCAAGTAACAAACAAGTGAAAGTAAACTCTTACATTACATCTCCGCCCTCCTCTCATCCCATCTTCCGGTTTTGTGGTTGACATTTGACTTCTTGCACGCGAGTCGCTGTAACAAAACTCCATCTGTCAAGAGCGACGCTCGATCTTGGAAGCAATTTTTAGTATTTCTCGACCTTTGACCTCTACTGAAAAAACAGAATGGATTGATTGGTGCACTTATCCGTAATCAGTAATAGTAAACGTGGATTTGTCCGACCTTGGATAACCAAAGAAGCGTGCTAGGTTGAGGTTGGTTTCGAACCTACGTCAAACCAGCTCCATGCACACATTCCAATCAAATCTCATTATACACCTGTTTCTTTATCCTTTTTCTCTTTAGATTTATTATTTCGCACTCACCAAAATTAACCGAATATATTTTACAGCATTTGTATTTCCATTTGTGTATGCTTGTAGTTAAAACATTTTTCATGGTGTATTTCATAATGAGGGGCAAAAAAAAAAGGTAAAACAAAGTTCGTAAATAAAAATATCGCTTTATCTAACTAAACATTTCTTACTGTAAATTAAATTTAATTTTTCTGCTCACTTTTTTGCGCAATGCCTCAATCTCTATCCCGCCTCTCCTTCTCATTTTTGCTCTGTCTCTCTCACTATCTATCTATCTATATCTATCTATCTATCTATATATATATATATATATATATAAATGTGTGTGTGTGTGTATGTGTGCGCGTGCGTGTGTATGTGTGTGTGTGTATCTATAGATTATCTATTTATCTGTCTGTATATTTGTATGTAAGAATATCTGTTTGCTTCTAACTATCTTTCACAAGCAACGAGAAAATTGCAGGAAATGAAGAGAGAGGAAAAAGCCGGAAAGGCCAAACAAACCAAGGAAGGAAATTCTATCTGCCAAAATATCAGTGAATTGTCATATGATTAGTTGCCCTTGAGTATGTTGGGACAATAAAGACAGACTGCTGACCTGACCTTTTACCGGAAGTTGGCAGGTTACACCTAAATCACGCTTTATCAGTTCAATTTTAACCTGATGCCTTCATGAATGTGACCAACATTATCATTAAATATGTTATTATTAAAGAGAGAACAATAACACTGAATTTTCCATTTATTTCTTTATTTAAATGTTAGCATTTTTTCCTACAAAATTCAATATAATGTGTATTTTTAATCTTGAAGGTGGTTTTATTAACAAACCTTGAGTTTATAACGAATAATTGAACAACACTTTTTTACTTGGAGAAGTAAATAATTCGCAACCACAATCACTTTCCGAAGATATTTCTTGTTGCTAAATATGTATTGTAAATTTTCTCACTAAATTGGATTCAATTATCCCTCTTATTTCAAATTCTTACATATTTACAGACGCTTCTACCTGAGTATTTCATTATTAATTCTATGTAGAACAGTCCACATCATATTACAGAAGATTTATTTTCTATACGTACGGATAGTTTATAAACTTTTTCACTTTTTTTCAATTTTACTCTTTAACTTGCTGGCAAATCCCCTGTTTAACAATCTTCTTGTTTATGATGACTAAATTTAAATTGAAACTCTACGTTATTTTATAAAAACTGTTACGAACTTAATTCTGTTTTAATATAATTACATTCTTTTTTAATATCGCATTTTTTATGGAAATATTTGAGTATTGGAAAAATAAGATATATCTCTGGAAAGTATATAGCCATTTATCATTAAGAAAAGTAGCCTCCCCAGAGCAGTAACCCCCTCAGTTTATTTTCCTGTGAATTTGCCATACTTAACCTTGCATCTTTCGTAATTTACAAACAACCCACAACATCCTCTTCCGGGATCGCCAAAAGCTTATGTCATCGCGTGCTCCGTCTTAATATTGCCTACGGTCTGAAATTTTCACACTTTTCATGGCGATTTTGTCTTTAGGAAAAACAGAAGTAGAAAGTAGGCAATCAAGGACTACATTGGAGCGTTGTCTTACCTTAATGATGGATGTTTTCAAATCTCCCTGCACGAGAAATAGGCATGGATGGTGAAGGCCGTGATAAAGTTGCCAGCCACCATTTGACCATAGCTAAAACTGTATTCTTATTACTGCACCACTCACTGGGCGAAAAAAATCGTTGTTGTATTCCAGAAGGAATGTTGACAGAATTGACCTTGATGTGCTCCAAACTTCATTGGACGTAACGTAATCACTCAAGGAATATCTAATGTGTTTTCTTCAGTCATAGCTGTAAGCACATAGGTATCTTCTGATTGGTTTCAGAAATTATATCAAGGCTACACAATCGCTTCCAGAACAATTTAAATGTGACTGGCTACTTTATAGACAATCCCCATAATTAATTATATTTCAATATCCTCAACTGTCATATAAAAATATTCAACGGTTATAACACAAAAGATTAAAACAGAATATTTCAAGTTTAACTTTTTTTAAATTAATTATTAGTAAATACCCTTTAGTTTTCTTTAAAACAAAGACGCCACCTTCTTTTCTCGATAATGATGCTTAAATAATTGGCACTGAAAAGTATTCACAAGACAAACAAAAAAACTATATTTTAAAACTATCAAAGAAGGATATCAGAAAATATGTTATTCTTTAATTTTTATCAGAATTAGGCTGTATTTAGTTTTCACAATGAGCTCTATTCAGTAAATTACAGCAGTTTTAAATTAAAAAATGTCAGTGTACCACCCCTAACTAAACGGAAGAAAAATCAATAAGAATACATCTATAGAAAAGAAATCGCTGCCAGTCTATAATGAGTCAACAAACGTCATACTGAAAACATTGAAATTATTTCAAAGAGTGGCCAGATGGCGCCGACATATCTGATGGTTCTAAATGATCGCGGCAACATCCTTGAGCGTATTATTGTCTAACTTTATGTTGATTTGCTTTATAACAGAAATCCTCGAACGGTAGATTTTCTCAGTTTTTGAAAACATCTTTTTGTTCTTTCTTAAATCCGAAAATTCTTTAGGCAGACATAATCAAACACACGTTTTTGATGTGTTCACATTTCAAAATAACCAGAACGAATAATATGAACATCTAATGTTGATCATAATAGCAATTCAATAAGTTTTCTCTCAGTTATCTTGTTTTTGTCTCTTTCTTCTTAATATAGCTGCAGGTATTAGTTCAAATCAATTGTTGTAGGGCCCTGTAGCAATAATCTTTTGTCATATTTTTGTTGGCTTAGAATCTCTCCGTATTAATCCCATATAATAATAGAAATACGTGACAGGTTAGATTACCGCATATTTTTCTTTTGATTAAAATTCGAAACAAGAAGTTAGATTCTGTTTTTTTTTTTTTTTTTTTTTTTTTTTTTTTTAAATTCTGAACGAAACTTTCATAACTATGATCGTATTGTTCTAAATTATACGTATGCACTTCTGCAGGAACACATGCACACAATCATTGTATAATTGTGAACGAGAAACTTCGTAGGAAACGTTGATATCTAAATAAAAATCATGTAGAAAAATACATAACCTATTGAAGGAACTAACTAAAAGTCGATGTTCACATTCATCTTCTTAAATGATAGTTTATAATGCGTAGTTTTATAGAAATGAGAGATTTATTCTTGAGTAGTAATTAAATGTGCCTAGCTGATTATTGTGTACTTCTTTAAGATCGTAAAAAAGAATGCCGAGAAAGATCTGAATTTTATAAAACCTATACATAGAATACGAGTAAATGCAAAAAAATACTTTTTCTACTGTAATTTGTGATTAAGAATAGGTTTCCTGCTTGCTTTTTATTATATTTATTTACTAAATTATGTCATATCGACTGATTAATTTGGGTTTTGTTTCTTCGACGTCATAAGACCATGAATAATATATTTCAACAATATAAAGATGTTCAGATTTTGATTAATATTTTTGAAGTTCATTCATCCCAGTTAATTGTGTTGCGATTATTCCCATGATCATCTAAATTTTAATAATACGAAATTATTTATACTATTTTTACATTTGACACCAACAGAATATCATCGCTTTCACTAGAGATCTAATTCAAGAAAAACGCATGTAAACTGTAAAACACTCTTCATTATGCTGGTTGATCACTGTTGTCAAAATAGTCCGGATTTTTCTTTGGATTTACACTATTTCCAATTCCATATTTAGGCATTAGACACAGTTCCAACCACCATAGAACGATGTTCCGTTTCGTTTTACACAAATATTCCGTTCACTATAAAGGTCTAGCTACTTCTTCATATTTGTACTTTTTTTTAATGTGATATGAGGTGAACATCACACTGACCCACCCACCCGCACCACCACCCGCACCACCACCCGCACCACCACCCGCACCACCACCCGCACCACCACCCTGGCATTTCTTTAGGGCATGATATATTGTTTTCTTGAATATGGCGAAAATTTCATGTGGTTCTAAAACAGACTTTATGTATATACTATTTGATGCTATGTTCGTTTACACAGATCACGGAGACAGCATGACTGGTTTAGTTGCTTTCTAAGTCAACGATATATTTGCTTATACTATGCCTGTCTGTCACACCTCAGGATATGTTATGCTTTACCTGCTTTGAATATAATATAGTTAGTTATTGTATAATACGTCTAGGTTACCATTATTAGATATGTACTTTATCATTTAAAATGTCCTCTGCACGCACCAGTCGATATCGCTTGTCTCTTAAATGCTTATGCATTTGCTTTCTTTCTATTTCTGCTACTTCTATTTTGGTTTACTGTGCTTATGTTTCCGAAGACTTAACCCCCTTCACACCGTTAACTTTCATTTTTCGTTTGATAATTGCCATGATATTATTTGGGATTGAGAGTGGAGTGGTTTCGCGTTGCCTTCTCCACAGAGATAGAACGAATATATCGCTGTGCTCTTCCAAGACGAAAGAGAACAACTGGCAATCCGCAAAAATATCGACGGACTGGAAATATTAAAAACCCAATTGGAAGCTGCACTGGCCAAATTAAATAAAAACAAATCGGCAGCGACTGATGGAATTTTAATAGAGACGCTGGCATCCTTAGACGATTTTGGCATAGACAAAGAAATAATGAATGAAATCTACAACAGTGGTGACGTACCGAAATACCTAAGCAGATCTATTTTCATAGCACTGCCTAAGAAACCAGGCGCAAACGAATGCTAACTCCACCGGACAATGAGCCTAATGAGCTATATAACACAACCCATCATCATCCGAATTTTGCTGAATAGAACGCGAAGCAGAATCAGGCCTGAGACAGAACAAGAACAGTGTGTGTTCGTGAGAAGAAGGAACGTGTAATTCTTTCTTGAATATTACTTTTGCACATTTATCTAATCAGAAATCGATACTGAAACATTTTACAGTATTAAGGATACCTTACAACTCATTGTCGTCTTTGGCAAATAATTTTATATCATTCATGTAGAATCTGTGATTAAACAGTTTCTTTTTTTTACTTTTTATCCATAATTATTACTGTTTAGTTCCTGCAAAATGGGGATTATGGACAAAGAGAATAGAAGAGGTGACAGAGTGTCTCCTTGAAAGGTTTATCGTCGGATATTCAAACAGTTGGAAGTGGCTGTGCATTTGGTGCGATTTAGGGATAATGTGATTTTTCCACAATTCTCTGCTATATTTAAGGACATTTAATATCACTGATAAGAATGTGTACATTTCCAAAGCCTTAAGGATCCAAGAGTGTGGCAAACTGTCAAAGGCTTTAAAGTAATCTATCCAAAATCTGCTGGGATTTCTATTTATTTCCTGCAATTTTCCAGCATCATTTTATTTATTAGTAGTTGATATTCGTAACCATATGAACTCTTCTATTCCAGGGGAAGAATATTTGAGAAGAAATGTTCGTCAGGATATCCGTGATCAATTTATATGTAGTGGACAGACATATGTCTGTCCACCAAATATAAACTGATCACGTATTGGCCTGTTTTTTTTTTATCATCTGTTTCACCCGTTTTTGATAGTAGACATGTAATAGCTTCAGTGATCCATTCTGAAATTTCATTGGGGTTATTAATTAACATTGCGCAAGTTTGGGCAAGACATTTATAGATTGATGTCAAATGACAGAGCAAAAAGTTGACAACCTTGTCATTTTCTGGGTTTTCCATTTTAGGGGTTTTATTAGAGGTTGCTTAATATTATTCTTGGTAATAATTTTTCATTCTTGCACAGGTTTTTCTCCATTTTTTTCTTGTTCTCATTTGACTTACCCTGCATTGAGATTATATTCTTTTGGGCTGCACTAATTATTTCCAAAAACTTTTACACTTCTTCAACAGACAGTTGCTTTTTGACTAATATAAACGCTTTTCCAATTTCCCTGTAAAAGTTATTCAGGTCTGGAAAATCTTAATTTTCCAATAGAAACTACGTTTTTCATATCGTTTAGTTTTCTTGAATTCAATTTTTCATCATTTTTGTAAAAACAAAATAAAAGGAAAACTAACATCAAACACATTTTACATAGATAAATCTCATCGTAATGCTGTATTTGTGAGTACAATTCTTTTGTATTTCTTTAAGGCATGGACTGCCAGGGATCACTTCAGTGCGTCTATCGGACGCCCTCGCCCACTTCCGATCAAACCAAGGGCTCCAACTATAACTCTAATTATTGACGTCCTTATGTGCTGCATTTTTTGGATTTCCACTTCAAAATCCTTGTGTTTTGATAGTTGTTTTTTAAAGATCTTCAAACATACATTACAATCATCAGAGACTTCCATGTCAATAAGAAAACACTTTCTGTTTGTGTAGTATTTGATTACGATATCTGGGCGATTAGCCTTGATTGCTCTGTCAGTGTCTATTGTAAAGTTCCATAAAATTGTTACAGGTCATATCTCTGTAACCGTGTCTGGGTAATGTTCATATCAGTTTTTTGTAGGTTCCTTCCTGTAAAAGTGATTATGTACCAGATATAGGTTCACTTTGATTTCTATTGTGTACAATCCTTTACTGTGTCATTAGCTGAGACGTATGTGAAGGTGAATATAAGCATTCTGTTTGAAAATACTCCGTTTTAAAGTGCTACTTACTCTACTATGTAGAGTATTTATATTCATTTTGCCTTGCTAATAATCTCTTGAATAGATGAGTATCTCCAAACAACGTAAACTTTTGGAAATTATGTAAGCAGTGGTTTCCGGTTTTTTTTTTTTAATTTTCTTGTCTATAGTAACATTTTAATTGAAACAATGGTTCCAAGCATCACCTGTAAAACAGTACTTTCAAAATGCCACATTTTCTTTCAATTTGTCATTCAAGATTGTAATATTTTCTTATTTTTTCTTACATTTTTACATATATTTCAGTTTGGTCATATTTTTGTCTATCAGAAGTCACACTTTTTATGTAGTATTTAATAACTATGTATGTCACATACACACACATAAATATACACACACAAATATGCACACACAGAAATATGCTCGCACACACACAAATATAATCATTATTGCTTTTACATGTAAATAGGTATTTACTACTATCAGAATCAATGATGTAATAAACTAAAATAAATTGTTTGAGTTTTATTTTGGCCCATGTTTTTGAATACTGAAGTTCATTTATCGCATTTGATAATATTGAATAATTTATTTAAAATATCAAATTAAAATGACTTAATTCTCAATATAATTTCACCTCAGTGGAAAACACGCATGAACCTTATCTTCCGTTAATAACTAATATACTTTCTTTTCCAAAAACAAATGGTTTACGTTAATAATATTTAATATATTCACATGTAAGTATTCATATATAATTATTTTCTATTAAAAAGGCAGATGTTTGTAGTTTTATCACAGAATATTGTAGTTTTCATTTATTAAAAATATTTACTATGTCTTCACTTTTAGTTTTGAGATTAAATTTTTTGCACAAATTTGAGTTAATGTGCTTCACCATCAAAATTGAAACTTACACCGAAAATCATGTTTTTTCTATATACAGTCGGCTATGATAAGTTTTTAGCCACATTTGATTAAAGCAATTTTGGCATGTTTAATAACGTCGTTTCTTTTTTCAGACAATACTATGTTAGTATCTAGCTACTCTCATCTATGAAAAATAGATGACTTATATCTTGCAATGAAAGTTCGTGGAATTGAAGAAATTAGTGAATTTCAACGAGGGCAAATAATAGGATGGCTTCAGTGTGGCAAGTCAAATAGAGAAATTGCTAGGTTTTACCAGGTTAATCATCAAACGGTTAATACTATTTTTGATACATTTAATCAAGAATGCCATTGTCGAGTGGAACAACATTCAGGAAGACCACGCATCGTGTCTGAGCGAACGAAAAGAGCACTGAATGGGGAAGTCAACAGAAGCCGTCGTCAGAGCCCCAAAGATGTCGCCAACAGGATGGAAATGTCGCCATATGCAGTGAGAAAGACACTGAAAGAGCTAGGCTATCAAGGAAGAGTTGCAAGAAAGAAGTCCCTTGATTTCAGAGATTAACAGGAATCTTCGTATGGATTGGGCGAGAGAATTCGAGAGCAAAGATTACGAATTTTGGCAGTCTGTAATTTGGTCAGGTGAAAGTAAATTCTGCCAATATTCGAATTCGAGATATTAAACCTCGATAAATCTCGAATTCGAATATTGGCAGAATTTGCTTTGAAGAAAACAGAATATTGGCAGAATTTACTTTGGTGAAATCAGAATATTGGCAGAATTTACTTTGGAGAAATCAGATGAGACTTGGAACACCGGATGTCTGAAGGCAACCGTGAAACATGGAGGGATTTGAGTAATGGTGTGGGGTGCTGTCTGGTTTGGAGGTAAATCTGAGCTGATTCTTGTTGATACGCGGTTGAATGGCCTAAAATACTGTCAAATATTAGAGAAATGACTACTCCTACTATTTGAAACCAATGAAACTGACAAGAATGTTTACCTTTTTAAAGAAGATGGAGCACCATGTCATACGAGCAAAGTAGCAAAGGCCTGGAAGGAATCGCAAGGAACGACGTCACTGCCATGGGTAGATCAAAATCCTGATATGAATCCAATAGAGCAGGTTTGGGAGTATCTTGACCGAAGACTTTGAGAGCGTGCAACCAAAATCACATCAGTGGCAAGCCTTAAAGAAACATTGCTAAAGGAGTGGCAAAATATGGCTCAGGCGATTGTTGGTACCTTGATCAAATCCATGAAAAATCGAATACAAGCACTGTGACTAGCAAATGGAGGACCTACGCCATACTAGTTCCAAATACTGTTTGTTTATGTTGAATAGGGATTAAGTAATTAAATTTTGAAATTGGATGTTGTTTATTTCTCCTGGCTTAAAACATTTCTTAGGCCACTGTATATCTATTTATAATATAAATGGATAAAGGAGGAGGATTAAAAGTGTCACTAAAAACAAACTATCCTTCTGGATAAGAAATGATTAAAGTAACTGGTTCTTTAGGATGAGACAGAAGATGCCTTCGTAAAGTAAATGTATATATATACTTTTACTGATATGTGTTTCGAAACTTATGAAGCACATTATTGCTGACGGGTGTTAAATGACAAATTACTACCGGCTAATTCCTCAACACTCTCGTGTGAAAGATTGTGTTTCTTTTTGTGTGTATTTATCCAATAAACTTACTTTATAAACATAAATACTTAATGGGCGTTATATCTAAATTCTCAGATTTAATTTATGAAACAAAACTCACTAGAAGGTGAAAATTGTTTGAAAGATTCAGGGAGAAATTAGCCTAGAGGAAAAGCCACTATTTTGATTCCCAAACTAGTATGTCTGCATAAATTGTGCTAATTATATGAGGAGGGAGATAGTTCTTCAACTAGGTGTAGTTAGTTATCAGATGTTTATGTACAAATGACCTCAAACGCATAAACCCAATATAGTATGTAAAAAAATAAAAGTGGTTTGTGTGTGACCGAAAACGCACGGTCATCAACAAGTGAACTCTAAAATTACAATACTAACTCGCTATAAATAAGACCTGTATGTATTTTATGTCTCCAACAGAAAGCAGCAGATAAACAACCAAGGTTGACAGCATGAAGAGAATACATTCCAGGGAGATTCTTCAACTTATCATGCATCCTGCATAACTTGAAACATTGAATTATAACACTTTCGTTAAATAATGCCTGACAACTGAAAGGGTATTTTCTCGCATTAAGATTTTGCAAGTTTGTATACACAATATTCAGTGGGGATGTAAATGAATAAATTAAACATAATTACTGCTTCTTGTAACATCATCAGATAGGAAGTATTTATTTTTCTCTTCTAAGAACAGTTAAAATATACACTATATAATTTTTTTTGCATTAGATTTAATAGAAACTTAAAGCAAATATGTAATAAGTGGAATGAGTTATCGTTTAAAATATATATATGTGTAAGCCTTATAATAAATTGCAGTGTCTTCGAAGACAACTTCGTATAATCACCGGTATACTAGCATAATCTTTTATTCCATTATTTTAGTTCATAACTGATATTCACTAATGTATTCATATGCATTTTTCTTTCAGTTGTAAGACTTTGCATCATCATTGCCATTACAGACAGCAAAATATAGCTTAATATGAAAAGAGACATTGTAATTTTTCCTTTACGCAAATTAAAAAGTCGATCTCTAACTTTTGGGTAAACTTATTATGATCACAACGCAAAAGCACAGACATAGATAAACATATCTATCTATCTCGATATATATATATATATATATATATATATATATATATATATATATATATATATATATATATATATATTGTGTTAGTATGTTTCAATCTATAAAGATGCTAGCGCAACTCTAAAACACTGTTACAATTGTGGCTGAAAACATCAAAGAATTTAAGATCAGAGCCGTAAATTTCGCTGCCAAGCGCGGACAAACCACAGGCACAAATGTGATGGATATATGCGAGATAATCTAATTCTGGAAGTATTTTGACCGGAGCTGACCTGTTAATCCTTAGAATAATGCACGCTGTGCGTGGGTAAACTTCCATCAAAAGGTGGGTCTATGCCAGTGTCCGTCAGAGTTATCAGCTTATGAATAATGGAGCATTGTCAGCCTCTACGTCGGCTCATCTTCGCGGCTTTAAATGCTGTCATAATATTAGCAAGAGGAATAACGCTGGCGGAATGATACAATCTCTTAATGCAGGTCTCTGAAAAAGCTTTTGCTTTGTCAGGAGAAACATATACTTACACACACACACACAAACATATATATATATATATATATATATATATATATTATATATATATATATATATATATATATATATATATATATATATATATATATACATACATATATATATATATTTATATATATATATATATATTTATATATATATATATATATATTTATATATATATATATATATATTATATATATATATATATATATATATATATATATATATATATATATATATATATATATATATATAACGCCACTGTATACATGTATGCAGATTCTTTCTCTTGTGAAAGAATCAAAACAGAAAGAATATGAACAGCATTCAAGTTGTCGCACCTCCCAAATATTCATATACTGCTCTTATTTGTTTATTGAAATCAATGGAATCTCTACCACCAAATCCTTTCTTTGTTTTGTTTAAAAATCAGTATGCATGAGTATATATTTATAATACGTTACACTTGTTTGAAAAATAATATTTTGTACTCAAATATGAAAAGGGTGAGAATGAAGCCTTCACTCTCTGCTTATCTGTTACATAGATCCTTATATTTAAAAAAGAAAGGTGGCTTGAAATCATGCAAACTGAGGAGGTTGTATATTTGTGTAAATACGTAATGTTCTCGTCAGCGGAACTTGTGCTATTCCAATGCATGTTGTATCCTTATTCTGGGATATGTAACTGAAGCAATACACCTTTGTTGATATATTGTTCATGAGATTATAGTATGATAATGTGCAATAATTCACTACTTTTACTTCCAAATTTATCTTTGGTGAAATGCGAAACAGATCTTTTTTCTAATATTATCTCATTTTCCATAGCCGTCTATGACTAAAAAATATGCTTACGACATACTATTTCATTTACAATAGTGATGTCATGAAAGCAATTATCGAGCAAAAACTAGCTCAGTACTTGTTACATAGAACATATTGACCTATAACTCCAACTTAATAGAAATGAAAGATGGAACCAATTTAAACGAATATTTCTAAAAATAAAAAAAGTAATATTTGAACATGCGTATTAAATGCAAATATATAGTGAAAAAAGACTATATGCTATTATTGAATTATTTAATTTTATGCAAAGCAATATTTAGTGTAAAAATGAGCTTTTGTTGATGTGTGTAGCTATTCTACTCATTTAAAGTTTGTAATACGCAGGATATCGCAAAAAATGAAAACAAATTTCTAAGGGATAAATAATGAGCTAAATTTTTGAAAATTTGATTTTGACGCCTTTTGATTGCGATAAATGATCAAATATTTCCTTTTATGATAGAGATAAGGATGAAAAATCGGAATTATTGTAGCGGTATATGTATTTTTTTTTTTTTTTTGCAATGGATGGTTATAATAAAAGTTTCCATGATAGTATGGATTATATTGGCATTTGTATCAATATCATTTTATGGTAGATTCGAAAACCATATGCAGATGAACAGAACGCAGTTGATCAACAAGACAAAATAAACACACACACACATATATACATATGAGTATAATATATATATATATTGTGTGTGCATATATATATGTGTGTGTGTGTGTGTGTTTAAATATATGTGCGTAATTTTTTGAACGCATATGAATGTGTATATAACATGGAATCGTATTTTATTGAAAAGCTTCTAAACTAATCACCAGGGAATGCTGGAACGTAAATACACACAAGTTTTACTTGCTTCTTAGATATATAATTTCAGTCTACATAACTGAGCATACCAGATTTTAAATCGATCAATCATGGTAATATTGCATCTAAATAATTTAAAAATATTTTCATGAAAAATAAAAGACAAACATGAGTGGATGCCGAAAGGTCACAAACCCATCCATTTATCCAAATCTTAGCAAATCACCAAATATCAGAATTTATTCTTGTTCGAGATAAGAAAATTTCAGTAAAAGGTCATTTTCCTTTGTAAGTACTGTAGTATATTATTTATTTTAGAACATGATTAATCATGGCTCTCCATAGCTTTCGTTGTCTTCTTCTTCTTCTTCTTCTTCTTCTTCTTCTTCTTCTTCTTCTTCTTCTTCTTCTCTAATGATATATCAAAATATTTTAGTTTTGTCTTCCTAAATGCTAGCATGTTGCTATACCTATACTCCTAAAATCATCTCGTACAAAATTCTAAACATAAAAAAACAGACCCATGAATTTTTCTTCATTGAAAAATCTTAATGTTTGCCTTTTCTTTCTTAAAGTATTTCACCCCAAACAAGACAGGAATGCCTCTAGCACTGAAGTGGCTACAGAAAATGGGAGCAAGAGTAAAGAGACGTGATAGAGGAAAGGATGAAGAGAAGGACAGGGAATTAAATCAAGGCATCTGAAGATGTCGATTGACACAGCATTTGAATAATTGCAGGTTATAGCTATCAAGGAAGAAAGTAAGACGAAAGGAGTTCCACAGACGGGAGCTGAAAGACATGAAGCTACTGGAGTAGAACAGACGGCTACATTTAACAGTTTCGATAGTGAAAGGGTGGGACTGAGCTGCCAACCTAGTAGCAGGCTTAAATTTATGCAGTTTGGGAACCAGCGGATGTAGCTCGTAGGAGCAGTTACCGTGAAAGTATCTGTAGTAAATACAGAGGGAAGCGACGTCACATCTTTGAGAAAGTGACTGTTGACGAGATGCCAGATTAGAATCAATCACATTTCATATCCGTCTCTGGATTTGTCGAGGACCTTGAGACGAATAAATACATAAATAATTTATTTTTTTCTTTATTTACGTATTTTAATCGTAAATTTATTTGTTTTATTTTTTCTCATTTTTACGTATTTCGTTATTTTAAGCGTGTTCCAGAACTATCTCTTATCAATCCAAATGAGTTAAAAGTTGCCAACGATTGGTCCCTGAAAATGCGTTGACCGAAAGCAGCCTAGGTCTGGATATTTAAAATGAAAGATGAACATAAAATTATGTTTATTCAAATCAATATATATATATATATATATATATATATATATATATATATATATATATATATATATAAAAGTGAACATAGAAGTCAACACTTAGAGGCGACAGTCTGTTTCATGCTATATGCAATCGTCAGGCCTGACGATTGCATATAGCATGAAACAGACTGTCGCCTCTAAGTGTTGACTTCTATGTTCACTTTTATATTTACACACGCTCTATCTCTGATATTGAGCACTTTATTCCATAAATATAGCACACCTTAAGACTATATTTCTTTATATATATATATATATATATATATATATATATATATATATATACATATGTATATATATATATGTATGTATGTGTGTGTGTGTGTGCATTTATTCACATCCATACGTGTTGATATAAAACTCATTTTTCCTGATACATTTTATATTTTAAACAATGTATTAGCTCCATGAATGTTAACAATATAATGGTTCTAACAAATTTTGCTAATGTCGGATTGAAATATAGGATCTCACAGTAATTGCATTTAGATCTATTGAATGTTTAAAGACCACATGATATATTATTAGATTTTCCACAAGGATCGATGCACAAAAAACATTGCTATATGAGCCTTGCACTTTGTTATTACCAATCGTTACGAATCTGAAATATTTATATGATAAACGTCTGCACTTACAAAAAGTAGTCTTTCGTTCCTGATGTTTTGCTCCAGTTATCATTGTCAAAGCTGAGCTGATAATATTAAAAATGTAGCCAATTTTAGGACATTTTCTAGATTTGCAGTCATTTCGAGGCAAGGAACAGATAACAAGGGCGATGAAAACTATTTAAAAAATGATGTACGTGGCACAATATTAGAAGTAATTATTTAACATTAAATAATGTGTGTATTATAAGCTTATAATTACACTTATAAGCTTCCAATATACACACTGAAATGAATTAGAAATGAATCAGTTATATTGATAACATTATAAAGAATTGATATACGATTTAAAATGTGATCTGCTGAATCACCTCTCAATAAAGAAGCACATGTCGTGTTAATTAATAGCATGGCAGTACTATAAAACCTGCAAAAAATAAAAGCGGCTTCTGTGGTTCATCCTGACTGCAGTACTCAATGCGTTTCAAGGGAACTTATTTTTCAATTTGGTCTACAACGAAGACATATCTCTTCATACAGACGGGATTAAAGGGTATATTGATTCATTTATGTTCCATATTTGAAGGTCTGCCCCGGCAAAAAAAGGCAAGTAAATGTACACGCCTTAAGCAAGAAATTATGCATTTTATTTTTGTAATATTTAGCTGATAATAATATCTAGTTATCGTTATCCCATCAATCTGTATGCTAATAGTAATAGTTATATTAGCTGTTTCCTTAAAAGATATGCAGCATTCATTGACCGCAGCCATTACTTCTGTCGGTTGAAATTTATAAAGTCTTTCTCATAAAAGATATTTCAGGAAAAAAAAACAAAGATTCTCAAATCTAGTAGCTATTTTCGCTCTTTCTAATATTAATGAGGTTTTCCGTCCTCACAATTTCATGCACACTCAAAATACCCCCCGAAAATTATACAACCTATTTATTTCAAGTCAGCCACACAGAAACGAGGAACGATAACGGCAAATTGCTAACTACAAAACACAGTTTGTTTTTTTTTTTTCACATATTAAACCATCATTGGATAAGCAATTTTTCATGAACTTTTCGTTTCATAGGTTGACAGCTGCTCAGACTCGCCGGGAACAAAGCTTTACATAAACAACTTTGTCGCCGCAACAGAAATAAATTATCCAGAACGAAATTTGCTCATATACTCTGTTTGAACTCCGTAAAAGTTCATTAACCATCAATGAATGGCAATGGATGCAAAGTTCACACAGGAGGAATTTAAGGAGACAATTCTGCTTAGTAGGATTTTCATGTCAGATGGAATATTGCCACATTGCTATTTATAACAAGCCAAAACCTAGGCGTTTTTTATGCTTTCAACCGTTACACCTCCGATGAACCGTGAATTGTGTCTAAGATCCAAATGTGCCGTGCCAAGAATATATATATATATATATATATATATATATATATATATATATATATATATATATATATATATATATATATATATACATACACGTGTGGCGGGTGTTTGTGCGTGAGTTTGAGAGTGGGTGAATTTGCTCTTTTACCAGGATCAAAGCTAGTCAGAAAATTGATACTATTTCTGTTTCTTTAATAAAAAATCATCATTCACCTCAAATTTAGCAATCGTCAATTCCTTCCCCAGTAAAAATCTATTGTCTCTTGACAACTTTCTATAACAACTAACATTTTTATTACACTCTGCTTTATTAGTGAAGACATATTGCAATTTTCTCAGATGTTTCATGCGTATTTAGTCATGGCATTTTATCGCGTAAATAGAGATTTTGAGATTTTTAAAAATTTTGCTTGAATATTATTTCCTTCGATGCCGTGTCGGTCTCAATATGGTAGCATTTTCATTTAATTTTGGTTTGATAAACGATATTGTCTATTTCGTAGTTACCATTGAGATTGCACAAATCTAATTTTCAACAATAGCAACTTACATTTTCTGTTTGCGTTTACGACCTTGTTGCTATGCTTCTTCTTTAATCTACCGAAGTTAATTATGCAAATTTAACTTTAATCGTGAGTAAGCTGAATTGTTTTATGATTCATTAAATTAATTACTCTTTAATTGAATTCCGTAAATTAAACAGGTTCTTAAGCTTACTTAAATTTCTTCTGTGTCGCTTCTGCAATTTAAATTCATTTAGAATTCTATTCGTCATGTTCAAGTTAAACAGAATACAAATCATTTACACGGCCTTGCGGGTGATTAATTATTTTTCAGTCTACAACCACATTCCAATAGACGAAACGTTGCTAGCCTTTCGCTGTTCTGTCGCTATTTTCATGACATATGTTAGAGGGGGCGCATTCTTTATTTCTACCTATTCAGACAATCACGGCTAGGACCCAATATGCTACATACACAGAATTGGCTGATCCTCATTCGCTTCATATTCTGCTAGAAAGGAGGAAATGACATTCAGTCACCTTCTTCTTTGAAACTGTTACTTAATGGTATAGAATCCAGAGTGGATGTTTCCTCGATTAGTATTATCTTAAAATGTTCACGTTTATAGCCACCCCTTTCGTAATTTCCAGTTCTGTCGATCGTTAGCGAATTTTAGTCACATTGTCTTTGTTCATATCGGATAAAATCCGAAAATGGCACTTCTGCTTCAAGTGCTCTCTATTCAAAAGGGCTCTTCTATATACTTTGGTTGTACATTTCTTGAGCAACGACGCAACAAATGCAGTTACTGTGTCCCTTATATTACTATGAAGATGTCTGGCCATTCTCCTTTAAACCCTTCATCAAGAAGTGATTTTTTTTCCTTTCTTTGACCAGTCTCTGAGATGGTTGTGCTTAAAAATCCTAGAGGATCAATAGTTTTTTAAATGCTCAGACTCCCGCTTCTGGCACATACGACCGTTTCGCGTTCAGATTTACTTAAATTCAACTTTCAGTAAAGTTACTATAACCATGTTTAAATGCCTAAACTAATAAATTTGCTGCCATAGACCGATGAGAAAACTGAGTGGCCAGTAATATATTTGTAATATTTGATAAGAAGCTGCCTAGAACTTACTCTCCAGCCGTAATAAAGTCCAAAAGTATCTCCGAGCTGATCTACCGTTATTTCCACGGAAAGTTCTCAGATGAACTACATTCCATGGTCCCACCAAGTCAAACCTTCACTGCAAATATACGCCATCCCACTTACATAGTAGAAAACCACATGCATTCCCTCCGTATTCCAGCAGTGAGCAGCTTCTTCCCGCGAACCACTGTCCTGTTGAACCGACTCTCAATAGGAAGTTTCCTCAATCACAACAATCTGTACCTGTTCAAGGCTATGGTTAACAATTATCTTTCACTCCGATATGCACAAATGTACTCCTAAAGTAACCCATTACCTCGAGTCCCCCCGGGTTTTGTAAAGAATGAATTTACTCATATATATATATATATATATATATATATATATATATATATATATATATATATATAATAATAATAATAAAAAGGCTTAAACAATAATATTCCATGGTCATAATTTATTCCATTGGAATCGTAAATACGATCCAATTCATCAGACCTACAAATTCAAAAAGAAAACTGAAAAAAACCTACTCCGGAAAGGAAAATAGAATTTAGGGAGAGTGTAAGTATGAGAGTGTGGGACGAATGTCAGTTCTAAAGAGAGGGGTAATATACGAGTGAATTTAACAGAGAGGGTTTTTTTTTAATTAAAACTAGGTGTGAGTGGAAGGGGGAAAATGATTGTTGTCGGATGTCTAATACATTAAAGATACTTTTCGTGGTGACATATACACACCATGGCCGATCAAATGTTAAAGAAGGAGGGAGAGGTAAGGAAAGAAGTGGTGGGGAAGAAAGATGGGGCGAGTGAAATTAAAATTGAAAGGGACGCTGTGTAATTGAGAAAATTTGACAAAAATAATATCGACTACAGGTTACAAATCAAATATAAACATATACAGAATAAATATGACGATCATCTAATCTAGCAAGGACCTATATTTTTATGTTCAAAACGCATGCAAATACACACATACACAATAACTTATACACGTATATACATACACATCGCCGTGTAGCTACATACACACATACATATACCCATGTACACATACACATATATCCAATATTCACACAAATACACACATACATATACATACACACACATATACACATATACATATATCTGATTCAATATCTTAGCTCTATCTCTGATACTAAGCGCTTTCTAATAATTACCGCGCATATGATATACAAATAATTACACCTACATATATACATATACACATACACATATACACACACACACCTCTCTCTCTTTCTCTCTCTCTCTATATATATATATATACATATATATATACACATACACACACACATACATATACACACGCATACATACATGTATATACCCACACATACTTACATACATTATCAATATTATCAATATATTTACCACTAATATTATCTATCTATCTATCTATCTATCTATCTATCTATCTATATATATATATATATATATATATATATATATATATGGGGAAATATATGACAAAATGGAAAAAGCTTTCTTGTGAAGCGCTTCGTCCTTTACGACTTCATCAGACTAAATTAGTCATGGTTGGTGCGACTACACATGGGCATGAATGGGGGATGATAGGTATTTTAGATTTTAATTATTAATATTTTTTATTTAGCCAATTTACACTTTTTTTAGTAGATATGCCACACTGTGATAATAGACGAGTCAAATGTTATAAGAGCCCGGGTGAAAATTTACTGTGGATGACCTAAATGAAGGCACTCTCTAGATATTTTCGTCGTAGGGAATTCTTTTCTCTTCTGATCAAATAGCTTTTTCCTTTTGTCAAAATTGTGGTGTTGTAACAACAGTGTTGTTTCAATACTGACAAATCGTACAGTTAAATCATAAACATCTGATAAACAACATTTTTGCCTTTCCGTGTGTGGTATAAATAAACAATTGAGATTCTTGAACATCCCACATAAGTTGACCATGGGAGAAAAGCGGTTCTGAAGGGTTAATGCCTACCACATTCAGGGACTTTTCCTGCGCTTTGTTAATGCTGATTACAACTTCAGTTTCTCCGGGAATTGAAGCCACTTGGGCTGCAAAGGCATATCCGAGGGGATAAGTGATATTTTAGGAATAAATATTGACTTACTGCTTGCTTTCCAGTCAAAATTGTCACCTCTTGGCATAATCATCTCAATTGTAATTTGCGTACAATTGCAAAGCTTCGGTGGATCTAGGGTTCTTAGCTCCAATCTTGAGGTACAAATTGTTAGGTGGGAAGCGTGCTGATGGTAGGCTATTGAAAAATCCAACTGGATAATTCACAGCTTCATCGGCGTTTAGTACAGCGCCAATAGAATTCTAACTGCGGCGCTCACCTGGAACTGCTCCAGAAGTTTGATGTTCAAATCATCAACAATCACATTATTTAAGCTAAAATGGCACGGGTTCTCTGACAGCTGCAGTCTGATTCTTCCGGTTAGGAAACACCCTAGTCATTATTCCCTTTAAATCAGACACCATATATCAAAAAGTTAAAATGACTCGGCCAATCTTGCTTGTCAAACCAAAGTGCTATTACCAACATCCAAAAGTTTCTTAGAAAAATTACCAGCTTCCTCATCGCCACGAATCTGCACTCTCATGTTTGTTGTGAGGCTCAGCTTTTTCACACTACTTCACAGTAGGAAGATTTTATACTGGCGGTTACTTCGTCAGATCTTGTCCCTTTCGGCATCACTACAAAGGTTTGTTTAAAGTCTCCCGCAAGCAAGACCGTTGCACCTCTCATGAACCGTGAGTTGTGTCTAAGATTCAAATGTGCCGTTTCAAGAACATAGAAAGAACATTTATAGCTCATTGTCGCCTCATCCCAGATGATCAATTTGCAGTCACTGAGGAGTTTGCCATTTATAGAACGACGACTGATGTTGCAGAATGTCTTCTCTTAGTTGAACAGGTCCAAAAGGAGCTTGAGGCATAAATGACATATGCCGTCACCACTTAGCAAGGTTTCAGCTATTTCTTGACGTCACTGCTAAAGCAATATGTGTCATTTGATGCAGTTTAGCCACAGGTATGTTGATAAATGTCTTGCCAGTTCCACCTGGTGCATTGAGGAAGAAAATCTCCTCGTTTACCTTCAATAATCTAAATAATCGTTATGTAGACATCCAGTTGGTCCTCCATCAGTTTGTGCATGTTATCAGCTATATACGCTGACAAATTGCGAAATTGTTTGTTGCCTGCTCAGGTTGAGGTAGGCCAAATGTAGCACTCGGGTGTCCAGATCAATTAATGCTTCATTATAATTGGCATCATTGAACGTGACAATTTCCACTGAGGTTTGCCTTTGAATTCTTCGTAGGGTGTCCTCTGCCATGCTGGTTTTGTAGATTGCCCAAAGCTTGAGAGGTTCACATGTCATCAAAACGATGGAAAATATCTGGCGCTGTAGAATTCGTCCTATACTAACTACAGCCACCTCCAATGTCTAGTCCCAGTGGGCATTGTTCTCTAGGAGACCATGTTTGACACAGGCTTCTGTGTAGGTCATACCGACTTCTGCATTATATCTTCACAGGTCTGTGAATGATGTAGGACATCTGAACAGGTTTCTGTGTGGGTCATACCAACTTCTGCATTATACCTTCACAGGTCTGTGAATTATGTAGGACATCTTAACAGGCATCTGTGTAGGTCATACCGACTTCTGCATTATATCTTCACAGGTCTGTGAATGATGTAGGACATCTGAACAGGCCTCTGTGTAGGTCATACCGACTTCTGCATTATATCTTCACAGGTCTGTGAATGATGTAGAATATCTGAACAGGCTTCTGTGTAGGTCATACCGACTTCTGCATTATACCTTCACAGGTCTGTGAATGATGTAGGACATCTGAACAGGCCTCTGTGTAGGTCATACCGACTTCTGCATTATACCTTCAGAGGTCTGTGGATGATGTAGGACATCTGAACAGGCTTCTGTGTAGGTCATACCGACTTCTGCATTATACCTTCACAGGTCTGTGAATGATGTAGGCCATCTGAACAGGCCTCTGTGTAGGTCATACTGACTTCTGCATTATACCTTCACGGGTCTGTGAATGATGTAGGACATCTGACAGTGTGCAGAAGCATACGAAGAAAGAAACACTCCTGCTTATTGGGATGCACAGTATACACCCGCCCGATAGCTCCGCTACTGAAGCCATATTTTCTTCCAGCGCTCAATTTTTGCTCGTTGCTTCCGCCTTCTCCATCTATTGTGCACCGGTGTAGTAGACAGGAATCTTAACATACAGCAGTGCTCGAGCAATCAGGTCCCGCAGATATAATTTGAAGAAAGTTGTCAAAGTGATTTCTCGTGCATTCTAAACTACGTTTTGAGCAGTATCTTCTGTGAAATATACACGCTGGTATTTTTTTCAAGATGAACAGCTGGATTCACCATTGTTTGATGCCGCACGTAGATGGCGATCATAGATTTCGAAGCCCAGGATGCGTCACGTTACTCATCTGCCAAACTGATAGATTATATAGCGGTATGACTACGCATGCACATGGAAGTGGGGTGATGGGAATTTATTTTTTATTAGACGTTTTATTTTATAGTCTTTTTTTCTTTTCTTTTTACTTTCCATCACTTTTGTCACTTAGTATTCCGCACAGTTCATTCCTGGCAGATCTTCTAATATCACATACCTCAACAACCACAATCATGATATGTCTATTTAAGGGTAGGTTGGAATATGAACTTAGTTAAAGTTTCTATAAGAACAATTTAAATGTAATTTTACGTTTAAATGACCTAATCTATCGAGCCAATTTCTTTTTATTTAATAAATTCGAGCCTGGCGAATGTAATAATACACATGGCGAAATTTGAAACGAAATAATTTTTTGCAATGTAAACGAATTATTTTGTGACTGTCTAATATACCACGGAGATTGCATTCAAAAAATATTATGCTGAATTAATATCCTAATGTGTCTGTCTAGAATTTTTAGCTTTATAAGTGTTATTAATTTCTAGACCAATGTCTTTTAAGGTACTTCTATGGTGATACAAGGAACCGAACTTTTTCCAGCTTCTTCAGTGATGGATCGTATATACTTGAATTCTGGAGTTTGCTTGAGACCGAATAGACGTTCCAGAAAAGGAGCCTCATTGAGAGTAAAATCGTTCATCGCGATGAGAGAAAAGTCAATATCTTTGAGGATGAAATGATAGTAGCTTGGTTTTGGATGCACTGAATCTCACATGTCAGTTCTCCCTCTATTGAATCATATGGGCGAGTTCAGAAGAGAGATCAGCTACCAGGTTCTGGTCATCAAGAGTTTTAGTGGTGCTACAATAAACCTTGAATAAGTGACTTTACCCGAAGAAAAGGAATGCCAACAATGTTTCTTATTGTTTTTATTTACATAAACATGAGAGATTAAAGGATTAAAAATATATGATCTGTTGAATGGACATTGGAAATATTTAGATTTTTTTCGATACTGAAGGAGAGGACAGCACGCCAACAAAATGACACTGTCTTACAAACATAAGAATCCCAATCTTATTATTATTATTATTATTATTATTATTATTATTATTATTATTATTATTATCCGTGTATATTATGTTTCCTCTTTTGTATATTGTTGGGTAAGGCCCAAATTATGGTCTTTAGGCTCTGTAGAACAATTGTCATTTATTTGATAGCAGTTTTCTTAGTATATGTGATGTTCCTAGTAGGGCAATCTTCTGGGCAACTTATATGTAGATGTTACCAGGGATACACTTAGTAAAATTACCCATATTTTTCTCACGAGGTTCAGTACTCCGATTACTATTGGTACGACAGTCTCAGTCTTCATTTCCCATATCCTGTTATTCTCTATCTCCAAGTCCTTGTATTTGGACAACTTTTCTATAATTTTCATGGAGGTGTTTCTCTCAGATGTCACTAATATGTCAAGAAGCATATACTTCCTGAATCTCTTGTCTTTTATGTTAATATCAGGTCTGTTTACTTTTATTTTCCTATCAGTTTGAACTGGAATATTCCAGAGAATAGTTATATCGTTATTTTGGGTAACTGTGTCTTGTTGGTACTCATACCATATCTGAGTTGTTTTCGATTTTGTGCTTCATGCGTATCTTCCAGTGTATATATGTCGCTACCGTGTTATATTTTGGAGTATATTTATGTTTTGCTAGTTCTGGACATCCTGACATAATATGGTCGACAGTTTCATCAAATTTTCTGAAGATACTGCATTTCTGGTTCGTTTCAATCTTGATTATATGATAACGATAGGATCTGATTGCGAGCCTTTCGTCCTGAGCTGTAATAGTTAGGCCTAATTTAAATCGGTACTCTTCTGTTGGTCCACATCTGCTAGCTGGTCGTTTTTTATTGGTAGGATTTTAAGTATATTAAGCTGTTTCCTGAAGCGTGCAGCTTCTTTGTTGATGGAGTGGATTTTGTGTTTTACTAATTGTAGGAAAGTGTCATTTCCATTTGTGAGGTATGTTTACAATGCAATTGTTGTAGTTTTTAGTTAGTCCAAGTCGACTCCTTAAAGTTCTTGTTACGTACACCCTATCCACATCTGATTTCCCCATTTCTATAAGCATTTTCTCTGGTCTTGGCGTTCAGTATTTTAATGTCACTCAACTTTTACTTTATAATGTAGAAGCTATTATATGTTAGGTACAGGTATAGCTAAGGTGTTGATATCCTTCATATTATTGACCCCCATTAAGTTCGCTTTCTAGTATCAAACGCGCTCTCCTATAATAATATTCATTTCGGATCTTTTACTTCTTTATTGAATGTTGTATTCTGTCTCCTTCATTAATTCCTAATATTTGTATATACCATCTTGATCTAGTTTCTTAATCCTGTTGTTGATATCCACGTCTAAATTTGTAGTTTTCGTTAGTTTATCGCTTTTGAAGGTGGCTTTGGCAAATTTGTCGATTCCGAATTCCATCCTAATGTCTTCACTAAAGGTTTTGACAATAGTGAGTAGGTTTTATTTTCTGTTTGTTGTCATCGTTGGCAAAAGTTTTAAGGTCATCAACATAGAATAGGTGATGCAGTCTGCCATTCTGCGAAATGTATCCGTAGCTACTGTTGTTCAGTAGTCAGCCGAGTGGCGCTAATACAAGGGAGAAGAGCAATGGTGACAATGAATCTCCTTGGAAGATCCTGCTTTTGATGTTGATTAGTCTCGATGCTAATGACCTGTTTGTATGATTTAGGTTTAGTGTAGTCTTCCAGTTTTTCATGCTCTCTGTATCTCTTCTCTATCCATGAATGTAGTACACAGTCGAACACCTTTCTGTAGTCAATCCATGCTATCGATAATTTTCTTTTCTTTGCTTTCACCTCTTTCATTATTATTATTATTATTATTATTATTATTATTATTATTATTTGAGCCGAAAGAGTATAACTGGTCACATCGTAACTTTAGACATGTGGGGCCTTGTATATTTTTGACTATTTATTATCATTATATAATAGAGAATTTCCACTAATTCTTTTCCATCCATAATCCATAATAAGATATTTAGATACAGAGATGTTTCAAGATATCAGATATAACATAAGCTCATAATACACTGACAGATATTTGCCATGATCCTGTAACAGAGTGGCTCATATTTTTATTTTATTTTTTTACTCTTTTATTAGTTCTTCATGTTGCTCCTGTACATACATATTATAATATTTTCCATTATGCTATTATTCATGGGGTCTTCGATAGATAAATTATGTGGTATGATTTGTTTCTGTGTTATTATACACTGGATAAAACAATGCATCTGTGACAGTAGAAACCGATGTTAAATGTTCGTACGCAAACATACACATTTTTCTTCTAATCACCTTTTACTTCTGTCAATATAAGCACAAAAATCTATTACAATACATTCTTAACACGGCAGGAAATATTGTAAAAACATGACATTGTAATTATAAATGTAAATTTATTACTGTAAATGCTATGATAACTGCTTAAAGTCTATTAAGTTGTTCAAAAGTAATTTTATCTAAGATTTTTAATTTAATTTTTTAATTTTATTTAAGATTTTTAAGTTGTCTGTCGTTTGTTCGAAATAATTTTATCGTATATTTTCTTTCTTGTTACAAAGTTTTATCTGATGCAACTTCTAACCATTCTTAGTTGTTTTAAGTATTTGGTCTCTTTCCAGAAAAATGAGACTAACTCGACTAAATAGTTAAAAATCTGCACCGACTCGGGAGAGAATAAAATCAGAAAGACATAAAAGCCAGAAAGACTTACGAATCAAGAATTCCAAGCACATGATAAGTATGGGAATAACAACGCAGGCATCTACAGATTGAATTAAAAATTTCGCTGATAGATTCTTTAATTCTTAATACTTTAAAACGAACTTAGTTGCCAAAATGGAAATAAGATTAGATTTTTATTATTTGAAATAATACTTTCTTTTACTGAAAGTTACATTTTCCTGGTCTTAATTGTACATCAAATACCTCACTATCGTTTTGTACTTATAAAAGTAAATAAATGATATGACAAAGAAAAGTTTGATGACTTGTATATTCTTTGATTTAGACTTCCTTAGCAATGAGGATATCATAATATACATTGCAGAATTCGTAATTACCTTCAATTTTGTTACTATACCTAATTTCAGTTTTATTTTATATATCTACATTTTCATTATTTTTCTGTATATATTCGTATATTACAATTGCATAAGTTATCTTTTTTTCTTTCCTTAAACCAATAAGCGATTCTTCCTTGTTAGTTCTTTTATAAAGTGTCTATTTTTATTTTTGTCAAATTTGTTTAGTTTCCGTTAGTTCTTTCTAACTTTCTTTCTACCTTTCTTTCTCTCTTTATTTTTCGCTCTTTTCCTTTATCTCCTTCATTCTGCGTTTCACTTGACCCTCTTTTTTACGTTTTTCATACAATTTATTTTTAATCATATTTGGATCTTCATGATTTCTCAAATAATTCATTATTTCATTTCTGGCGATACATTAATCGAAGTACTTATATAATGCATACATTGCCAAGTGTTTCCTTGCACGTATATTGGTCAGGAAATTACTTGCATAATGCCTTTAAAGATGGAATTTGATCAAAGACATTAGGCGTTTTTGTTTTTTTTTTGTTCATGTATTTTTTTGTTTTTCTTTTTAAATTAAAGTAGCGTTTTGTGGGATTACTCAATGGAAAATAAAAAAAAAGGATAAATTAAAAATGGAACAGATTTTTGAAAGTCTAACAAAAGTATTGACTGTAGAAAGCGAGATAAATTCAATATGACATAGAGCTGGAAATGTATGGCTTTTTGTAATCGGACTTAAAAGCTTTACCGAAAATAAAACTGAAACCAAATCTTCAGAACAAAGAGAAATAGATCGATTTTTTACTCTTAAAATTATTACTTGCAGAGATAGCTCAGTGGTCATATTGATCATCGAATATCAACAGGGCTGAGGTTCGGATTAAATTGCTGCAGATTCCAAGATTTAAAATAAGAACTGAAATTTGTAAAAAAAATCATAATTAATTTCAAATTAAAAGATGTAAAGTACTAATATTTACAATTACTATCTTATAATTCTAAATTATATTTCTGTAAGTGTATTCACAATTCATAAAATTCAACAGGTAACTTAAGCATACATAAGAATTAAAAATACTGTTATATTTAAACATTCTTTTAAAAAAGTACAATGGCAGTAAATCTTCTTGAAGTAAAAAAATAAATTCATAGAAACAAAAGGTGTTGGTTTGGCTGAAGTCTTACAATCTTGGAAATCATATAAAAATAACATGGCACGAGTAAAAAATAAATAAATTGAGGTTTTTGCATGAAACATAGCAGGTTGAATTTTAAAAATATATTGAAATAAACAGAAAACTTGACTTTATTAGCATTTGATTTACGCTCACTATTTTATTTCTTTCTTTTGATTTCGAACTTTCTGAATTATCTAATTTTCTCAATTATCTAATATATCTTTATAATAGAAAAACAAACATTTATCATTTTCATTTGGGCTCAGCTTCCATTATTATCATATATTACAAGCTTTTCTTACCTACCATATTTCTATTCTCATGAAATTGGAAGAAGAGGTAGCATTTCTTATTTAATGAAAGCCAACCTGCTATAATTATATAAGAATAACACAAAGGAAAATCTTAACATCCCAAATGTAATATTCATTTAAAAACATTAAAAAAAATAATTGAATTGCATTATTTTAAATGTCTTTCTAAGAAATAAATCATCTTTAGAAATTATTCAAATGTTTTTTTGTTTTTTTTTTATTATTAAGATTAGCTTAGCTTTAAAGTAGAACGCACCTAGTAAGAATTGAACTCACTATGCAATAGTAATAATCTATGAAACAAACTTATTATGCCACGACGCCAGGATATACAAATAAATGAGAGCTTCTAAGGAGCTCCTGTTTGTAGGTAATCAGTATTTGATTTACTGAAGATTTGTTAACCTTTTTAACATTTTCATGCGCAATGGATTCAAATGCTTTTGATGATTTATCTGTAGGCCAGTGTTTTGTTTTTTTTTTTTGTTTTTTTTTTCAGTGCGCATGTGTAGAAAACTAAAGCTCTAGCGTGCACTTTAAATTTTAATAAGGGGAAATAAGTAAATTTGAAAATAGGAAAATAATAAAGAAGTCTCCTGAAATAAGCCTTTATTTTTAATACATGACATTGTATATTTGAGTATGCTTGCGTGAAACCGGTGATTGAATGCTTTGGCAGCTTTTGTAATGTTAGGTCTTATATGTAATAAACATACTCCCATTTCCTCATCAATAAGTTAATGATCTATTTTTGCATTTAATGTTGATAAGTGCATTAAATCCTCATCGACAGATATATGATGTGGAAAATTGCAATAACATATTCACAAACATACTAACTATTGAAGGATATTCTTCTTCATGGAAATCAAAAATTGATCAATGAACAGCTTTTTATGTTTGATTTTCAAGCCAAGATCAGCGTATATATTGGACAACTCCTCTTCCAAACTCCTTATCTGTAGAAAATAATTCAAGAAAATAAAGTGAGCGCCTTTTTTATTTAATTTTTAAGTACTCAGTAATCTATAAAAATTAGGAAAATACTCTCCATTATCTAATGTTTTATTATATTTTAGAAATTTTGACTTTATATTTACTATAGTTATCGATGGTCGTTTGTACTTGCAAAAATCCGCACATTTATACAAAAAAGAAAAAGAAAAATTCTTATAAAAATATTGGGGTTTGATGATTTTTTAATAAGCTTTGCTATTCATGATTAGTAACTATAGTTTTTACTTAATAATATTATCTAAAAGGCTGAAATTTATACAAAATTTTAAAAGAAAACTTAATAATTTTTCGAATTAAATTTCTTTTGAAATGAAAACAATTCTTGTAAAAATTCGTTATTCATCGAAAACATTTTTCTTAACACAACAGTGTACGTCATATATATTACTTATAAAAGTAATT
Organism: Acanthosepion lycidas; assembly: GCA_963932145.1. NCBI lineage: Eukaryota > Metazoa > Mollusca > Cephalopoda > Sepiida > Sepiidae > Acanthosepion > Acanthosepion lycidas. The sequence goes on along the minus strand of OZ010573.1, from coordinate 78,529,884 downwards.
CCATGTTTATTTTACGATTCAGAGCAGATTCTCCAAGCCCTCTTACTTCATTATAGGTCATAGAGATATCAACTCTCACTTTCCGATTATAAGTATAAGCATTCTTTTTACTTCTATGTTCCTTAAAACTTCCTCTTTATTTACATGTTCACTTCATGGGATTCTCAGTATCCTTTTGTATAATGATATTTCTGTTGCCCCAAATCTCTTTTTCATCCATAAGGCGAGGCTCCCGAATTCAATGATATTACATAATATATTTCAGCGCTCCTTTTTTTGTTTCAAATAATTTTTCCTGCTATATTTAACAATGCACCTTCGGATTTCAATATTTCTGTTAGAACACTTCCCAGATATTTAAATTTTAGAACTTGTTTGATTTTGGTATCTTCGATTCGCACTTCGCATATTAGAATGTTATTCATGATGACAACCATGCATTCTTTCGACTTACAATTGATTTTTAGGATTTTCTTTTCACTTTTCTTTACTACTTTCTCTATGAGTTTGTGGGAAAATCAATAAATAAAATTTAAAAAAAAAAAATAGATTTTCCCATGATGTTATTAATAAAAAAAAAAGTGAAAAATTTATTAACCTACTGGTTTCACCAAACGTCCATTAGGTGGCGCTTTTTAAGTTTTATAAAAAAGATACTTTCTCTTTTTTTTCCTCTTAGCAGACGTGACTGAAGACGTCCCCACTAGAAACGTTTCTTTTCCCATCTCGAATGTTGGATGAATATCTGCAATCGTTACTTTGGTTGTTCCAACTCGGTGTATGATCTTTCTGGGTGTTGGCTATTAACTGGTCACTTACCGTGCACCACGGGACCCCTTTTTTCCCTGTACATGACAGGTTCCGACTTCATATTTGCCAAGTATTTCACCATTTAGCTCCTTCTCTACTATCTCATTCAGCTCTCCAATAATTATTGTAATTTCCTGCTATTTCCAATGAGACATGGTTTTGTACAGCGTAGAGTAAAACTTGAAAAATTTCTTCCTCTGTTCATTGCGCTACCGCGGACATTCAACTACAGTGGTTAAACGGCTCATCTCTATAACTAGAATTCTATCAAGTAGTTAAAAGTTTCTTCATATACTCCTCTACCACTTTTCACTCCATATATGACCCTAGTGTCTTACGTAGATAAAATCTCCATTATTTGCACATTAGTTTCACACACTGCTAGAAAATTCATATTTAGCCTATTCAGTAGTTGGTTTACATTACCCAATTGACTAAAATGATATAGTGTTCTGTCATTCAATGTACATATAACGGAATTTTGTTTGGTGTGGACAGTAGCTGCATAACGAAGCAGTGATACCTGTCGGTTATATTTTTCCATGTCAAGCGAGGAGTCAGAAACAACGAGTTTGACACCCTTCACACTGTTAGACTTTATATTAATTTTGCTGTCAGTAACTGGATGATGGTCTGGCTATGCCTGTTGTCCATATTTCTATTCATACGACGATAATTTAATCACATTCACATCATATTATTTCTAATATTAAAATTATGGATTACCATGATTGATCTGGGAATTGAGAGTGGAGTGGTGCTTCATTGACCTCTCCATGTGATTTCATTGTGACACCAACTCTACTTAAAAGGTTACCAAATCTTCAGTAAACCAAATATTGATTACTTACAAACATGAGCTACTTAGAAGCTCTCACATACCAAGATCAGTTGTTCCAAATTACCCCAGCCTGCGCTATATTGGATTATTTTGTTGGATATATTCTTAAAACAACTTATAAATTTAAATAACTTCATAAATCTTTAATTTCGATGAATTATGTTAACAACTTGTTTATATTTCTGAAATGAGATATTATGTACACTATTTACATTATTCGGATTATTGTGCTCATCTTTGTTGCCATATTTGTCACAACGTTTCGGCCGTTGTACACTCCGGACTTCTTAAGGTAGGTTGGAATGTCGAACACAGCCCTTTATTTCGCTCGCTGGTTTAGACTGTTCTAGTTCCACATGCCATGTCTAATGGATGTCAGTTATCAGTTATATCCTGTTATTCCCCTCTCCAAGTTCTCCACTGCCTTAACCAGGTATTGAACTCACAACTCTTTGGTTCTTGTCTCTGGATCTAACCAATATCTTTATCCACTGTGCCACCTGTCCTTAAGGACAGTCTACCCCAGCGTGCGAAATAAAGTGTTCATTTTGACATTCCAACCACCTGAAGACGGCCGGAGCGTACAACGGCTGAAATGTTGTGATAAGTATGACAACAAAGATGAGGACAATAGTCCGAATAATATAAGTAGTGAACTTGTTTGAAGTTGGCATACGTTTTACTCCAATAAGTCCCATATAGTCATGGTTTATTTCTCCAACACTTATTCTTGTTTTCATTCTGGTATAAAAACCAAAAGATCCAAAGGTAACACAAGTTTTTATTAAAATGCTTGGTCCTACATATTTAGTACGGATCATAAAGAATGTAGATGATATGCTTGCCTTCATATGCGCATATTTCACACTCATCTGCCATCGTCAATTGAAAAGTGTAAAATTATTATTAAGAAAATTTTCAATATTCCCTGGTTAGCCTGTCTCATTTTAACTTTAATAATCAAAACAGCATAATATTGCTTTGTTTGTTTTTTTCTCTCTCTTACAGACTTCACAAAGATAGAGTCATCCATTCCTGCACTTGAAGGGTAACCACATTCCAGACTTTTTATAGCTTGATCAGCATAAGATGTATTTTCTTCGTCAGATATTGATATCCAAGGTAACAACATAATCCTCACAGATAACTACACTATGACTATTACCTATGGAATCATCTATAGTGATGTTAGCTTGAAAATTATGCAAGGAATTAGATAGAAGGCTCCAACTGGACGCTGTTGAAAATTTTAACAAGTGCGATGCTCTAATTTTGTCAACACAGCGTGTAAAAAGTAAAGAGAAAAGATTATTTCAATTATTTTTTCATAAACACAGAAATTTAAACATTTCTGCTGAGATCTTTTATTGAAAAAATGAAAATTTCTAATAAGAAAGAAATTTACTTTAAGATGAGAAAAATTCCCAAGCAATACTGTATGGCAGAGAAACATCTGCAGTGAATTGCTAATAATTTGGTAGAAAGACTATAGCAGAGTTACTCAACAGATGGCAGTAAAATGTAAAATCCTAATCAGTTCTGTTTCCGTTTATACAGTGATGTTTCAACTAACCCACCGTTTCATATAGCCTACATTCCCATATATATATATATATATATATATATATATATATATATATATAGAGAGAGAGAGAGAGGGAGGGAGAGAGACAGATAGAGACAGAGAGAGATTGCCGTATGTAGTAAGTAAGATATAACCTCAAAATATTAAACGTATTGATCGATTGGAAAATATAACAGAATAGACAGAAAAATCACGGAACAATAAAAAGTAATTGAAAATTTTGTCAAGAAAAGTTTTGTATGGATAAAACATACATGCGTTTATCAGAAAAGATTACCCAGCAATAAAATATATGAGGAAGTCGGTGCTGCGAATATCAACAAAGAGAGAATAGATGTAGATCATTAAGAATATTGGTTAAGAAGCAAAAAACTTGCAACCTTTAGGAAAACACCGTGGGGAGAAACTTGTAACTAGGCGAATAAGTACACGAAAATTGATTTTTTCAACAATAAATGTAGAGAAACAATGGATGGACCTGATGGATCGGTGACTGTTTCGATCGTTCATGGGAATTGTTGAATATCAAAACCGAGAAGAAATCGTTGAGAAGGTGCAGTCATATTTTTGTTGAGTGTTATAGGCAAGAAAATTATACATGAATTTTAAAAAAATATGTTAATAATTTACATAAATATCATAGATGGATACGCTCTGCTGTCCTTGTTTTTATTAAATCATTTAACTCCATCAATGCAATCCTACAGCTCGTAGTATAAAAACTGTAATAATTAAATTAGATGTGTGTATATATGCATACATATGAAATAAAAACGCTAACAAAATTAATGAACGCATGGATATCATTTCAGTTGAGAATATCAAAAGAAATGTATAATTATTAGAAGATATAGAGTTATGCAATCTTCTAAATTACGAGCATATATTTTTAAAATGAAAAGTTAAATATCTTTAGCAAACTACTAGTTAGATAGACAGAGATGCTTAATTTAACATTTATTTATAGTTTATTTTTGTCGTACTAACTTGGTCGCTCCAGTAACAGAGATGTGCTTTCTCGTTAAAACCGTTGTAGGGTGACTTAACACTTCATCACTCAAGATGAAAACTCCAACCGATTTACCACGAGTCTACAGTTCAAAGAATGGTGTTTATTTTTCAATATGCATAGGAGCCAAACGACAAGAGTTGATTGTTAAGTATAGAAAGGGACGCATGAAGAGGCACTTTTGCAAAAGTTACAACATGTAAAATATTCAATAACAGGGGGTTACTAAGGTTCACGATCTACAGTAACAAACACGATTAATAATCATAAATATACGTCAAAAATTCAAATTTAAACATTTAACATTTTAATTTTTTTTTCAAGAAAAGAAAATCACTTGAGATTTCGCTTATTGGGAATATGAAGGTGCCTAATCTGAACTACGCAACTGCTAGAAAAAATCTCAAACCTGTTC
>OZ010573.1:78510224-78520224 GCA_963932145.1 Acanthosepion lycidas | reverse complement strand
AATATTCAATGTATTCTCATATGATTCATCTCTCATATGAATTAAAGTTTTGAATTTGTGCTTTATTAAACCTATTATTTGCTATCGGTCAGTAATTGCATCGAGTATAAACTTTCTGATAATCTTGCACCATATCTATATTGGATATGCACACGACCCTGATGGGTTATCCGTTCATGATGGAAACTGTTGTTCTCATCAATGAGTACTAAAGAGCGACAGTGTTTTATTGTATATGGAAGTCCACATAGATGCACGTGTGTCGAGAGTCCTTCTGCAAGTCAACGATTCCCAGCTACCCATATTGACACTTCACTGGCAACATTTGCTCTGACTTCTGTTATGAACTCTCTGTGGTCTGTACTGCATCACTTACAATATGTCAAACTTTATAAGAGACTAATGCGTGACCGATCATCGACATTTATAAGAATTATTATTTTATCACTGTTGCTAAGATCGAAAAACGTTGTCACTTCATGTCCAACATGTACAACAATTGTTCGAAATCACCATCCAGCTTTTCTAATTTCAACAACCTGTCCTTTCCGAAAAAAAACAAAAAGACAAAACAAAAGGAGCTCATATATGTCCCTGGCTCCTTCTTGCATGGAAGAGTTTCATTAATTTTACGCTAAACATAGTGCCATATTCTCTTATTAAAAATCTGAAAAAGATCAAATTAAAAAAGGATCTGTTTAAGTATATAATGAAAAAAATCAAGAAAATCTTTACTGACGTCGTGCTATTTATATGAAAAACACCTGATTAAAAATGTATGTCCCGTTAAAATAGCAAACCAGAATGGCACAAAATGTCACCATCCCCTCTGATGACTTGGACAAGATGTAAAATGAATTCTTGTTTCATTTGTGTTCTTCATTCATTTGCTTCTTTGTATTTCTTCCTCTTTCTTTTTTATTTATTCTCTAACATTTCTTTACATTTGTTTTATTCATTCGATTGCTTCTCAGTTCCGATTAGTTACATTTTTTGTGTTTTCTTTGTTTTATCATCTATCTTCCTTTTCCTCGTTTTCCTTCTATTTTCGCGTCATTCGTTGTTATTTCTTTTATCTCCGTTTTCGTATATTCCCATTTCTTTTGTTCCACCTCTGTTTCTTATTTCCTTTCATTTTATACCTTCTCCTTCTATTTCTCCTTTCTCCTGATTATTTTGTTTGTTTATTTTTTTCTTTTTTAACTATACATTCTATGTCCGTTGACCCTTTATTATTGGTGTATTCTTTATTGTTTGTTATTTTAAATACTTTTTTAAACCTTTCATTTTTTTTCTCTTTTTACATTTTCTTGCTGTTTTCGGCATTATACCATTTTCTTCCCTTCTCAGCACTTTTGTATTCCTCATGCAGATAAATACGGCGATATTGTCTTGATGTTTGAGCAGAATCAGTGACCGATGTGGTACCCTGTAGTCACTAAAAGATTGTTTAATGGGTTGTTAAGGAGAAGCGTACTGAGACATTTCGTCTACACGATCGGAGGTAATTTCTATGGAGAAACTGGGCAGGGTGCAGACGAATTAATGCCTCTGTCTGACATGCTTTCATTTCTGTAATGATACATACAAATATACTGGTAGATGCAGAAGAGTGAACATTACAGCCACGTATACATTTCTATAATCCAACCTGAATGAACACATACACTTAGACACGCCGGAGCAGTGTATTCTCACAGACATAAATACTTATATTCAAGTATGCACGAGTACACGCACAAAGAAAAAAACCTATTAATGGAATGTTTACTGCAGACATCATAGACGCTATATTGCAATGTTATGTTTCACGCGCGCTCACACTTAGAATACAAATCTTTGTTGCTTGTGCCGTATTATTCCTTCAGACAAGAAGTGCATGTACGACAAATATCACTCATTTTTATCGTTTTATATCAAGTTTTTGATGAGTCAACGGATTTTCCGTTCACTCAGAATAAAGTCACATAAAAATCTTTGTAACAAAATGAATTTTCACTCCCTGTCGGCTGAATTCAATATAAAGAGAAGCAAATTACTAATCCATTACTTTTGATGGAGAATGATGGCTATATGTTAGCATTCAGCAAGGCAACGCTGGAAATCTATTACTGATAATCACTGAGGTCGAACTTTTAACTTGGTATTGATAATATACACTCATCGTGTTTTTTTTGTTTCATAATTTTGTTCTTTTTATTAGTCGTACCCCTACAAGACGTAGGAGATTATGGCTTCCTACAACTTACTATATATTCTGGTTCTAAACAATGTTCGTTTTCCAGTCCTTATTCTGCCATCTCGTTAGGTTACTTGCTGTTTTCATCTACGTCTCTTGCCTTCAAGATGTCTACGACTATCAAATTTTCTAAGTTCTGTTTCTTCATGAAGTGCTTCAGAACTTTCCACGGATTCTTTTCTATTCTAAATGTCCTACTGCTCATTAAAATAAAATGCGATGTTCGAAATAGCTATAATTGCTTTTTCTCTTGTTGCTTTCGTGGAAGGTCAATTTAGCAAAATTGTCGTCAATATGTTTGATGATTTTAGAAATAAGGTCGCCTGGATGATTTATGAACATGCGTATCAATATTAATGCATCATAACAAATATTTCACAAGTTCTCAAATTATAAAAATATTATTTTCTATCCCCTTAGATGGTTTATGTATAATCCCTTGATCTAAATGGTGAAATCCCAGTTATTGTAAAATAATCATTGACTTATAGTCCTCATCCATCTGCTTCCGTTTTAACAAGTCTTGGTAACTTAAGACATACACTAATACTATTGCCATAATACGAGAATCTGACATGTTCAGCTCAAGCTGCCTCAACAACTTCAGCGAAATAGCAAAACTGAGGCAGCTTATCATCACAGAATCTACCATGAATAGTTCATTGTACTAGAGGCTGCCATAGGAGGATATGGGACAATTTTTCAGAAAATTGAAGCAAATGCAGATGTAAATAATGCAGCTTGACAATACCAAATGAATTTCAAATATAACCACCAAGGAATAGCTCAAATAAAAGTATTTGTGGGTTCTGGAATATCTATTTCTTAATCTTATTAAGATGCTGTGAGATGATTTGAAAAAGAGTTCGTATGCAAGACATCCCTCAAACATCAGGCTGTGAAAAGAATTCTACATGGAGAAGTGGGATAAACTTTCTTCCAACGTAATTCAGAGACTGGTAAACAGTTTCAGGAAATATCTAATTTCAACCAAAACCAGCTATTAGAATATATGATTTTTTTTTGTTCTTTTTTTGTCAAATAAATGGAAACAAAATAACATATCATTTATTCCAATGAATTATTGTTATCTAATAGATTATTACGTAATTTCGTTCGCGATTAATAAATTAAATAAAATTACATACTTACAAAAATATTTATTAGTCAAGTACACAGTTTCCACTATTTTTAACAACAGTTCCCCGTCGCCCTACAAGGCTGTTGATGTCATTTTCGTAGAAATTTCGTGTTTTTCGTTGAAAGAAGTTTGTGAGGTAGTTCTCAGCTGATCTACAGAGATTTTTGTCATTTAAATTTTTATGTGGAGACAGTCAAGAGAATACAGTGGATGCTAGCGGATTTCCAAATTCATCTATTCCAGCTTATGCAAGATCAGATTTGCAATACGCGGTCTTGTGGTAGAAAATAACAGCTTTACGATTTGCTAGATAGGCCATTTCTTTTGAATAGCCGCATTGAGATTGATGAGTTGATCGCAATACTTCTCAGTTATTATTTCATCTGCTGGAAGAAACTCAAAGTGAATTATCCGTCTGCAATCATACCAAACAGGTAGCAACATATTAATTTTATGTAAAAACCGCATTAGCAGCGGCTTCTTCACATTCACAAGCTTGTATCCAACTCCTTTTGCGTTGAAAATTATCACAAAGGATTTATTTCTTTTCATCGTGTGTAACAATTCTGTCTAAGAATGTCACATTTTCTTGGCGTAACATCAAAGAAATCAACGCCAAGCAAAATCGATCATGTTCACTTCCATCAGAAAAGGTATCGTCCATGTGCCGAACTTGGAAACGAAAACAAATTTCTTCAAATGGCGAAATGCAGTTAATATATTGATTTTCATATTCTTACCAATTTCTTCCGTCGATTTATTCTCAGTGAATGCAAGCAGATCGCCTTCATTAACTTTGGAAGGTCGGAGAGTGGTTACAACTTCTGGTTAAACTCCATCTGAGGAAAACTGCTAAACCACTTTTTGACCGTCCGAAGAGCTGGAGCACACTGCAAATAAACCGTCTGAATGTTTTGTCGCAGTTCCGACACATTCCTAATATGGCGAAAGTGCAACAATTCATTCGCCATTTTTAATGCTTTTACAACAATTCAACAAAGTTTGAATCGCGACTGAACGATGCAAGGTTTCAAACACCAGAAATCAGCACCAAAACAAGTGGCTGTGTCATTTTGCAGTCATTTTCTATTAATAATGAACATCGAGCACGGAATTTTGCAATGATCTGATATATATATATATATATATATATATATATATATATATATATATATATAGAGAGAGAGAGAGAGAGAGAGAGAGATATGTTCTTTGAAATATGATCAAATGTCAAAATGTCTTTTAAAAGTAACTACATGTTTTTTCATTACAAACAATGGCGATTCTGAATGAAGTTAATTAAAATTAAAACTAAATGCTCCAAATGTCACCGAATGACAAAATAGAACGAACTTTTTGACCGGGCAAATTTGTATCTTACTACAAAAAGAAAGTAAGAAAAAAGAAAGAAAGAAAGAAAGAAAGAAAGAAAGAAATGCTGATATATAGAAAGAGTATGACAGGAGGAAATAACTGTCAAATATAAATTGCCAAATTTCAAGGAATATGAATTATAATAAAAGTTAATAGTAAGAAATTAATATATATATATGTTGTGTATAAATATCTATGTAATATTAATCTACTATTAATGAGTACACACTCATATACTGAGAAAAATGAGACAGAGAGATGTTTACTTTTATGATCAACTTTTCTTCTTCATAGCCTTAATTATTTACATAATTTTGTTTACCAAATTCCCAACCTCTTACCATTCTCCGCCTACGTTCCCCCCATTTAGATGACACTGGCTTTCAAAAAAGCCAGACAGGAACACAAACCGACCAGCATAATTACAATGGCTCCATACTCAATAATACCAACCGGAAGTGCTACCCTGTATCTGTAAGGACAGAAAATTTTGTGGGTAGGTGATGTCTGTACCGGGATAATGAGGCGATGCTGTTGCTCCATTTGGTGAACACCAGCAACTCCTGTTTTACTCGTCTCGCAGCGTGTGGCATTTCGTCCTGTGCCTCAGTGTACGCCGTCTATTCAGTCATTTCTTCATCAGACTTATTACTTTTTTAAAAACTGCAACCGCTTAAATCGTGTACCTAACTATTTTTGATATTTTGTTAAGTTCAACACAGCAATTCTGTGTGCGGAATGAGAGAGTAATAGATATGGGAGATAGAGTAATAGCGGTAGAAAGTGAATACATCTAAAAGGAATTGAAAAAAAAGCATTTATCTAATAAAAAGCTAAATGCTATACGGTTGAAATTCCTCTGAAAATAGACTAAGTATGATGTTTACAGTCGAGTTCCTCGTGTAATGTTATCAAGCTAAGCCTTTCTGAGTGATAAGTACGATTCTCACTGAGTGTCTATTTCTGCCAACAAGGAAGCGATACTCCTTAAATTATAGCCTAACGTGAATATAGGGATTACTTGCCTCCATTTTATCATTGTACATGAAAATATTATTTGACGTAATGATCAGTATATCTTGGAGCCAGATATGTAAAAACTAATTATTAAAAACTGGATCAACCACGGGCATAAAAGAGAAATTGATCTTCCTTACCTAAATGAAGCCAGTTTCTACCCTCGTATGAATAAATTAGTAGTTGTTCTGGTCGTGAAAATACTATAGAATAAAAAAAAATTTCTGTGAAGTATATAATCCATTAAGAAAAATAAAGCAGTAAGAATGGGGCTGAGGCATAACCAGTTATTTATTTGTAATAATCGCTCTCTACAAAAATATTCTGGATGTGAAAATGAAATACAGGTTAGATGAAACATGTAATAATAGATTTTGTTCCAGGACTCTCTGAGGAACGTTTATCTTTATTGAATTAATGCTAATGAAAATACATTATTACGGGCAAAGTTGCTTCTTTGTGCCTTGAATGAAAAGGATAAGTCACATGATCACTAGTTATATTTATACAAGTATTCAAAACTTTTGAAATTGAACTAAGGCTTGGCTTAAATAACCAACAAAGATGTCAATATTTTCATAAACTTAATTTATTTACTATTCATTCAATAACAAATCTATCTGAAGACCTTTTTTTCAGTTTGCATTTGGTCTTTCATCCATTACCATAGCCCATGTTCTACAATGTTCATACTTTAAGCTTACCTTGTTCCAGGAGGCAATCTGGATTTGCATACTGTTCAGAATTTCATGAAACGTGACAAAATCGCTTATTACAAAATCAGAAGTTTGTCGGCAGTTAAAAAATGCCCATAAGCTTAAAGGTCGCAGGAGATGATTGCTTTGTTTAAGGGGATCTTTATTAGGCCATGTACAGTCCACTGTAAAGGTTAGTAAAACTTGATCAAAGCTATTGACCTATTTATTGTTCAGCATTTACCGCATTATCTTGTGTGGTTTTGCTACATTTATTTCTTTAAGCTTTTAAAAGGTGATTTATGCGCATACAATGTGTGCCTATGTATAATTCAGAATATTTATATATGTATACATACACACGCACACACAGAGACAAACACAAACACACACACACACACACACATATATATATATATATATATATATATATATATATATATATATATATATATAGTCAACGACGAAATTATTCGTACCCCCCATTAATTATGAATAATTTTATCCATTTATCAGAATCTAATGCCCGTATGATGCCAAGAGTTTTTATACCTTAAGCACAAAAAAAGGAATGTAAAACTAAATTTTCAGAACAATATGTTAAAATAAATTTGACAGGCGAATTATGCAAGATAGGAAAAGAAAACATTTTTTGTACAGTTGAAAATATCGTTTTCAATTGATTGATTCGTGTAAGTTTAAGTAATTTAAATAATTATTTTATTGATGAAGACTTCTAGACTATTTATTCAGTAGAATATTTCTGATAATTCCAGCAAAGACCTATCACGTTGTCACCATTGTTATTCTTACGTTAACAACACGATGCGAAAACAAAGCGTTGATTTGAGACAGAATTATTGCCTTCCACAAGTCAAGAAATAGAGCACGATTTCAAAGAGGTTAGGTATCCCTAGATTTACCGTACAGTCCGTTATAAAGAAGTTTAAACAGTTTGGCACGAGAGAGAATTTGCTTGGGTGTGGAAGAAAACCCAAATTGTCACCGAAAACTGCACGAAAACTTTGTCACGAGGTTAACACAAAAGTGTTTTTTAAAGATATCGTCAAACGTTTGGATACGATGGATATCAGCGTAAGTACTCACACAATAGAACGTTGTTTAAATAGAAATGGGTTGTATGTAAACCGAGCACTACGAGCCCCTCTTCACAAACCATGTCACATTGTTGCTCGGATTAATTTTGCCAAAACGTTCTAGGAAAAAGAAAATTGCTTTTGACAACAAGTACAATAGAGTGATGAAACAAAAATTGAGCTTTTTGAACATAATAATGTACAGAATATTTGGCGCAAGAAAGGTGAGTCTTTCCTCCTAAACAACAGAATAGCAACGTTAAAACCTAGAAGCAGCTCGGTGTTTGTTTTAGCTCAAGGGGGATTGGACAGTTATTTGCAATAAGAGAAATAATACAATCTGCAGACTATATCAAAATTCTGGATGAAAATCTACAACTATCGACGCAAAATCATCATGTAGGTCGACGCTTTACTTTCCAGCAAGATAATGATCCCAAATACATCTAAGTCAGTGACTATGTGTCTTCAGATATAGAAGATTTCAGTTCTGCCATGGCCTTCAATTATTCCTGATTGAATCCTATTGAAAATCTGTGACAAGAATTGAAAGTTCGAATAAATCGTCGGTCACCAAAAAAACTTCAGGACTTAAAACGTGTAACCATTGAGGGATGGAAGAAAATCCCTGGAAAGTCATGTTCAAAAATCAGAAAAACTTCAGAAAACGACTGCAACAAATTATAAAGATGAGATGCCATGCATATTGACAACTGATATTGTGAAAATCGCTCAACTTTTTTCTATTATTCATAGTGTACCAATAATTTTGTCTTTTCCTATTTTGTTTCTTTACAAATTTGCATATTTCGCCGGTCAAATTTGATGCATTTAATCTATTGATCTGAAAATTGAGATTTTATTCCTTTGTTAGTGATAATTAAGAACTACAGACATTAGATAATGAGCAATGGATATCTATATATATATATATATATATATATATATATATATATATGCACGCGTAAATATATATAAAAGGCAGGATGTGTGTGTGTGTGCGTGTCTGTGTGTGTGTGTGTGTGTGTGTGTGTGTGACGAATGCACGGCCGTAATTTTCGACGGATTTGCACCATAATTTACATGCACATGTTCCAAGTTAGTGAGAAGTCCAAGACCGACGTTGCATTACCCGTTACCCATCGATATTAGAAATAATCAATTTTTTCATGCTTCTACGGCAGTTTTCATATAGTTTGCGGCCATTTTGTACTGGCCAGAGTGAGAGCGTATAACTGGCTACCAGGTATAGGCAGGAGAATTCTATTGGCCAGCGATAAAGCCAACAGCTGACTGACACGAATGTTAACTAGCATGCTAGCATGCAAAAATAAAATCGATAACTGCATTCGTCATAAGTGGGAAAAATTTAAATCTGCATGGCACTTTACTCCAATTGGCTCATTCTCTTGCTTAAACTCAACGTTGATTCTGATTCCGCAGAACTGGGTTGGGTGTGAAAAATTATTTATGGTTAACATACATTTTTCATTCAGTTTTTCCAGTTACGAGTCCTTATTTAAAGCCGAACGTGTTGTGTTCATTTTGTTTAGTTCTTTTTTCGTAACAGATTTAATGTTTAGTATAGAGCTTAGAAAAAATTCGCAGTGTGAGATAGACAAGAAGTAAGGCGTGTAGCAACATCAGTATGGCAAAGGGCACTCCTTTAAAAGCAAGGAAGGGCAAAAATATTTTAAGTCAAGTGATAGTGATTGCTGTATGAGTCGTACTAATTATGAATGAAGCACGGGCAACGCTGGGCCATGCTGCTAGTATAATATAAAACAGACATTAATATTCCATGGTTATAATTTATCATATTGAAATCGTAATCACGATCCATTTCATTAGACCTACAAATTCAAAAATAAATCGGAGAATATAACTCCAGGTCATTTATGAAAAACTCCAGAGAGTTCAATGTAAATCCAAAGCAAATAATTTAAATAAAAATGTAATAAATTATGTCATCACAGCCGTTTTAAAAGGACTGTGGATCATCTGACCTTTGGAAATAAAGTCTGATGATCCGCAGTCCTATCAAAAGGGCTGTGGTGAAATAATTTATTACATGGAAACTTAAAGTGGTCTATTTTTATTATATATATATATATATATATATATATATATATATATATATATATATATATATATATATATATATAAAAGTGAACATAGAAGTCAACACTTAGAGGCGACAGTCTGTTTCATGCTATATGCAATCGTCAAGCCACATGTGCTGTTATTTTTCTCGGCTATTTATATATATACAGGTCAACGGTGCATTGTGGGAAGTCTATTATGGCGGTTGTTTTACCGGAAGTCGTTTATTTAGTTATTTGGTTTAAATTATTTTATTTTTTGTTTCTTATTTTATTTATTTATTTATTTCATTTTATTTTTTTTTTTAATCGATGTTTTTATTAATGTAGTAAAA
>OZ010573.1:78452724-78507724 GCA_963932145.1 Acanthosepion lycidas | reverse complement strand
TCTGTTACCATTTCAAAGTTTGTTTTATTAAGTGTTAATATGTGCACCTAATCTTTTGTACTTAAAGAAAACACACGTGTCTTTTTGACTTTTTCGTGTCTTCATACGATAGGTTTATTTTCGTACCTGCATTGTTAACTAATTTTGAATTTTATTTTTCCACCCGTATTAATCTCTTATACATCGGGTGCCACAATTTGTCTTTAGTCTTTACACTCTATCTAGGCTGGTTGATATTAACTTTTATGCGTGATTAATATGATATTTTGTTTTTTTATAGAAATGACCAGTCATGTAGTTAAATCTATAAGCTAATGTTGGAGAATACATTTATTTTACGCAATAAATATTTATTTTTCATATTTAATTTTAGTCTCTAGACCAAAACAACTTATTCTTCTCAAAATGGTACGAAAACAGCAACGGAAATCATAAGGGGAAAAATGGAATGCTCACCAAATTCAACTTGAATTAGCTCTAACGATCTGCTTTCATGCAAGTTTCGGTCTTGTCAACTACCTATTGTTTTGTTACAATTAATAAGTATGTATAAACCTACCAGGTGATTGAAATGTTCGGAAACAAGAAATAACATGTTGTTATAAATGCACAATTGTAGACTAACTCTTTCACCAGTACTGTCATCGATATTTGATCTTCTGGATATTTCTGACCTAGATAAATTATTAGAGTTCTAATACAATTAAATTTATTAATATATATATATATATATATATATATATATATATATATATATATATATATATATATATATATATATATACCCTTGTGTTTAGAAACAATTTCTTCTGTAGGGATTGCGTTTTACTCTTCACTTGTAAAATCCACTACAGCAGTAAGACATAAACAACAGTAACGCCAACGACAAAGATGATGATAATGATGATAAAGGTTGATGGCAGGAGTACAAACAGAATAAAAGAAGCGAATAAGCCGACCACATTTCCGGGCGAAAGAATGTTCAACATTATCAATTTATGTTGACCTTTAATACGAAAGCAATGACTCAACACCAAGATATATCAGTTAAATTGACGTCACACCATCTGGTGATAGTGGAGTCTGTTACTTTACGTGGCTGATACGCATAGTTCTTTCTTATCGGTTATTTGTCATACGAAATAAGAAATATAAAATGAAATGCAAAGCAGAAAATTTTATAAGTAATATGAACTTATTGCTATTTAGATACATTCTCACAATCATCACCTGAAAAACTAATCGAATGTTCTACTTTTATAGGATTTATGATATATAATACTTACCTGATAGACATGATGAAGAAAAATATAAATATTGCTTCCCAAAGAATTTGTGGAAAAAACGTTTACAGTTCTCGCACAAGCAATAGCTTCATCTCACTTGATTACGAGGTTGCTTTTGTCCTATTAAATAAGTTAAATGAAAAAAACAAATAGAGATTTCTGAATAACTACTTGCAATATATCAATTCGTTCCTTCGTATTTGCATCCTTCTCATATCAATATATTACTAGAAATGAAAACATCTTTTTTTCAAAGTTGTACAAAAAATATCATAGTAGAACATCTTCGTAGATAGTTGCAAATAATGAAAAAATATTTTCGTTATCCTGAATTAAGTTACACGAGTACAAAAACAGTTCCATTTAATTGATTAATGTAGTTTGTTATTTGTGGTACACGCATTTTATAAGAAATTACACGAATAACTACAAATAAACTGACTAAAGTTTAGACGAATATAACAAGAGTATGATTTTTTTTAATCATTTTAGATGTGTAAACATTTTTAAGGAAAAGAAAATTTCCCTGTTCTCCATAAATATGGACTCCTACCCTTGGAACTTAAGTTCTTTTAAATTATTGAAACTGATTGGTATATTTAAGAAAAACATTTGAAAATAAATATTGCCTGAATTTAGTGATTTTCTACGAACAGAGCCTAAAATATACGCTATTAAGATTTCGTATTAATTGTCGATAGTAAGCACTATGCAACAACTAAAGCATATCCAGATATACAGTGACTGATTACTTAAGCAAAAGTGAAATGAAATTCTACCGGAATATAATTTAAGAAAAATAACGGATAATTCTGCGTGATCCTATTTTTATCTCCATATAACGTGAGCTGATTGCGTGGTAAGTTTCGAATTCGAGTATGGTTCGGTGTTTTCGTACTTATGGGTGTGCTAAACTTCAGTTACAGTGGAGAGTAAAGTTTCATTAACACATATCGTTTCAGCAAGAAACATTATTTAATTAGTAGTTAACACAATTAGTTAACATTATGATTTCCACCTTTAATTAGCATATTCAACTTCATGAATGATCATAGATTTTTTTTTCATTCGGAGCATTCATCTATTTTATGTTGAGATTCACGTCTGTTTCTTTACTTCTATCAGGAATATTTTCGATATTTATCAATGTATATACCACATAGAATACTTTTCCGATTTTATTAATAATATCGTGTTAGACTCGTTAAAAGGTTAGCTTCGTAAAAGCAATTGTGAAATAGATATTTTGGATTTGATGCTTCTTCAACGACAGGCTTCGAAGATGGAAGAAAAAGCCATAGATGTTCAATATGAAATTAACAACGGAAAGAAATAAACAAAGTCGCTGAATTAGACTGTACTTTTTTTCATTATCATAATCGCAAATAGCTTGCCATTTGTTGCTTCTGGTGCCATTAATTACCATCAGTTTCTTCGCATCATTACAGTCAGTGCCATGGCTATAGAGACTGCTAATAAACTATTCTTCGTCATATATAATGACACCAACAGCGTCATCTTCTAAAGATAATTACCACGCTTATCATCATCATAACCAAGATTATCATTAGACTGTCACCACTGGTATTCGAAGAAACTACAGGACGACCTGACTCACTCCAACAATATTAATATTATTCTAATTCAATCTCAACATTAGCTCTGTCATCGTAATCACAGCTTCCGTTATTAACACTTATAAAAGTATTATTAATATTCTCACTATTATCATATTGTCAAATAGTGCAATCTGCAGCAGCTACACCTTCATGATCTTAAATTCGGCTCTTTTTTATTCTCATCATTATTTCATGAAGATAATCATCATAAAATATTGAATTTCTATTAATCAACAACATCATTCCAATTTATTGATTTCAGATACTAAAGCTGTGTTTTTTTCATTGCAGAATTCCAGCCAGACATAACTGAATGCTGTATAAGTGAGAAGAAAAAGATATAATATATCGGGCAAAGGATGAAAACATTGAAATTACTGTTTTAGAAATAGATCCAGAACAAACCACCAAGAAAATGTCATAACCACTGCCAGTATCACCGATTGTATTAACTCGGTGATTACGTTGCATATAGTCTGGGTAGAAAGATTTTTATCATTTTAATTAAATTTTAGTGAAGTTTCGTATTATATAAATTTTAGTATTTATTATTCTTTTCCACATTTTTAAAAGATATTATTTTCGGAATTGTCTTCATATCAAGGCACAGTATTGTTAAAGAAGTAATATTCCAAAGATATATTTTGGTTGCCTCAGTGTTTATTGAATATGTATTTGCCTTTTACTTTTTTTAATTATCTCTAAAAGAAACCAATGTAAAACGCCTTTGTCGAAAATCTTCATTGGAATTCATCAAAAAGGAAAATGTAAAAAAAAAGTTATCGATCAATAGAAAGAGACAAGAAAACTATTCTTCACATATGGACATACATGTTTTCCAATTAATGAATTTCTTTGAAATCAATAGTGATTACAACTCACTTTATTCGACAAGTAATTAAAAGTTGTAAGCCTCTTTTTTCCAGTTTCAATATGCCTGTTTAAAACTGATTATTTTTCTGTTTCTGTTTGATAAAGTTTCAAACATTTACTGAGAAAGGAACATTAAGCTGGTGTAATTCTAGTGGGAAAATACTGCGCCCAAAAATAAAAATAGTAATTATAAAAATATTAAATTAAAAAATGATTCAATTCTTTGGATTTGTCCTTTGGTGGAAGTTTTCAACTTTGAAAATCAAGGAAGCATTTTCAAGACTTAAACTTCCTCTCTAATACTTACATAGTTCAATGGTAAACAAACTCCACTCACAGATTTAAACTCTTGTGTTCCTGGCTCTGATTGAATCACAACTCTGATCTTTTAGCATACTAAGATAATGTTAATAAATATCTGAAATTTTCAGAGTTTAAAATTTATGCTATTGTAGTATTTTTTTGAATCCTGAACTCTTTTGTCTCACAACCTTCAGAGGTTATTTTTTTGTTTAATATTCTTAAATAATTCGTAGCGAATATTTTTTAATTGCTTCTAAAAAGCTAGTTTTTGTATTTTACCCCAAAATAAATAAGGAGTTACTTTTTACGAGCAGTTATCCGAAAGTCAGTCTCGTTGAATACATAAGAATTGTGTTTTTATGTCTTTTTTTAAAAATTTAACTTAAATATATAAAATAAATTTAATGAAAGTGAAACAAACAAGAATTACGAAATGTCAGTTTGTTAAATATTTATTTCTTCAATGTCATTTCCCAGTAATAACTGCCCGTATGAGAATATCGATAATTTTAATTACTATTTTGAAATATTTTTACGACTCTTACTTTTTTTACAGATCATTTTTCGTATAGATTTGTAATAAGGAGTTTTCGGGATTGAGTTCAAGAGAAATATCTTAGTTTTGATCTGTGATTTCAAGCAATTATAAACTGCTGATAACATTTAATTGATAATTCATAACGGAAATTGAAAGTTTAATCCCTTTGTATGGTACTGCTGAAAGGTCACATATTTAGGACTAGTGGAAGAAACGGAAGCGACACAAAGTTGCATAAGACTGATGATTGTTAACTGATGAGATATGGGAAGCGAAACGAGAAAATTGAACAAGCGTAGACCGATGCGTGGATTATTTGATACAACATCCCGAGAAGCTTACAAAGACGACGATGCACACCAGAAGATCCCTTGAAAGTACAACGCACGAAAAATAAATGTAAACAATAACTATAGTCCGAGTGAAAAGATAAACAAAAGTACAGGACTTACGTACTATTTTATCAATGCCATTGCCATAATTTCCATATTTTCTTTTCCAGAGTATAATAAGAAATAGCATGAACCGGACATTTGCAAAGAAACATTAATCTTCCATTTTTCAAGATTCTTTCACGATAACTGTTGCAGTAAGCAATAATCGCCGTTTGAAATCACTGCTTTAAATGTTTTGTGTTTAAATTTAAACCAAACTTAAGTAGATACTTATTTGAAGTGAAATTAGTGTAAGAATTATATTGGATTGATAACTGGTTTTCCCAGGAAGATCACAAGAGGATGGGAAAGAAAAGAAATTGAAGATAAGAAAGAAATAAAATAAATCACGAGGGAGGAAAGGAATTATAGAAAATTTCTGGATCAGATTATGAAAAAGAAAACTACATAAATAAATTAAAAAAAAAAAAGCAACTAGGAAGGCAGCCAAGGAAACTGAAAAGTTAATGACAAATAATTAATAAAAAATGCGTATTCATTGCTGACAAGCTACATGGCGTATAACACATCTCTATATCGAGTGAGTCATCCATAAAATCGCTGCAAGTATCCATTGACAATCTCTATCTGATAATGAGGATACGCTTTCAATATGACATCTGGCGGACCAGAAAATCACGTTAAAAAAACATTAGTAAGATTTGACGTTTCTTGTTTCTGCCTAGTGTTTGGGGTAGAAAGAACGTCTTTGTGCCTATGTTTACGGCTTGAATGTTTGATAACAAGTTACTCTCTGATAGAAGAACGTGCATTACTAGATAAGGCTTTACTGTTTCGATGTTAATTATACCCTGAGAGTATCACTCAGTTTACAAGTTGGAAATTAGCTGCTGGAATAAATACCCATTGCTCTGCTGTGCATTCCTTTACTTGAGCTTCTGCTCAAAAACCCAAGTAATCTTGGATCACGCAGCAATTCTCATATATTCCACTGTGTAATTCTTAGTTATACATATTATTCTATGACAAGAAGTATTATGTATGTTTCTTTGTTTATCTTTATTTTAAAGTGGTAGAAATGTAATGGACAGTTTTCTGCTGTTTATAGTTAATAATTCAAAGAAAATAACATCTTTTTTCTTTCTTTTTTAAAAAAAAAACTTGCTTGTATTCTTTTTGCTTATCGTGATCTCTGTTCAATAGAAAAATTTCAACATGTAATTTCCTTATCTAAAATGATAGAGATTTTAAGGAATTTGAAATAAAAGTATGCTTAAGATTTCGAGAAACAATATTGTTAAATATCATTTGGCTCTTTATTCCATGATAATTTCCTCATGGTCAGTGTATTCTATTGTATATGTAATTCTCTGATCTAATGTTAAGTTTACTTGAAATTGTTTTCGTATGACATGATTGCGGTAAGCATTGGAAAGAGCCATAATGCAAGTTACAGTAAACTAGAAATTGGTTTGTCAGTATCTACTAGACTTTCCATGCGAATATAACGCAATTTTAAACGTGGGAACACAAGTTTGTTTGGGGATTAAAAGAAAATACCCGATTCCACTGGGGTACAGCATCCGACATCAAAATGTGCCTACTGTCCCTAAATCTTAATGAAATGTTGAAGTACCGTCTGGGATACGGATATCAAGGAACCGTAGCAATATTTTAGTTTACATCGTCTGGCGGCAAAGCTCCAAGTTTGGAACAGAAAAATAAACTGGAATGGTAGTCACCCCATTAATACGTTGCAAATCTACTGATAGAGACATAACAAACAATCGACTACTTTATATATAGAATTTTTCCCATCGTGTTGCCAGTCGTCATTATTAGGTAATTATCCAAAGCATTTCAACATTTTGATAACGTTTTCAATTTTTTTACTCTTAATTCTTTTGTATATTTCCATTCAGTTTGAATATTTTGTGACCTTCCTCCAGGTATTTTCCAATATGCTGCATAAAAATTAAAATACTAGTTGCAAATGGCTACTTTTGACGTATTATTTCAAATTCTCCGTGTCTTGGTCTTCACTGATGTGACATTGATTAATAAATAATTAATATCTTGACTGTATAGGTTACTTCCAGATCAAGATTCTATAAATTTCCAACTAATCATTTCTATTTTCTATCTTTTGTAGATTTCCAGATACAAACTTACGCGTGGTGTTTAAGTGAAACATTTTTAAATAGAAATTTTCTTCAAATAACCGCCATAAATATACAACAAATGGAATATGTAACATTACTACATTTCTTTCTTGTTGATAATTTTAGTGCGCATATAAAATAATTTATCGTCTTGATAAAATTATATTTGTGTATTTATTGTGAATAAAGATTTTTCTATAGATATCTGAAAGATCAATTTTCAAAATAAAAAAAGGATCTCACATAGGACACATGAACTCGGTGAAACTTGGCAATGACTACTATAGCTGATCAGAATGTGAAATATAAAGTCAAAATTAAAACCAGTTTCTTTCAATGATTTAGTTCATCATTTATTTTCCATGGTACTTTAGCTGAGTTATTTTAAAGTGATTACAAACTGATGTTTTTTTTCAAATGTCATCAAATATAATTCTGGTATGAGACACGGTGTTCAAGTGAAATTTAACTGAAATGAGTTTAATGATTATGCAACGAAATTATTGAAGAATGACTAACTTATAAGTCCTTAAGATCAAATGTGATATTGACTGAGTTGACCACTTCCTCTGGATGGCAGAAAACTTAATGTTCCTGATTGTGGTCTTATAACTGGTATTGTTGTAAATATTGAATATGCCACTTATAACACGCACGCAAAGTAACTGCTATCAAAAAAGATCACTTTTTCTAGGTTTATGCACCAAAATACTTGATAGTTTTTTTTTTCATGGAATATTAGTTAATCACACAGACCAAACAACTAAACATATTGAAAAAATGAATTTATCATTTCAGAATTTCTTTAAAAACAACAGTGTGAAAGATGTAATCAATCAACACCACCATATCACATGGTTTCTGATTTAATTAGTCTTAACCTGAAGAAAAAATATTTACTGACCCAGAACTCTCGCGGTAGCACAGTTACTATGAAAGATTATTGAATGATCCTTAGTCCATATGCTATAGGGATAAACTTTTTTTTCTGAGTTGGAAAAAATGTCGTATTGTAGCAATGAGGCATAGTTACTCAACATGAATAACTACTATTTTTCTGTTTACGCGGCGGAATGCGATTGACTGACGCAGAAGACGAGTTTACATAGGGATCGGCATTTTTTTTATCTTCGTTTTTTTTATATTCGGGTCAAATTTTAAAGCATCCGATTAAGGTCTAGATCAGGGTTGAGACAGACGCGAAGAGAGAGAGAGTGATACAGAGAGTTTCGCCGAATAAATTAGGTGAAATGTGAGGGAATATTGCACAGCTATCTAATGTGAGTCCTCCTATCTAGCAATGAATGCTGAACAATCTCATCACAGATAAAGAAAAAACTTGAAGCAACAGAAATCTGGTACTACAAAAAGATGCTGGGAATAACATGGGCCGAACATATGAGCAGCAACAATTTTTTTTTTAGAAAATGGTAGCAAAAAGAACACTTATGCATGTCATATGAAAAGGACAGTTAAAATTTCTAGGACACATAATGAGTAAAGAGGGCTTGGAAAATTTGACACTCACAAGTAAGACTGAGGAAAACAACGTATTACCTACCTAACGAGCTGGTGTAAATGAAAAATAGAATAAGGTTTAGGAGAGATAGAAAAAAGATAATATTTACAAAGAGCTACAAAGGACAGGAAATTCTGTTGTAATTCAGCTTAACGTAACTATAGCATAAATGCTCAAGAGTATTTTTGAGTGTTCTTTATTTTCCTTCAGTTTTGTTGCTCTCTCTCTCTCTCTCATTTCCTCTCTCTTTCTTCCATTTCAATTCTTTTCATATGAGTGAAAGCTAATTTCTCTGGTGATATGTAAATTTTTTTTTTATTTATGATTTTTCTAGTCTGTATTTTCCCACGTATCTTCGAGCGGTTAATTTAAGAAGAAAAAACAAAAAAAAAAAAAACTATTTTGCTATGTTAGTCACTTTTTCATATGCATTATAATGGATCGAAAAAAAATGGTGAACCTAGTTCGAATTACGACCGAATTCGTTGCATTTACTTTCGCACAAATACACTTGATTAAGATATGTCCCCAAGTCATGGGTTAAATAGAAGGCATACTCGTCTCTCCAGGTGTGAATTCAAAACCAGTTATCTAGTTTTGATTCTGGTGTGCAACATTTGAAGAAGATTATAGAGTTCACAAGAGTGGTGTTGTGTTTGGCAACTTCTAGTACGAGCGCGCGCGCGCGATCGAGCGAGCGAGTGTGTGTGTGTGTGTGTGTGTGTGTGTGTGTGTGTGTGTGTGTGTGTGTGTGCGTGCGTGTGAATGCGTGCACGGGCATATGTGCGCGCGTTTGTTACGGTGGTTGAAGTTAAATAAAAGTGTATGTCTCTAGGGAGCCATTCTATAATTTTGTAATCATATTTTCGTTTCTGTATGAATTAGCTGAAGATGAATTGGCACCTATTTCGGAGGGTGTAAAAATTCAACTGATGATAAACTGGTCAAATCAGAAAGTTTTACACACTTCCCATTTGCACTGAAATTTGAAATAAATATGATCTTAGAATTTTTATCAGCAAGACCTTTTGACGGTGGTAGATAGATAGATTTTAGGATCAATGAAATTTTACGTTAAAAGCAACAATTAAAATTATTTGAGATATTAAATGTGATGTGCTAAGGAAATGATAGAATAATAGAAAACAGCGTGCATCCTTTTGCTTTGGTGTTGCATTTTTCTTTCTAAAATGAAATATATTTTGTGGTTCACAGGTTTCATTTCTTCCAAAGATTACCTATGAAGAGAGCTGAAGAATTAATCTGAGGAATTATTGTGCCGACAAGAGCAAAAATATAGATAAGTGATTTGAACGTGCGAATAATGTTAACTAATTAAGTGATTGGAATTTTATAGAGATTGTTTGTTTCTTTATGCACATATTTGCATGTTGCATATTAATTTTCCTTTTACCAAACTTAAAAACAGAAATATCTTTTTTAATGCCCTCTCTTGAAGCATAGTACAAGCATCCATTTTTTGGGAAGTAACAATATATCTAATGTAATATTAATACTGCCTTGAAATTTGCTACCATTAGCAAAAAGATAACTTGAAATGGAGTAATACAGATGATGTTGGTTAGAGACTTTGACCAAGAGGAAACAGTTCTGCTGGCATTCTGACTAGAAATAACACATTCTAAAGCAAAAAAAAAATGTTCGTTAGTTTTGCAACATAAGGAGTTAAGGGAAAATGCTGTAAATGTTTTTCTTATGTGGATGACGATGAAAGTTGAGAAGTAACTAATGTTTTCTTTCTTCGAGCTAGATGCTTATCTTGACGTATTATCCATCATAATGGTGTGCACCATTAAGGTTGGAAATATTTTTTTCATGAGAAATAAAATTTGAAAGGGAAAATATTGATAGTATTGAAAATCAGGCGTTGCTTCATATGTCTGTTTTGAGTACGAATATGTCCTAACCCAACACAGTGTATTGCTTAAACAGGCAAACAAATAGAGTGGGAAGAGCAGATTCTACAAAATCCCACATAAAAGCCAATCATTTCACAGGTGAATTTGTTGGAAGTAAATTCTATGAAATGTAAGCGAGCCAGAGAATTTTTCTGTAAATAATACACTCAAGAAAAATTTAGATAAGGACTAATTTATGATCAGTTTTACGCTAAACACCTGCAGATATCTTCAACTTGGGTATTTCGCGTATTTTTTTCCGTCAGTATGCAATGGCTGTTGAATAATTCGAGAACTAATTAAGAAGCCCTTGTAAAAAAAGTTCTCAGATTTTACGAAGGGAAGTATGCCCGGCTGAGAAACTTCCAGTACTACCTCCGTGTGTGTGTGTTTGCGTGTCCATATATATATATATATATATATATATATATATATATATATATATATATATATATATATATAGTTTGTCTGAGGATCGCAAAAACATGAAACCCAGGGTCACAAACTCATATTCATTCAAATATATATATGTATATATATATATATATATATGTGTGTGTGTGCGTGTGCGTGACTTTAACGAGACACATACGCAAACACACGCACATATATATATATATATATATATATATATATATATATATATATATATATATATAATTATCATACACATATATTGTTAAGCAATGTACGTATATATGTATGTGAGTCTGTATGTGCATAAATGCTTGCATGGGTATATATGTTTTTGCATGTATATTCATATGTATATTATATATATTGAGAATTTATTGTCCTGACTCATAAAAATTAGGCTATTGAAAGTTGAAACATATTCTTTTACTTGTTGGTTAAAAATTTACACTTTTACATTTAAATTCGTTGCACATTAAGAAATGTTTGCCAAAATACCTTTGCAATCTTTAAATACTATCAGAAAATATAGCAAATTTCTGTAAGTCTCAATAGAAAGTGAAATTAGATATTATATCGTACTTATGCAGCTTGAGAAAATGTTAATCTATTTTTTTATTTGTGTTGACACGTATGGCTGAACTTAACTAGGTGTCTATGTCCAATATAAAACTCAGCTATGAAATAAAACCCATTACTTAACTGAAGACTACTTTAACTGATCTGTTGATGTCAGCATCAAGTAAATATCAAAGTTTTATTAGTTATGCAAAGTCTTCAAACTTAAGGATTTTCTCAAAAACTATAAAAAACTACTTAACGCTCATTTATCTGCTCCTATATTTTGGTGTTTCTGTGTATGTATTTTGAATAGGCATATGGTTATCCAGTGCAATACGTATTTATAAAATCAGCTGAATTTAATCTTACAATGATTTTATTAAGGTGGTTTGTTACTATGTCATGAGGTTTTGGATTCATACGTCATACATCTTATTCCTTTACCTAATTAAATCCTTGTTGCTTTTGCAGTTTTGATTTACTTGGAACTAATAATCTTAGTTTTGTTGAATTCTTTTCCTCTCTTCAGGCAGGTCGATGTAACATATCAAATTGTAAAAAAGTAGAATTTCGATTTCCATGGTTCTGATGGGCTGAATATGATTGGTACGAGGATCCGGTGTCCTCTTATCATGTACAAGACAGTTTTAACACCCTTTGAACCTCTTGGAAAATGCCAATACCTTCACCAGCACGCGATTTAATGTTGCCAGATTTCAAAATCTTTCATCGCGTGATACCTTCTTATGAAGAATTTTTAGTGTCAAATATAAGTCCCAACAAATTCCAATCCATCTGGCACAATGAATAACACAATGGTTTCAGGACTAGAATATTGACCTTATGACTAGGCCATCACGTTCACCTGAAATCGATCCAATGAGAACATGTGGAGTATCATTTCTCCTAATATGAATGAAGGTGAGCACAATTCAATCCAAGAACTGAAAAAATGTATACATGATCCTTGACAATACTTGATTGTGTAGAACGCTAGAGACCTTGCCATTCTGCATTTTGGAAGTTATAGTCAGGGAGGTGACAAAAGTTACTAAAGTAAAGATTTATTTGACATTCTCTTACTGCTCTTATAATTTCTCTACAGTTGTTTTTAAAATCTAAGAAAAAGTACTTTTCACAAGATTTACATGCAGCAGTACGTGTTTATTCATGACATATATAGAGAAGAACTCATAATATAATGCCTAACTAGTTAATTTCAATCTCCATATATTGAAATATTTCGTGATCATATATAATATGTACCTCACTGTAGATATGTTGGCGATAATCGTAGCTTCATACGCATATATTTTCAATATAATAGCACACTGGATTCATGTATTAAGAAAAACAGATAAAACTGTACGCTTATATAGGAAACATTTTTCAGACTGATGTGTAAAATATCTGTCTCATCGGACATATGGGTACAGGGCTACCTTCTAAATCAACACCGAGTTAACTCATTTCCAGATCAGTCTTTCCTCCCACCATTTCTTTCATTTTGAGGCTCACTTTTATTTTTCTTTAGAAATTCACGATATATCATATAAGAAATATATTTTACTTTCTTTTACTCGTTTTTCTAAAAATCATTTTCCCGTATTAAAATTATATAAATAATATAAACAGCATTGAAATATCTCTAAAATACACAGTAAAAACATGCAAAATTTACCAGCTGTCATACTTAAAGCTAAAATTCTGTTGCACAAAACATGTATAAAAACAATATATATTATCCACATAGCTAAATCCCTCGGTAGGAAGTTCAGGGTAGAATTTCACAAAGAAACTATGATACGCGGAGAGGGGCTTTAAAAAGTTCTTAGTCTAATCCATCTTCGAAAATAAATGAATAAGCATTAGAATGATTTCTTTGGGAAGTGTTGTCATTTCAGCACTCATTCACGAAAAGATGCCTATGTAATACGGAGATCTGTCTATAATCAGAATTGTTTTATAAAATTATTCACACATGATGTTTTGCAAAAAATACAATACTAAATTGCCTATACTCAGGAAAATCAATCGACATCTTCTGTTGAATTGATCCACATTCTTCCTTTTATCCTTATCTCAGTCCCTCTTATGACTAAGGTAATTCACCAAATTTAAAACATAAACACACACACATATCACCGATTGAATCCGTTTAGGACAACCTTTATTTTACGGTTAGACAGGAATGATTGGATTAAATCAAATAATTGTCCTGTAATACCGTTATCCCTACAGCTTACGTAGAAGGCCAAAATACCAAACCCTGTCAAATATCTTAGATATATCTACAGCATTGATTAAAACCTCGAAGATTTTGAGACTGATTGGAGGGTAATTATACGGATCAGAAGGGTCTCTAGAGTTCATAAATTCCAGGACAAAAGAAGAGGACTTCCAACAGGCTGGAAAGCAAGAATTGGCGAAACAATAGTTGTATAGTTTGGAGATAACTCGAGCCAGCACAGGGGCACATTTATTTAGGAATACGTCTGTTATCCCGTCGCTACCACCTGCTTTATGGAAGCCTAATTTACAGATGATGTCTAATACCATCCACGGGATTATGTGCATCTCACTCAGTATGGCCTCAGGTCTAGGGGAAAAATCAAGGGTGGGCATTACGGATGAGTCGTGTGTCGAATTGAATGAGGATTTCCGAGCAAAGTATTCAGCCTTATCATCTGAGGATGTTGGGAGTTCGAATTAATTGAATAGAGGAGGGACTGAGGACTTAATATCATTCAGAATTCTCTTGCAGCTCCGCCAATAAACTCTAGAACCAATCTTGAGAGATGCAATACGTTGTTACATTCTATCAGCAAACAGTAACTTTGCTTCAGTGAGGACACGCTTGCACACATTACAAGCAGAGATAAAATGACATCTGTTGCCATCAGACATGTCGCTCCTGTATATACGAGAGAAGTGATTCCTATGGGCTATAGCGACAGAACAAGCAGGTGAGAATCAAGATATGTGCGATTTAACTTGGTATTTTCTTGCCGACATAAAGGTCACGATTTTAAGTGAAGAACTCAGACGCACATTTTTTGTACGGGATGATTAATGACTACATTCCAAGGAACGTCGCGAACGAAGTCACGGAAAGAGTCCCAGTCTGTGCGTTTATAATAGAAAGATATTCTCTTAGTAGTGGGTTCAATACTGGAGGGGGAGTGAAAGAAGATGTTAACAGACACTAAGGTGTGATCGGAGTTGCTAAGAGGGCAGAGCTGCGTATGCGACATGAGTCAGGGATGGGGGTAAAACAGAAATCGAGAAGGGAAGCGTTACCGTCGGGTTTACTGGGGAAACACGTAGGAAAGTCAACTACTTGCGTGTGGGATTGAGTGATTGAAAAGTTAAAAGTTTGAATGCCAATGAGGTTGGTTACAGAGTGTTCAAGCCACCTGTTAATGTGGATTTTAGAGTCATTTCGAAGGAGAGGAAGGTAGCCGGGAGTCTAGAAATCAGTGGAAGGGATTGACGAGTGAAGGTTACTCTTGCAGAGAGATAGTATATCAAGAGACTTATCGAAGAGGAATGATTCTACAGCTGCAGAAATTGGTACGAATATCAATGATCTTGAAGAAGTAAATGCTAAAGGATTTAGGTGATATTTTTAACTAGTTTAGGTTTATATTTTTGGTTGTTTATGGTGATTTTCAGTTATTTTGATAAGGAAAAGGGCTAAATTAGCTGACGGTCATCAAATGTGACACGGACAGAAAGGAACTGGCACAGAGTCCAACATAATGTGGCCTCATGATTATCCACTGGAGATGCATGCACGGATACCCTTTCATGTGCGACCTGGCACTGCAAGAATCTCGAAATTATGCAGTTGTTGTTCAGAGCAGCCATTCGAGAGGCTACTTAAAATTCCGGGATCATAACTACCAGTCGGGAACAGTAAGCAGGAAACTTCCAACCTGGTATCCTCAGTATAAAGAGACATTGCCGGAAAACGTACACATCACAAGAGATTCACGACAGTACTTATACTAAGGTCAGAGAAAAGGTGACGGTCCGGGAACCCCTTCCTATACAGGAAAGAAGGTATGGGCCTCTACTCCAAGGGAAGTGGGAGGATTATTGGCCGAGCGATAAGAAAGCCTATCCACTCCTATTTAAGAAATAACCCCAAAACAATACAATCAACATCGGCTTGGCATCCAGAGAAATTATTATTACAGATAACGAGTTTCACTCATAAACCTCACCGAGAGATGCGTGTGTGTTAACTACACCCGCCTGTATTGATTAGTATAGATTGGTAAAGGAGAAGCATATGTCGGAGTCGGGTATGGACAGGGAGTCTGAAACTAAAATATACAATTTTAACTTAGTTTAAGTGCAACATTCACGTCTTGTGAAAGAGGTCACGCCAACATCCATGAGCCATGATAAAAAAAAATAATATCTTCTACTTGCACAAGCCAGAGAAATCACCAATGACTTAATATTCAAGAAAATTTCATTTCAAAGAGGGGAATATAAATTCAATTCTACTAAAAAAAGAAAATGTTAGTACGGACGAAAACTTATACATACACTTCAGAAAGACAGAGAGAGAGACAGATATACAGACTGAGAAAGAAAGAAAGAAAGAAAGAAAAGAAAGAAATTGAGAGAGAGGCAAATAAGTAAATAAAATGATTAAAGAATGAAATTTAAAGAAATACGTACAAGCATGACAGGTGAGGATATTCTTTATCGCGTGGCTGTTTAGACTAAAATTTAAGCAAGGATCTGCAGTCATATTTGTACCTACTGACGCAAGTCAGTACGCACCCAGCAGTGTTTCAGCTTACATTTTTTTGGCTAGCATCACCTTTTACTGTACTGTTCAGCTATTAGCGCAATTCGTGTATAATATCCAGAATTTATTTACACAGACAAACAGATTACAATTCGTGTTAATTGCTTCCATTCTTTTTTTATTTTCTTTTTTCTAAATCTACAAATTCCAAGTTCATGAGTTATTCGATGTGGTGTAATGGTTAGCAAGCATGTTTCACTAGATCACTTAAGACTATATAGTGTGTTTGATCTTCAATGGGTGCGCCAGCCTTTCGGCCTTGTGACAACTTAGCTACGCAATACAATTTCCAAGCTCAGGGAACATTTTCGCACAAAGTTGGCTTTTCTTCACATTTGTGAAGAAGGACATGGAACAGTTTTCCAAAATCCACAAGAAACAGCAAAGTAAATTAAACTATAATCGAACATATATTAATTTTTAGAAATCGACAGAAACTGCAGGCATGTACATGTCTGTACGGTATATCATAAATATGGATGCATCCTCATTGGTACCTCTACATATCCAAATAAATATAATGGTCATTTAATCTAAGTGAAGGTGATCTGCTTTCTTTAAATACAGGGGGGATGTAATGAGCTTTGTTTACTATGAAGCTCTTCTTGGCCGAGCATTAAAGCATCAAACGGTAATTTCCTCTATAATGTAAAATTTAGTAAAGATAATGTGTTCACTCCCGGGGGACACATTTTCTTTACTAAGATTTTTCGAACGCACAGGCCGATAGACCTAATACACACTGTTTAATAAATAACAATTGGTGTCTGTTTCAAATAAGAAGTGTCTAATATAATAAAGTTTGATGTAGTAACTACAATATATGTAAATCATACTGAAATAGTGAAATGGTTTATTTTTTCAAAAATTATTTACTGCGGGACGTTTCAAATAAATCTGCGAAATTGAGTTTTAGAAAAGTAAATATATTTTTAATAATATTATTTGAAAAGAATTAAAATAAAGCTGTTTTTTTTATTAATCCCTATATTTTGCAACTTTCACAGATGTCAGGCAATTTTCTTTAATTATCTAATTTCTCACCCTTCTTCAACATCACTTTTGTACTTCGTTATACGTCCTCTATCTAGCATATCAATGTTTCCTTTTCTGATCTACTCTTACTTGAATTTCGTCATTGGTATCAATTTCGAAATATCAATGTATTTTGTGAGTATTGTTCCCAAGTAATATCTGCGTTTTTGTTAATACTATTTATTTTTGTGGTTAAGCAAATATTTTGCAAAGTTCCCAGTGAATGACAACCATTTCGGTCCTATTTTGTAATCTTTGAGGCCAAACTTTTTACATTCTCTAATTATCTGATTTAACGTTTCAGGTCTTTCTTTCTTTCTAAAATTACCATTTTGAAGTAGATTGTCCTGGTACACTTCTTATTTTCGATTATTGATATTATTATAGTAATTGATGGTAATGATAAAAATTTGAGTACTTATTAATACATATTGTGCATTCATTGAATATTTAACAGTAGTCATGTGAATTTAATCAGATTTTTTTCTATTTTTATTAGTCCTTTTCTTTTCTCATAATTTTCAGATTATTCCAAGCTGGGAACTTTCATAAATGGGATCTGTAGATTTTCTCTCTTTTTTTTTTTTTTTTCTTTTTTTTAACTAGGTTTTATTTTAATTTTTTATGCTTATCCAGTTCTTCAGATGTGGAGGAAGTTTGCATTATCCAAGGAGATACACAGACTATATCTTATTCTCTGTGCTGTTTTGCCAATAAAGATGCAGGATTTTCCCCGGAATCGAAATAATTATTTTCTCAGCATTGTCTTAAATTTGCATATTTCGTATTGTGCAGAAATTTTAATTATAACCACGCAAATCTAATTGATATTGCCTTTGTGTTTTTTTATTCATATTATTTAATTCTTTGAAAGACTTACCAGACATAGAAAAATACTTTGTCGATTAATAATTTTCCAGTGAGAGTCCCCATTATGAGGTGAATAATTTAACATATTTTTTGTTTTCTTTTAAATGTACACGAATGAAAGCATGTATGTTTTAGTATATATAATTATTAAACAGATTTATATTTATATATACACGTAAATATACACACGATCGATATATGTATACTGTATGTATGTATGTACAGGTTTTTTAGAATATATATTTATTTGTACGTTTAGAAACTCTGTCCAACCGATCTTATAAAAGATTCTCATAAAAATTGTCAGAATATTCATGAATAAAATATAGAATTTTAAAAAAAAAGTAGGATATGTGCATGATTTAAAGCCTTCTCTAATGCCCTATTGAAAGCGAGGAATTTTAATCAACCGTCGTTTTTCCTCCTTAAATCTCCAATGCAGTCTGTCGTTCTGTCTCACTTGAATTTGAAAATGGACGCTAGAATATTGCGATTTGTCGGCTCTGATACGTTTCGAAAGAAGGAAATATTAATATTTTGCCATTCTTCTGCTCACCATTAGCGAAACAAAAACAGAAATCAAAAGAAATACCATTAAATCACTTACCGATATTGTCTGTAACATTACTGCCAATTAATATAATGGAATCGACGAAAAAGAAAAAATATCCTTGCAATTGTAATTTTAAAAGCTTCTCACTCTAGTGTCAGGCAAAATCAGAGCATGGACTATTGAACATTTTTCGTTCCACTCCACAACTGTCATTCAGAATTTCCTCCTTTTTGTGTCAAATTTGTTGTTATCAATACTACTAATATCACTTAATAATAATAATAATAATTGCAATTTTATTACCAAGAACCATATGAAGTTATTATATTAGATACCTGTTTTTACATATCGGGCTTAATATTTTATTCATTTATTGACAATATTATTATCATTACTGATGTTCTCGTCATACGTACTAAACCTTTTACATTATTAAACGCATTTAAATATTTCTTATTCAATTATCCATAATGTAGTAGCGTTTGTTACGTTATATTTATTAAATAGTTTTAAATAAATTTTCTATTTGTTCTAAATTTTTATTAGGAATTTTCCGAGTTTTTATTATTATTATTATTATTATTATTATTATTATTATTATTATTATTATTATTATTATTTCCTTTAATTTCTGGTGTATACTTATTTCTTTCCGGGTCCCAGTAACAGAACTAAGGTCAAAAATGGCATCATGACATTTTCCAATGACAGTTTAAAAAAAAAACAAAGACAAATTAAGATCACACACATTTTCGATAGATAAAACCCTCCGTAAAGTGTGAACTGCACTTGTGAGTACAATTCTTTGCATTTTTTAAGGCATGGGCTACCAGGGATCATTATTATTATTATTATTATTATTATTATTATTATTATTATTATTATTATTATTCCTTTGATTTCTGGTGTGTACACATTTATTTCCGGGTCCCGCCCAGAGACCTAAGGTAAGAAATGGCATTTTCCACTGACCAATTAAAAAAATATATATTTTACATAGATAAAGCCCTTCGTAAAGTGTGGGCTGTACTCGTGAGTTTTGTATTGCTTTAAGGTATGGACATCCAGGAATTCCTTCAACGAGTCTACTGGGATATTTTCCAAACAATGAGAGGGCTCCAACTACAAAAAGGATTGGTGATGTTCCCATTTGCCACATTTTGAGATTTCGATTTCAAGGTCCTTGTATTTTGATAGCTTTTTGTAGATCTTCACAGATACACTGCATTCTGCAGGGACTGCCATATCAATAAGGAGGCATTTGTTTTTCGTTTGCGGTTTCTAATACCAATGTCTGGACGGTTAGCTTTGATCGTTTTGTCTGTGTGTACTGGGTAGTCCCATAAAAGTGTAACCGGGTCTGGGTGGTGTTCATACCAATTTCTTTCAGATTCCGTCCCGAAGAAGTTGCAGATTTTCCAGTTCAGATATTGGCCCACTCTGTCGTACCAATACCATGCAACCTGATAAAGATGATCAATTGTTTCTGGATTTATGACAGAATCTGCATTTTCGGCTAACAAAATATTTTTGTATGTGAGCTTGATAATTTCTAGTTAACAAGCATTGGTCGTGTGCAGCAAGAATAAAACCATCAGTTTCAGCTTCTAGCTCTGCACTGCATAGCCAATGATAAGTACGGGGTTTGTCTTCGTCAGCTTGTTTGGTACGGACCGGTGTATTGTGCATTGTATTTCTGCACCCATTTGAAACTCCATTTTGAACTTGTTGGCTTCCTTTATTAAGGAATAAAGACGCTTACTACTTTCATGTTCTTTGACACATATTATCAAGCTGTCTTCTGTAGGAACTTTGGTATATTTGAAAGCCAATTATTGTAGATTTATAGGACAGTTTTAGTTGAAGTAATCCTCTGCCTCCTTCGGATCTGGGCACATGCAGACGGTCAACATCAGCTTGGGATGATGCATGCAGTAGCAAGGGAGAAGCTTTCTCGTTTTGACTATCATTCGCTTAATGTCAGCTATGGTCCAATTAAGGGCATTAAAGCTGTATTGCAGCACAGGGACAGCCAAGGTGTTTATGGCTGATCATTCTGATTTTTGAGTTCAGCTCGGTATTTAGTAGCAGACGCACAGGCTTTTTTTTACCTTCTCTTTCATTTGGGGATGTTGTGTACCATCTCCTTTGCTAATTCCTAGATACTTATAGGCTTCATTTTGCTCCAGTTTCTAATTTTTGTGGCAAAGCCTAAATCTATTGATGGTGTTTCTATAATTATACCTTTCTTAAATATTACTTTTGTACATTTATTTAATCCAGAGTTCATAACTATATTGTCACTGAAGCATTTTACGATATTGAGCAGACCCTTCAACTCATTGTCATCTTTGGCAAAGAGTTTGAGATCATCCATGTAGAGTAGGTGATAGAATATTTAGTTTGTAAACATACCTACTGTTGCTTAGTTCATGCGTAAGTGGGATTATTATTTTTATTATTATTATTATTATTATTATTTGTGTATGTTTTATTTCCTGCTTTGTAACCTGTGGAACCGGGTTCAAACTATGGTCTTTAGGCCTATAGCGTAATTATCATTTAATTAATAGCACTTTTCTTTGTATATGGGATGTTCCAAGTAAGATAATCTTCTGGGTAACTTGTATGATGATGTTACCTGGACACCGTTAGTAAAATTAATCATTCCTTTTCTCACGAGACCCAGAGCTTTGATTATTATTGGTACAGCCTCAGTCTTTATTCCCCATATCCTGGTAATCTGCTGATAATTTCTCGATAATTTTCATGGCGGTTTTTCTCTGAGATGGTACTAATATGTCAATGAGCATGCATTTCCTGAATTTCTTTTTTGTTTTTTATATAATATCAGTTGTGTTAGCTGTTATTTTCATATCAATCTGAATTGACATGTCCCAGAGTATAGTTACGTCGTTATTTTGTGTAACCATATCTGGTTGGTGCTTATACCATCTCCCAGTGGTTTCCATTTTGTGATTCTTGCATATCTTCCAGTGCACATATGTCGCTACTTTGTTATGTCTCTGGATATATTCGTTTTTTGCTAGTTCCGGACATCCTTAGATATGGTCAACAGTTTCATCATATTTTCCGCAGATTGCATTCCGGATTAGTTCCCCTTTTAATTATGCGATAGTAATAGTATCTGGTTATTATTATTATTATTATTATTATTATTATTATTATTGTATTAGTAGTGGCAGAACGAATGAATGAATGAATGAATGCAGTGCGCTAGCTCTTTAGGCAGGAAGTAAAATCGACATAATTATGGAACTGAAAGGCTCATTAGTACTAAATGGTAATGTATTCAACCACTTCACTGAAAGCAGATATGAGTCTAGAGCATAAATGTTGGTTTATGTAGCATTTGTGCAGATACATATTTCTGTGGACATGATTCCTAAAGGCGGTGATATGTGTGTGTGTTTATGTTTTAAATTTGGGGAAGTTATATTTGAAGAAATTGTAGGATATTATAGAATTCTTTCATGTTGGATATATTTTATTGTCATTTTGCTATAAAAATGTATTGTTGGTCAATTCTATTAGAAAAATATAGTATTGATTTTTTTTTTTGGGAGGGGGTGTTCACTATTTGTACATAGCTGGGATCCTAAAAGCTGTCACCGCTGTTCATTTCGAGGTTCTCGACAAAATCCAAAGACGGATATGTGATATCGTCGGTCCTGACTTGGTGTTTCGACTCCAGCACATTCACACCGACGTAAAGTTACTTCCCTCTGTCTTTTCTGTTAATATTTTCATCACATCTACTCTGACTATTTTCACTGGTGTCCTGATTGCATGAATTTAAGCGTTCTACTTGAATCCTGGTCCCACCCTTTTACTATCGAAACAGTTAAATGCAACCGCTTCCAGCAGCTTCTTCTCCAGTACTTCCCGACAGTGTAACTCCCTTCCTCTTACTTGTTACAACTATAATATTCAAGAATTTAAATGTAATGTAAATCGACATCTTCTATTGCCTTGATCTTTGCTCTTCTTTTTATTCTCCTTTGGCCTTCTTTTTATCCCCCCCCCCCTATATCCAGATTTGTTCCCTTATTTACACCCTCTGTAGCCTCTCACCTATTACTGGCACTCCCGCCTTGCTTGTGGTGAAATGCTTAAAATATACACGTATATTCATCTTCCAAGAACATTGTTAATGCAAAATGTATTCTATATAAAACCGGCTTAGCGAGTTAGTTGAACATGTACAATCTACGGAATAGATGCATGAAATTTTCCAGACGAAGTTATAACAATTTTGCGTGAACCACACCCCAAGGGAAATATATCATCTAACTTTATACTAATTGAATATTTTTTGTTAAATTATTCTAGATATCGATTGATGTCTACAGGGGTGAAGTACTTTTTTTTTATAGAATGAGCTCATAGGATTAGTTTCCCTTCCAATTTTACCATATTAACAACATCATCATTTTTGGATAAAGATCAACCGACAGTAATTTTTTTGTCCCACGTTATTGTATCTACTTTTCATCACGTCACAATTTGTTTCAAAAGAGGAAATATTTCCGTTACGTTTAAGCGACTGACGGCACACAGAAATACGGTTCATTATTTTGTATTTTCATTCACGTGGAAAGCACTTTTCAAAATAAAATGAACATGTGCTTGATTTCGCTAATACTGGTTAACTGCCGTCTCCTATAATAATGATTACAATCTAGTAAGACACAAGTGTGCGCACACACACATACACACACACACACACATATATATATATATATATATATATATATATTGAATTGATTGTTATGCTGATCAACCTGCTTATTCCACCGTGAAGTATCGATATATATCCACTGTTGAAACATTCATGCATTCACAGGGTTTCAGTCATAAACCAAACTAATTCTTGTATCGTGAGTGAGTGCTACTCACATGTTTACTTCTTTTTAGCAAATAGATAGCCGAAAGCTTTTCTTATCTTTTGAATATTCATTGTATGTATCATTGACATAAATATAGCTATCTTGATATCTTAGCAAAAATATCAGACGTCAAAATATATTCAAGAGTTATTTTTACAAACCATTCCTAAAAATAAAGGTTTCTAATGCCAGCTAATGGCTTTCATTGAATTGTTTCGTTTTGTTTTTTGTTTTTTTTAAACAAATGTATTGTATTTTAAAAACACACCAGTCATCTTGGGCAAAATCATGCTCAATTTATCAAAGGTATGGGTGATGCCACATGTAAATCACTGAGTGAAGTGCATTTCTGTTAAAGTTATCATCAGGTACTCACTGTCCTGTCTGGTGGTCATGTGATACACAATCTCTAATTATTTGCTCCTAAAACAAAAACCTTGTAGGTAAGTTATGAATATAATGTTATTTAATATATTATAGTGTAAGTGATCTGGGATTGCAAAGGAAATATTTGTTGCAGATTACTTCCACAACGCAGAGAATAAATCACTAAGTTCAAATTCGAAAATCGGGGGCAGAAAGAAATGCCGAAAATTCGATTCGCAGGTACAATCATACAATGCACGCAACCAGTCAGAAAAATAATTCACTCTCCAACAAACGCGGTAGCGAAAATACCCGAATTTTTCGATATTTGTTGCGTTTTTATACATAATGTTGGCACAAGGCCAAAAAGTTGAGGGTTTGAGGCTGGTCATCACTAACTATCCTATACCAAGCTAATCCGATTCACGACCCATTCAATTATTACAATATGCTCATTCACCATAAAAGTCATCCGTCACAAAATAATACCACATTCTCTCAAGGGAGATCAACAAAACGCGCCCCATGCCATAAAAATCTGATAATGTTAAAATTTATAATTAAAAATCTATGGATGACTAAAATGAGAGGGGAGGGAATGAACCCCAAAACAAATTAAATATGAACACAAGTAAACTAAACATAACTGATATTAGTAGGGCCCGTCCAACCCTCAAAACAGAGAGACCGCTCTATTCTGCACATGGGACAAAATCAAGAAGCTCTCTTACTAAGGGAGTGGGAAAGGTGAAAATATAGACGGACATGGGTAAAGAAAAAGCTGGCCCAGTCGAGATGAAAGGGGGCCAAAACAAACTGGGAAGGTTGGGAATCTCGATTTGGAAGATAACCAAAGAGGCAGCCGGGAATAGGCAAGGAACAACGTTTACTCACATTAACTAGGTACACAGAAGCTTGTCTAACCTAACCAATGGGAGGGATCCGCAGGGAAACCACTCAAATGTGACGTAGGTTGAACTAAAAGAGAAAGTCAAGGCGAGCCCCGTTCATACGAACCAAGCTCGGCTCTTTCAACCACCTTTCGCTGAAGACTGTCGAATGCAAGTGTTTTCTATCAGTTCTAATCTTCATCTTGAGCTGATGCTCAAAGAATCAGATTAGATCCTGATGAGAAAGACGGTTGCCTCGCAAGACCTCCTCCATTCACGTCATCCAAATCCCCATTCGGGCTGTGGCCAGCAGCGTCAAAAACACCATTTGTTTCACCCCAGAATATGGGGGCGACACATTGTGACACGCGTATGCGCGATCCATGAGCACGAGCTTTTCGTGAGTGAGACGAGCCGTCAAATCGCCGACATGGTTCCATAAGGGGCGAACCCGCGGACAATGGTAGAAGGCTTGCGAAGCCGTTTCTTCTAAACCAAGGCCACACCATTCACAGTTTGGCAAATCCGCCAAGCCACATACGAAGACCTTGTCATTGAGAGGCAGTCGATTCCTAGCCAATCGCCAGGTAAGCGAAAACTCAGGGTTACTGAGATAATCTGCCGCTGGCACCCAAAACCAAAAAGAGCGAAACTCCTCCTCCGACAAGTCGAGCCGTTCACGTAGATGATCCTTCACGACCACCTCCACAAACTAACGATAGAAGACCTTCCTAGGCCGTGAAAGATGACTGGACCGAGGAATGAACGTCAAAGCGTACCGACACTCCCTAAGGAAATCGGAATGATCCCTCAGTTTACGACGGTGCTCAATCCGCGAGATGGGGGTGGTGATAGTAAGGAAAGGGAACTCCTCCCTAAAACTCCTCTCTCGCGCCGTAAGAAAGCCACATAGCACGGACGTTGTGCACAGATTGTTCTGTCGACCTGATGCTTGAGTCCCCTCCGCAAAACGGAGGATAGCGAGCGCTTGAGAGGCTTCTCATGGTCTTTACAGAGCGGAAGTACGGACAATCGATAAAGGAAAATCGAGAAAACGTATGTAGCACACGCCCCCTCTCTGCCCTTCACGGACAACCTCCGTCGACGCCAAATCTCATCTGCCGCGTCGACCTTTTGCTCGCGCTACAGACCAATTTTTCTGCAGCTGGGGTCCGGTCCAAACCACACTCCAAGTATGTGGACAGAGCGGGCCGTCCCACCGAAGGCCCAGGAAGATCGACACCCTTCCAGGCACTTAAACGCAAGGCGGACGACTTGTCGCGATTAATCTTGGCTCCTGTCATCATTTCTACCGATCAAGCGCCTTCAGTACCGCCTCAATATTGCCGCGGGACGGCACGAAACGAAAGCAAATACGCCATCGGCGTACACGGAAACCCTGGCTCGGGCACCTCCAGGAACGGCGATTCCACAGTGCCGGATTGCACACCCTGTCTCTTAGACGTCGAAGGAGTGGCTCAAACGCCAAAGCCTTATGTAGGGGTGACAGTAAACAACCCTGACGAACCGACCTAGACAGCGCAAAAGCGCCTGACAGCTTCCCATTCACCTGTACCACATCACTGGGATAGTGATACAGGAGGCTAATGAATCGCATTAGAACACCTGTACCACAGCACTGGGATAGTGCTACAGCGTCAGATGTCGGGTTCGGATCCGGCGGTCTTCAGTTCAGCAGCAAGCTAGCGATGGTCAACCCTATCAAAAGCCTTGGACTGATCTAAATTGATCAGCGCGACCTCATCGTCGTCTTTTAAAACCTCTATGATTGGTCGGATCAGATGCAGGTTGCTCTGAATTGTTCGGCTCCTCACAGCGCAAGTGTTCTCCGGCCCCAACAAAGACTCAGCAACTCACTGCAAAAGCTCCTGCAGCATCTTGGCAAAAATCTTTGTGTCATGGGCCTGTAACCATCTAAGTGCCCCCAACACCTTTACCCTTTTTTCAACAGCGTGATCACACCCCTGCTGAGCTGGTTGGGGATGGAGCCTGCCGGAACCAGTTGGTGAACACCACAGTCAAAATCGTGACAATTATGTGCGACAGCCTCAAGGACACTTCACAGGGCAAACCATCCAGACCGGGCGACTTGCCTCTGCCGACCTTCAATACCGCGTAGACTTCGCCCTCTGTGATCTCTCACTCGCAGCTAGAAAGCCGAGGGAGGACCAAGCTCCTTGGTAAACCGTTTCTCGAAATGCCGCCGAAACGCCTCGCTCATGTCGTCAGTGGCCCGAAGTGTACGCCACTCCGGGGTCTCGCCTTCACGAATGTAACGATCGGAACCTCGATGGACCTCTTCCTTGCGCAAGGCTGCGCCCATGTTCACTGCATCGGAAGACATCTTACTTAACCTATGTCTAATTACCTGGCCCATATAGCACTCGCTAGTCAAAACGATCCAGGGACTCTCTAACTAAAGCAATCTCTAGGGGAACCCCCTCAGCCAACGCACGGGAAAAACTAGCCTTAAGCGTCTTCACCTTCTCAGCTCTATCTAGGGCGAGCCGTTTGCTGAAATCAATGGTGGAGGACCTAATCCTACACTTAAGTCTCTTCCACCACTTATTCCCGATAACCGCCCCCCCACTAGCTCCCGCTGCACTACTCTAGTTAGCTGCTCAAGTAAAGACAGATTGAACTTCCAGTAACCAGCCATTCTAAGCCTACGATCTACAAGTTTGTTATCCGAATAGCCTACCCAGTGGAACGTTGGACAATTTAAAATGTCTACCTCGGCTCTTCTAATATTCTATCCAGGTAGCTAACTACTCGAGTAAAATGCCAATTTTCAGGACCCCGACGGATTGTCTTAGTCTCCCAACACCTAGCTCTGATGTCATCCGTTTTTCTAGGACAATTCCGCCGACATCCGTGTGATAGGTTAATTTGAAGGAGGGGGAGAAGAACAGGGACCCTCCCACCAGAATACTGACGTAATTTTTTTTTTTACATAAAGAGAATCAATGTCTGCAATTCTAATATTGCAAAATATATCCTTAGCTTCTGACCCCAAACTTAGTAGTAGACCCCAGTGTCCCTTATGCAGGTAATGACACCTTGGGCTTTTGGAAAAATACTTGGATCTTCCAGTGGTTTCCCATCTACGCTGGTTAATTTATACAGTAGACCTAACTGGGCCCTCTTTTGATGAATTCGTCCCTGTCCACCCTACAAATTGATTCAGGTCCAGAAAATATTTTTTCCTTTTCTTTCTTGTTGACTTTGAGGAGTGTGGAGGGGAAGCAGTTGACGAGTGAGTGGGTGTGTGGATAGGGATCTAAGGGAAGCGTTTGAGAGAGAGGGGGACGGAGCACGTGAAGGGGAAGCAGGGAGGCTTCTAGTCTTGGCAGTAGCTTCAGTCTTTTCT
This sequence comes from Acanthosepion lycidas, assembly GCA_963932145.1. Taxonomy (NCBI): domain Eukaryota; kingdom Metazoa; phylum Mollusca; class Cephalopoda; order Sepiida; family Sepiidae; genus Acanthosepion; species Acanthosepion lycidas. The sequence continues at coordinate 78,479,292 of OZ010573.1, read as the reverse complement.
TTCGGGGAAGCAGGGACGGAAAGGGAGCTGGTTTTGTTCATGCTCCTCTCCGCCCTACTACGCCCGGAGTGCTTTTGCGTAGTTGTCTCTACCTCCTCTTCCTCCTCTTTACTTCTTTTTAGAGATGCTGCCCGAGGTGGAGGCATTTTGTCCACCTCCATTTCCTCCTCATTTTGCTGTTGTTGTTGCTGCTGCTGCTGCCGTTGTTGTTTTTTTTTTTTTTTTTTTTTTTTTTTTTTTGGGCGTCTGCTCTTTTTCAGGACTTTTTTTTTTTTTTTTGCTTCCGTTCTTCTTACTTTCTTTTTTTGCTTCCTGCTGCATTGATGGTTGCTGTTTCTCAGCTGTCTGCTTTTTGGGAGGGAGAAAACACGTATTCGCCCTCCTACCACTTCCGACCTCCTTCCAGGCGCCATCGGGGTCTTTGTCCACTACCCCCTCTACCACGGTTGCTGCAGTTACTGCTGCTGTTGTAGTTGTAGGCCGAGTTGCAGACAGAGGACGTTTCGCGGGGTACTCCTTTGCCCTGTGCCCCACCACACCACATGAGCAACAGTTCGGTTTCCGTCCCTCTACAACTACATAAGAGAATATTGGGAATTAGCCCAAAATTCGTTCTGATCAACGTGACCTGTAATTCCACATCTCTAGTGACGATGCCCAATTTTCCTAGAATAGCTTTCACTGACTCTACTTTTCCAAATTTCGAAAAAAAGCCCCCCAACTGGTCTTCTGAGAGATCCACGAGGACTAAGGGACTGTAATCCTTGTCCTATGGGTGCCCATGTACTCAGTTTGCAGTCTTAAGTTGTTTGTGCTTAACACACTGTCTGCCAGTTATTTGGTGTCTTGCTCGGTGGGCAGGAGAATGTCCCATATTGCGTTTGTGCGTCTCGCCAAAACCTTTGGGTTAATCAAAGTCTTTAAGACCTCTTCCATTGTTTCTCTGCTGACTCGAATTAATTTACGGCTTTTGACATCGGAAGTCAGCAGGGATATTATTCGTGTATTGACGGGCCCCAACGCCTCTGGAATGGTGATGAATTCATTTTCCTTAAAAGACTCAACAAACTCTTCCCTTTTCTCATAAAATTCTGCATTTTTCTTTGGCCTATTCTCAGTCCAAGCCGTTTTTCCCGAAGACTCCGGCTGTGTTGAAATTGAATTGTTTTCGCTCATGATGGTCGTAACGACCACCACGACCGAACAAATGACCAGTTGTTTCTTTTTATTCCTATTTTTAAATTATTTTAACAGCTAAAAACAATATCAAGAAAAAAACAAATAAAAAACGAAAGAATACCGTGGGCAACCAAAAACAAATGCAAATAAATAATTCAAATAAATACGAAAAATGTAAAGCAAACAAAAACCTTGGGGTGGGGGGTTAAAATACAAGAAGAGAAATAAACAAAAAGAGAACAGAACAAAAATGCACAAATATATGAACAAATAAACGGAAAAATAAAAACTGAAAAATGAAAAGAGTTTTAGAAAATCAAAATCAAAAAACTTAACAGTTCAATCGTTGATTAACACACGTTTGTCTAATACACTCCATAAAATACCCGAATTTTTTTCTCCCCGATTCGAGAATATCAACTGTTTTTGATTGGCCCAGTATTTTTTTTCCATTCGTCGACAGCTAGGAGAGGGCGCTCAATTGTTGAATATCAAAATACTTTTATGGAGACTCCTGCGACGGACGTTTTTTAAATTTAATTATTTCGTCTTCAGCATGTCATGCGGACTACGTGCCCCTTTTTTTGGACTTGCACCTCCAATTAGTCGGACTTGATTTTTGAGTAATTTTCTGCGAGTTGGACGAGCGTTTGGTGCTTGAGTTAAGTGTTTAATTTTATTTTTATGTGGGGAAACTTTTTTGGAATTTTTCAGTTTTGCTTTGCCTTTTCATTTGTTCGTATAGAATTGTGCATTCTGCTTTTTTCGTTTTTGTTTATTTCCGTTTGTGTATTTTTACAGTCCCCACAGTTTTAGTTTTCATTTTCCTTTTCGTTTTTATTTGTTTTTGAATTGCTTATTGTCTTTGGTTATCCACGTTTTTCTTCCGTTTTATTTTGTTTGTACGTATTGAGAAAAAATAATTTAAAGGAAAAAAAAAAAAAAGAAACAAACCAAAAGGAAACAGTTTATTTGTTTTGGTCTCGGCCAATATGGCTGAAGACATAAATATAAATATTTCACCACCGATGTCACCGGAAAAAGTGTATGCGATGAAAATAGGCCGGTTAAAAATGCCGACTATTATGTTAATCAAAGGGAGAAATTTGAACATTCCTTTAAAGTTTTCGCTTACCTGGAGATTGGCTCAGAATCGGCTACCTCTCAACGACAAGGCCTTCATATGTGGCTTGGCGGATTTGCCAGACTGTGAACGGTGTGGCCTTGGTTTAGAAGAAACGGTGTGGCCTTGGTTTAGAAGAAACGGCTTCGCACGCCTTCTACCATTGTCCCTGGGTTCGCCTCTTAGGGAACCATGTCGGCGAGTTGACGGCGCGTCTCGCTCCCGAAAAGCTCGTGCCCATAGATCGTGCATACGCGTGTGACAATGTGTTTTTGACGCTGCTAGCCACGGCCCGAATGGTGATTTGTACGACGCGGCAATCGTCTTTCTCATCAGGATCTAATCCGATTCTTTAAGCATCAGCTCAAAATGAAGATTAGAACTGATAGAAAACGCTTGCATTCGACAGTCTTCAGCGAAAAGTGGGTGACTGGGGCGAGCTTGGTTCGTATGTACGGGGCTCGCCTTGATTTTCTCTTTTAGGTCAACCTACGTCACATCGGGGTGGTTTTCTGCGGATCCCTCCCCTTGGTTAGGTTACACAAGCTTTTGTGTACCTAGTTAATGTGAGTAAATGTTGTTCCTGGCCTGTTCCCGGCTACCACTTTGGTTAAGTTGAGATTCCCAATCTCCCCATTTTGTATTGGCCCCCTTTTCATCTCGTCTGTGTCAACTTTTTATTCCCCTTGGACGTCTACATTTTCCCTTTCCCCACTCCCTTAGTGAGAGAGCTTCTTGTTTTTGTCCCATTGGCAGAATACAACGGCCTTTCTGTTTTGAGGGTTGGACGGGTCTTACTAACCTCAGTTATGTTTAGTTTATTTTGTGTTCGTATTTAGTTTATTATTGGGTTCGTCTCCCTCCCTTCTCATTTTTCATCATAGATTTTTATATATTATTATTTATTTGTATTAAACTTTTATGGCATGGGGCGCGTTTTTTAGGACCCCCTTGAAAGAATGTGGTGTTATGGTGTATGCAGGATTGATTGGTGACTGACGAGTTTTTGTGGTGAATGTGCAAATTGTAATGAGTGAATGGGTCGTGAATCGGATTAGCTAGGTATAAGATAGTTAGTGAAGACCAGCCTCAACACCCCCCCTTTTTCGGCCTTGTGCCATAATTGTATTTTTATATACAGTAAATAACTACGTGCCTTTTTGGGGTGTAAGTAATTTTCTTTTTCACCACATTTTCCGTCGTAGGATACACGCGACGCGCTGTCGCTTGGTTTGACGAGATATGTCGCCATTTTTTTCGCTATAGATAGCTAAAGTTACACTTTCGTTTTGTTTTTGTCATAACGGACAAAACTTGCTACCCTCTTTGAAATGTTGATTATTATTTTCTGAAGGATTTTAACATAGGGTTATGATATAAAATATTTTGATAAAGTATTCTTTCCATGAATCATATCACTCATTAATTTAGGTTTTTCAATTAATATCTAACATGAGTAAAGATTACCACAGTTTGCAGGTAAGATGTTGTGTATAACCAGTGTTATCGGAAAAGATATATACAGTTTGATGATATAACTTATCACTCTTGCATAAGCAACTAATGCACCGACATATTTTTTCCGGATTTCATTGCGACAGGTTGTATTTGTGCCTAATAATCAGCTAACTTCAAAAGTGTTATTATACAAACACGTTAATGAATAAAAATGTATTTCTTTATCTATCTATCTATCTATCTGAAATGTATTATATATGTTCGTCTGCTCAGTGGCATTTTTAGATGATATCTTTTTCATTTACTTTTTCTTTCTTTTTTACTGTTTTACATCGTGATTGTATATGTGGACCTAGGAGTGCTATCCGCCCAGATTTCATTTGCCTTAGTCTTTCAGCTCCAGCCTCACCCTTTCCAATCATGCCAGACTATCAAACAGAACGGGGTGACCGTAAATATATATTTCGTATCGCAGAAGAGACACATCCGGTGTAAGAGACGTGAAAGATGAGATGAGCCAACGGTTATCAAAGGAGGTCAATTCATCTGGTAGAAGCGCCCTGTTGAACACGTGGCATGCTGCTCACATTCGCCCCATACACTGTGGTCTGTTCAAACATGGCTTGCTTAGCGTCTTCGTCTTTCTGAGCCACAAAAGCTGATTCAGCTCAAATGGCTGCTTCTGCGCTGTAGGCCAAAAGGAATCGCAAAGTGCTGTCGAGAATAGCGAGGGGATTTTAGTCAGTGGAGGGAGCGTATAAACTTACTATTTATTTTATTGTATGGTCACTGCTGAATATCAAGTAGGCGACACGTACAATGAATATCGCCTGGGGTTCAACTGACACTTCGCTATTAAAAGCATTCGAGTGAATAATACATACATACAAACGTGTGTGCGTGTGTGTGGGTGTCTGTGCGTGTGTCCATGCAATTCTACTTTATAAAGTAAAGCGATAAATAAGACTAAAAAGCCACATTTTATGACTTATTCTCTTTTATTAAAACTACAGAAGACATGTATGAATTATAGTTATATTCTCTTACTATTTTCACTCTTGGTTTAATTTTTACCTACAATAAAATAACAAAAAATACGTTATCTTTACGCAGTGTAGAATAAAATATATTTGATATCCGAAATTCAGTAAACAATTTCGAGAAATGTTTTAATATTTTAGATAATTATAATACTATAAAAATGCTTATAAATTGCAAAGAAAATTAAATTTAAGACGATTTTCAGTCTTCAAAATAGGGAAATAGAGGAAATACTTAAATAAGTTATAGTGTAATTGGGTTTGAGTTAACCATAAAGTTTTAAAAAATTTGTTAACGCCAACAACTTATTTGTCTCTCCTGGAACGGTCGCCGGATATCTTTACCGTTTGTGAAACCAACTTGAATTCTTCCATTGCGAAAATAAATTATTAGTTCCAGGATATCTTCCTTTTTGTCGAAATGATTCAAGTATTCATATGCATTTTGTCGAAATGATTCAAGTATTCATATTTACATCAGGGATAATCTTTTGATAGCCACAAAATTGTCTCTCGAGGTCGCTGACTACACTTTCATGTGCTTCCATCTTTCACTACTAAACTCTTTCAGGTATCTCTTTTTTCTTTATTGCTCCTCCGCTTCGCAATAGCTGACAGTATAGAAAAGACACTTCCTCTCCATCTCTCTGCGAACATCTTTGTCTTCGGTGATTTTAATGCTCACCACGACACGTGACTGAAACATTCTCAAGTTACTAATGTTGCCGGTATGCAGACATCAATTTTTGTCATCGTCCAATCCTGCACTCAAATCGTGGTCTTTATTACTCGTTTCCATGGCCAAAGCGAGCAACAGGTTTCTCTACTGGATCTATTTCTTACCTTCTCTTCTCACTCTTGCCGATCTTCGTAACACTACCCTCTAGGTAACTCAGAGTACTCTGTAGTAGTTATTAATATCTCTTTCCAAGCAACCATTAAACAGGAACCTCTTCTGTATGATCTCTACATGTTACCTGCATGCTGATTGAGACTCATTCCGTGATTTTCTACGTGACGCTCCCTGAACTAATATTTTCGACCTCCCAATTGTTTCTTCTTGGGTCAAAGTCAGCATGGACGCTTTCATCCCTTCTCGGAAATACCAAGAGAAACCGCTATCCTCTTCATGATTCTCACCAGCATGCTCGGCCGCCATAGCACAGACGAACCACTATTTCCGGCTATATCAGCATGACAACTCTATTCACAACTAGGGCCTATTTGCTACTGTCCGTAACAAATGATTGAGAGTTCTCAAAGTCCCAGTAATCGTCAAAGTAAGGAGACTCATCGAGAGCACAAGCGTGTATCACGACTAGAGAAAATTCCTACTCGCTAATGATAAAAGGTTTCTAGCCTAGTTTTGGTATTATTGAATGCTACCAGAAGAATTTGCCGCATTGAGCTATGAGAACTACGTCATCTCCCTGTATACGGTCATCTCGATTTTGGGAGTTTTTTTTCTAATATTAAACCTATACAAGGTTCAAGGCCCACTCAAGGTAGAGGCATATTGACGGTGTTTTTGTTTGAGTGGTAAAACAAAGGCCGCATTTTATGAGAATATGTGGGAATATAGCCATTAATTTTGAGAAAAACATCCTTCTGCGATTCTGTTCCACAAACAACACAACACTTAAGCAATCCGAGTAGAACTTACTCCTTACTAAAGGAATAAAAAGGAAACGATGATTTGTTTCCTCAATATATGTGTCGTGATGAGTCTTAGCTGATTGTATTCGAGTTGAAAGAACTAAGGAAATAGTGGTAGAATAGCAAAAGGCTTACAGCGTTTTGACTGTGAGAAAGGAGTTGTAAGGTGGCAAACAATTCATTACTCACAAGGCCATGTAGACGCATTTAGACTCTTTCAAAATTGGAAAGTGGAAATTGGGCCAGATATGACAGCAGTACTCCATTTTTGGCCTGATCTGTCGCTTGTAAAGGTGAAGCATATTATGAGTAGTCAGGTACGTACTGGATCGTTACAGGGAACCGATCATTTTCACAGCAGCAATAAACCGTGGTTCTTCTGCATATATATTTACTAATGATCTGAGTATGTTATAACGACGTTATAATCGAGGAGTTTCTTCCAGAGACGATATAGCTGGAAATTTTACCTAGTACCACCTTATGCCATACCTTGTTAAATGCTTTTGAAATGTCTAAGGCGATCGCTCTCCCGATAAATTTATTATCAAGTGCATCACTGATTATCCTAATCAGCTTTGGTGTATCGGTAAATTGCCTTATAAAATGGGAGACGGAGGGTGACTTTGGTTAGACATCAATTTTGATAATGAGCAATGAATGGTCTGAATTGACCAAGAGGGTGATGGTTAACACTTTAAGGAATATTCTATCGAACTTTATAAAACCATCATCCTGATGACGATATACAGTGAAGACAAAGGACACACGACGAATTGGGGTCACGCCAAAGCAAATGAATGGAACATTTGGGTACTAGTTTTTGAGCTCTCTTGATATAGGCCGCAAGCAATTGGCGACGACGATTTATAGGGAAATCTTTTGTGAGTAAAGTCGGGTAGTCTTGTTTTTTGAATTATTGAACTGGTATATATATATATATATATATATATATATATATATATATATATATATATATATATATATATATATATATATATATATATGTGTGTGTGTATTTTGAACCATAAAAAATATTGAGAAATTAAAAAATTAATTTTTTCCGGCACACTAGTTTAATATTATTTTATTTATTTTTTTTGTCTTATTATTTCAATTAGATTCCTAGACTAGTTTCGGCCACCTTCATCAACAGAAAAATTCTGCTTGTTAGAATGAATGACTTGATGAAGAAAATGAACTTTTTCTGTAGTTTTCATTTGTTTATTATAGATAGAGGCTGGATAGATTCATGCTGCTCTGAACTCCCTTGATCATTTTGACAGTTTTATTGGTTCCTGGAAAAGGAAATGTGTTTGTGTTAAGTGTCTGTTATCTTTTAGTACTTCCGGGAGTGAGTGAGTATGATGCGCATAAGTCTATATATTAGTATGGGTGTGTGTATAAGTGTAAGTCCTCAAGGCGAAGAATCCATTTATCTTCTAAAATTTTTCTAATGTTATCTCTTCTGAACTATTTTCTCAGTTATAAGTGAATTTGACATGGCTTTTAACATCGTTTTTTTCTATGCGGTAATGTTGTTAATTCTGTAGTGAAATGGACATCAAGATTTTCCCACATATTTTTTTTCGAGATAATGTGCAATTAAAGAGGTAAATTATGTTATGACTTCTACACTTAGAGTTGTGATAGATTTTGAATAAAGATTTAGTGACTGAGCTAGTGAACGAATTGCTGTGTCAAATGTGGTTACAGCATAAGCTCCTTTTGTTGTTACATGGCTGAGAAAATCCTATTGTTTTTTTTGTTTTTTTTTTTTGGTTTATTACGCATTACCTTATCCTCTGAAATGTGGTTACTACCTATAATTTTCTTTAGGTTCTTAGGTCTACGATATGCTAGAAGGCCGGGTTCCTTAAACAATTTTTTTAGGTCTGGTTTGAGATGTAGTATTTCTCAGCGACTTTTGATTATCTGAGATAGTGGAGGAAGGGTGGGGTGAAAGTGGTTACTAGAGGGATGCGTTCGTAATCATTTTAATCTTATATTAGGGTATCTTCTCTACGTGCGGTAACTGATTTTTTTTATTTGTTCCTATATTAGGTGTTGTTTATAATCACGTGTTGTGAATCGATGCTCGAGATTTTGAGTGTGTTTATTTAGTTCTCGATTGTTGGAACATATCCTTTTGAGTCTAAATGTGAATAGGGAAGGTTCTCCTTGAAGTGTTTATGGTGGGAAGACTTGTTTTTAGGGTGGAATACACACACACACACACACACACACACACACATATATATATATATATATATATATATATATATATTGTTATAAAACCATGTTATGTTCTTATAATTTTGCTGATATTCACTCATAAAATAAATGTAGCATAGACTTATTTGTGTTGTGCCTTCAGAAACTGGCTGACCATTGCTCTACACTACATAATATACTTCGTAACTCTAAGCGGTGTTTGCTCCCTTCTTTTCCATACCAGACCCTACTCTGTCATCCATTTTCACAAACTCATTATATACATAATCAAAGTTTCTATTTGCCCATCTTGTTTTCAAGATGTCCTGTAAGTGCCAAATTTTCCAAGAACTCAATCCTCATATGTCCCAAATATTTAAGCTGTCATTTTTTGGTTCTACATAAAAATGTCCTTTTGTTTTCATTTTTCTTAAAAAATCTCTGCTCTTTTGTTCCATTCATTGTTTTGTTAACGTCCTTCTTTAGAACATCATCTCTTTTTTCAATTCTCCTCTTCATGTATGATTTTACATATGGATGTCACATACTATTTCAGCACTCTTTGTTCGTAACGAAATTTTCCTATCTCTTCATACTTTGAATAATACGGAATATTTACTGTGAAGAAACCGTCTGCGTACAGTGAGAAAATGAATTAAGTATGTACGCAAAAACAGAAATGGAGGTATGACAGGAACGCATCTTTTCACCGGATTTATTCACTGTACCACGATATCTTAAGAGAAATAGGAGTCCTAGTACTATTTATTGTTGGCGGAAAATATCGTAAAACATATGATAAGTAGATGACATTGTTTTGGTAGCAAATATTGAAAGAAAAATGAAGGAACTTCTAGACAAGTTAGTAAAAGGAATCTGGAAAAAAGGACTCGCTGTCAAATATAAGAAGGCTGAACGTACATATAGTCGTTAGCAAGTGTAATATCCCATAATAGTCAGATACGTATTTTATAGGTAAATATATGATTGGAAATATAGTGGGGGCTGTGTGTGTTAATCCTCTGAGATATTAGTTTAAGAATTTGCTTTAAATGCTCAGTCGTATTCTTATAGTGATTGTAGATAAAACAATGACCAATTATCGGCCTTCATCAATCTATAATTTCTGTATTGAAATCATCATATGTACATAGACGCCCATTTATATATACGAGATGTCGATGTAGAGTTCTCGAATCGAGCGAGAAGAAATGAAAATATAATTTATTTGAAAAATTTTTAAGCTTTTGGGAAGCTGATTCAACTGAATATTAAAAAGAACTTAAACACACACATTTTGGGGTAAATACGCAGATGTACGTAGTCTTTTTTATAATGTGTGTTTGTTTTTATTTTCTAACAAAAGATTTGCTGTAATATTCCTTATAAACACGTATGTAAATATATTGATTTTCTAAGTGTAGCTTGATGTGGCAAAAGGCCGAAACTAGGGGCTATCTAGTGAGGATCGAACAGACTATTCAGTCGAAATTGATTTAACGAGACATGGTTGATTGATTTTCTAAGTATAGATCATTTGGGACATAATGCCGAAAGTATAGAGTCCTCAGTGAGGATCGAACTCACTACTCACTCGTAATTGATCTAGTGAGACAAGTTTGCTTATACGACGCCGAGGTGCCCAACAAATATGTAAATATATACGTTCTGAGTAAACGGTAAAATGGAAGACTATTCAATATTTGATCATTTCTAATTTTTCTCTTTACACATATACATGCACATATTTATATATTTATTTATATATTTATCTATCTACCTGCATGCGTTCCTGGGGGTTATGCTTTAAACCGAAAGTCAAATATAACAATGTTCAATCCAGTTACTAATTGGTATATCTTGAATGTTACATTTGCAAATATCTGCGCCTTAGAATTGCTATTAAGTCAGCTTATAGACCTTTTGAATAAAGGTTTCACGTCGTAATTGAGTTTGTCAATCTGAGTTTGAAGCCCAGGATCAGCTTTCTTCTACTGAAAATCGCAAGGCACTATCGACCAGATTCATGTCATTCTGCGTCCATAGGTCGATCCACTGAGGTCTCATAGAGAATGTAGCTTTACATCATCCACATATTACATTCATTTCTGAAGTCGGCTATTTCAATTTTCATTCTGCGATTTTTACATCTGTTTCAAAGTTGTTTTTTTTTTTAATTTCTCCATACCATATTCAAGGACATTCTCTCCTCTTCATGAAAAGTGATTTTCTACAGGCTTCATGATTTCTTTATTATCCGCTGTTAATTTTGAAATTGTTGTTTTGTTAAAAACAATAATGTCTCATATCTTCCTCTAGTGCATTTATTTGTATGCGTTGTTTCAGGATCTACTTGACATGTCGGTATTAAATATATTTTTTATAATTACGGTTAACATTCTATAGCAAGTTATTACTGGGAGAGAGAAAGGGAATGAGAAGACTTTAGAGAGGAGAACAAACAATAAAAGAACAGGATTCAGGAAGACAGAAGATAGTGATTGGAGTTGAAAAAGGAAGAAACTGGAAGTGAGATTCACAAGCAAGAAAAGGAACTAAGAAAATCAAATTTACGTTTACATCTAAGCTAATTCATCAGTAAAACGGTGAAGTCTAGTTGTCAATCTAGTTGTACGCTTAAAGTCAGGCAGTCAAGGCATCAAGAGGGAAATCTCGCCATAACAAATAAAATTAAAACATCTATAAAAAAAGACAGAGGGAAGCCACGTCACGGTGGTGAGAAAGTGACTGAATTCGATATACTAAGTCAGGATCTCTTACATTATAGACCTTTCTTTGAATATTGTCAAGGATCTCGTGACATATAGCCGGAGCACCAGACCAGATATGGCAACAGCATTCAATGCACGGACGAATGATAGATTTATAGATGTGCAAGATGGATTCTGATGAGAAACTTCCCGAGCAATAGACCACGAAACTGATCCAGTATCTCCAATTCATGACTTTAGAAAACTTGGGGCCAAGAAGGCGCAAAAATTACCTCTCTATGCTAGATTAAAAGACAGATTCTTGCCTTACACATGAAAACTAGTGTACCATCAAATGGTGTTTATAATAGGAAATGGGAAAGCAGCAATTAATGTATTCAATTCATAAACGCATGTAGTTTACATTCATCCATTTATCTAGCTTATATATGCATAAAATGCAATTTTCCGTGACATATATGCATATACATTAGATAAGCGTTCAGTAAAATATAGAGTATTTAGTCGTTGGAGTAATAATTCCGTATTTTAAGCTCTTATTACAAGAATCACCTCAAATTTTATTTAGATTATATAAATTCAAATAGTTTGTTTTATTAACCGACCAAAATATTTTACATATAATAATTATTATTTTGTAAAATATAATAGGTCGGTCAATAAAAGAAGAGCAAACGAAAGACTACCAACATAAACATTAAGGAAAATATTAATTAAATATTAATTATTAACCATATGACAGAAATGAAGCACGGAAATAAAGGTTTAAAGTCCAGAATTTTCGAGCACGCCTGTGTCCTTCATCAATGGTGCGAGAATAAAAAGAGAAAAATCAACGACAGCTGTTTTTGTGGAAGGTGTAACTTGTCAATCTCAGTAACACGGGCTGTGAGTCGAGACAAAAATTATGTAGGAACACAGGAAAAAATTAATAAAGAAAAAATGAAAAGAAAAAAATGCTGAAGGATCAAATAGAAGGATAAAACATTTGGCTATAAATTCTATTGTTAAACAATGTGGGATGCAGAAAAATCATAATAAAAATGATAAAAATAAAAAAAAAGTGGGGAATAGCTTATATATACAGAGACCGGGGAATTGTTTTTGTTGTCCCTGATGCTTTTCTTGTAGTTGTAGAAACCGTAAACGGAAGTCTGTTCCGGTTTCTCCCATATAATTCCCCTTCTTGCATTTGTGATAGAAAAGTAAATATACGAGATAGGAACTGTCACATTTTACTCACTCAATACTACAACGAACCTGATCATAATATCGACGATGTCGGATCCGTGCTTCTGGCGTCCGGTTTCGTTAGCCAGGAAGACAGACACAGATCAGAGTTGAAGTATATCCTAAAAATAAATTCCTATATAAAAGCACTAAAAAGATATTAGGTTTTACTCAGAGATTATAATTTCAAGAAGGAAACCCATTACTAGCAAAGCCACTCCTCGAATGAGTAGGCTCTCCACCCACATTTCAATTCCAAATTTCAACACCTACCTACTAAATTTTCAACAGCCATATCTTACATGTTATATTATTAAGTTTTTCTACCTATGTTTTTTCCTTATTACGCGCTACCCAGTAAAGGAATTATTGCCATGTACACTGAGGGCTACTTCCCAATTACGCGCTCCTATACCATCTTGGCTTCCAAAACTATAGTTACTAGCGCATTTATATATGTATATGCTTTTCCACTCATTTTCCTTTATTATTATTATTATTTTTTTTATGATTTTTTCAACCCTCCCTATTTTTTTAACAATAGATTTCCAAAATTTCTTGCAAAATGTTTTATCATTCTCTTTGTTCCTTTACCTTTTTTCTTTTCATTTTGTCTTTATTAATTTTTTCCTGTGTTCCTATATAATTTTTGTCGCGTCTCCGTGTTTCTGAGATTAACAAATTATCCTAACCAGAGCAGCGTCTTTCTGAAAAAGAATTGACAGCCACACTGGCCATACACGAGGCGTCTACCCCACCCTTCAACCTATGACTCTCTTCCTCTATGTTTACAATCTCTCTTCCCCCCCCATTTTACACCGATCCGAAGTTTAAATTTGAGTTCATTTCGCACAACAATGTATCAGACAAATATCGGTTTTTTGCTAATAATATGATTTCCACCAGAATTTATACCGTCCACAAAAACCTCTGTCAGTAAGTAATCCCCATTTCTCTGCTTTTATTCTCGCACCGTTGATGAAGGACACAGGCGTGCCCGAAAATTTCGGATTTAAAACCTTTATTTCCGTGCTTCATTTCTGCCATATGATTAATAATTAATATTTAATTAATGTTCTTCGTATTGTTTATCATGATACCCTTTCGTTTGCCCTTGTTTTATTAATCAAATGTATTTATTTTATATTTTATAAGAAGCACATGTGTAATCTTTCTTCTAATCATATATATATATATATATATATATATATATATATATAATATATATAATATATATATATATATATATATATAATATATATAATATATATATATATATAATATATATAATATATATATATATATATATATATATAATATATATAATATATATATAATATATATATATGTATATATATAATATATATATAATATATAATATATATAATATATATATAATATATATATATATATATATATATAATATATATATATATATATAATGTAAGAAGAATGAAGAATAAGAAATAAATGTTACTAGTGTTTCACTCAAAAACTGAAGGATCTTCAGGCCAGGTTCAATCTATACCTTACTTATCACGTGGTACTAGCCTCAAATATGGAAAACTATTTTTTTTTTTTGGAAGTGAATGTCATATTAAATGCTAAATACTCTATTTTGTATCTGAAATCTTTTCATATCAGCTTTCTTATTTAAAAGAGAACCTGAATATGGAAGCATCAATATCGCTATCTTCTCCTCCTAGCATATTTTACAATTTTTTAATCCCTCATTTAAGTGTTACTCTTCTTTAATATATGCCATCTTATATTTGGATAAGAGTTCTTTTAATCTTTAATTTTCCACAAGTATTTTGACAGGGTGGCGTTATTACAATAACTTTTCAATCTGAATTATGTTACATGTTTAGTGTATCTATGAACGTAATGATTCAGTATCTTGAACACACAATTTCTTCAGAACATTTTATACAATAAGAAGTTTCTCGTGCAGAAAAGATTATGGAAATCATTATGTTATCTAGATAAACTACAGATTTCTTAGAATTAAAATCTATTAACTAGTAATATAGACAGGTTTTCTTTTTCCTATTGTCATCATTTTCCAAGAAGTATTTTTTCTGTTCTCTTTTTCTATTTTCAGAATATTCTCTTTTCAATTTCCTTACTCGAGTTTTATATTCGCGGCTATTTTTATGCAACAATTTTTTGCTTACAGATTTACGATGTATACAAATTTTATAGTATAGCAACATCAGGAAAGAACTGCATACGTTCATGTAACCTGAGCGGCATGTATTGCTCAGTATACTTCTGTAGAGACATATTTCCAGTTTCTTCTTCGTCTGTGGTGATATTGTTCAGCATTCACTGCCATAAAAGAGGTCTGCAGTACGTTTTCGTTTCTAACTAAATTTTCCTATTTCTTAGTACTTTTCATGGTTCTTGGAACACATCATTTTCTAATACAATGTATCTTCGGGTTTCGGGGTGGCGTATTTCATCCTATTTTAAGAAACTTCCCAGATATTTAAACCTGCACTATTTTGATTTTGACAGCCCCAGTTCGTAGTTCACATCTTGGACAATTTCTCTTGTTGATGACCTTACTTTCTCTCTTCTTGCAGACGACAGATAGAATTTTTTTCTCGTTTTAGTTCATTATCATGTCTAGGAGGTCCTGTTGTTTTATTACTGTCTGCCCTCAACACAGTGTCATCTGAGTATCTTATATTGTTAAGATTATTCTCCCCGATAATATGTCATGGTAGGGTCTGTAGCTGCATTGTTGTCGAGGTTGAACATATCTGTACAAAAGACACATACTTGTCTTACGTATCTCTTTTGTACATACTCACTGCATTTTCTAACCGTATGCAGCGAAGTTGTCCCTGGATTATTCTATCAACTTTTACCAATAGATCTTGTTTTCCTAACAGTTAAAAGTAGATCGTTTTCTGTACCTTGTCTAGTGCTTTTGTGTATCTATAAAGAATACGTGGACATCCTGTTGCATTTTTATTGCTCTCCCCGATATCATTCTAATCAAATTGTTCCGGTGCTCTTGACAAAGGCGCACAGTTCTTGTCCTATTTCCGGTCGAAATCTACTTCGCCCTCTAATTACCCGGATTCGGAACTTTAGCGTCGTTATGTGGCTCATTAAACTGATGATCCGATGTGGTTTGCCTTCATTTTCAACTGATTTCTTAGGTAATGCTAAGAAGATGGATCTAAATAAAATAAAAAATACGAATCGGCGAATCGATATTAAATTTTGCTTGAAGATATTCATTTTCATTTCATGGAAATAACTGCATTCTAATCTATCACCGAATATATTACAAAAGCTCTCGTCACTATCATACTACGATAGTTGCTGGAGAAGAGAAAGGGAAGTAAACATTTGAGAGTATATTCACATACCAAAATTATCTGTTTACGCCTTATCACTAAAGACCTGCAGCAACCATTTAAATTCATGAAATGCTTTATACACAACTCAGCTTTTAAAAATAAAGATGATGTACAATTGAAGAATGGTAATTTATATGTAGTGTATATTTTAGTCGTCTGAAAGAGAATCTGCTGCCTAAACACACACACATATATATAATAACTATTAATATGTTTGTGTCTGTATAAACGTGCCAATTTTTGTAAATATGAAGGTTCATACACGGCATTAAGAGAAAATAGAAGTAATAACTATAGTAAATGTAAAGCCAAAGTACCTAAAATTCAATAACAGATTACAGATAATATTTTGCCGTCATCACTTTCAATAAAAACCTATCGCTGTGTTAAAAGATGCATTTCTGAGATATTTTAAATTAAGTAATATTTGTTTCAAATCAGATTAATTAAAATTTACATCAGCTAATATTCCTCAAAGTTTCAGAAAAGTACATTTTATTTTTGAAAGATGTTTTAATAAAGATATTTACTTACACTATTTAATTTGTTCGAACTGTTGTTCTCATCTTTGTTGCCATATCAGTTATTTTACTTTAACTCAAATCTCCAAGTTTTTCCGGTGGAAGAAATAAAGGGTTCAGTTCGAAATTCCAAACACCTGAAGATGTCCGGAGCGTTCAACAGCCGAAACGTTGTTGTAGACAAAGAGAATTACTTTTTTGATTAGTAGTGATTTCAAAACAAGCCTACTTCTTTTAAATTAGTTTTGAAATACAGCAACATATTTTGCTTATTGGAAATATTAAATCAAATCTAACCTATAACCTTGAAATTAAAACTAAAGTAAAAGTTTCAAGTAATATTTCTTTCATTTTTAATAATGCATTTTAAACGTTCCGTATCACGTTTCTGTGGAGGTACCTATATAAATATATATAGCTTTATAATCTTATTTATACTAGCATAGAACATCAAATAGTCTAAAATAACATGTGTATACCATATAATAATAAATGTAAAAATGTGTTCAAATATTAAAAGCTTGTTAAGTTTCTAAAATTTGAAAACATTTTTACGTGTTTTAAGATCAAAAACAAAAGACTAAAAAAATCACTTTCATCATTGGAACTGCTGTTTTCTATTTATTCAAAAAATGACCAGACATTTTGCCAATGTATGTGTATGACGTCACCATAAAATTTACCAGTCACCGTCAAGTTTAAAATATTTGAATCTGAGAAAACTGACACATCTGGTCTTAAAATGGCTCTTGTTGAAATCGTTCATTCACAAGTATTATTATATGATCGACAGTTCTCCACGCGCAAGCGCGCGCGCGCACACACACACACACACAGAGATACATACATACATACACACACACACACATATATATATATATATATATATATATATATAAACTCTCTTTTACGCCAAGAAGACAAATTTACTAAAAGTAAAAACAAAGATTGTATTATGATTTAAAAAATTAAAAAAAATTAATTCCACTGATTATAGAAAAAAGAAAATTTTTTTAAAAAATTTCCCAAATATTCCTCGCCTCGCATATCTCCGATAGAAAGAAGCAACTATTTAACATAAACATTCATCTCGAGTGATAATATAACAAGGTGTTTTGGCAGCTGTTACAATCGCTTGACCGATAATTTGTCTTGATTCCAGCGAGACACTTACTATTAGGTTGGTGCAAAAATAATGATGTAATAATGTCGTTTTTGACGTTTAAAAATAGGTCAAAAAACGACATTATTACGTCATTATTTTACACCAACCTAATAATTTTTGTACTCCTCACATTGTAATTTCTAATGTGGAATCCGTAGTAGTAATAATTCACTATCACCATACTTAACGAAGATAGTAGTGGCCAGTTTTTCGACGTAACGTTCAGATCAGATCGTCTATGATGCCGAAAATAACTTGAAATTAAAGATAGCCTAACACTCAATACATCAAATTCTCTATTTTTCACACGCCGATCTTAACATTTAAGACATTTACTTTTGATTAATTCTACTAAGGACCTTAGCACTGTCATTCGAGATGATGTCTACCACGGGACACGTAAATTCTTTACTGCTGTCCGCGTTGTGCGTGTTTAGAATCGGATATAAAGTATTCAGGCATTTTTTTTTTCCTTTTTCTTCTATTAGTCTTCGAATGCTCATTACGTTAGTCTATTCAAAACAAGGCACGTAACATTGTTTCAAAAAAGAAAAAAAAGACAGGAGAAAAAAAAGACAGCATTGAGGTTTTGATGCTTGAATCAGAGCAAAAAGATAAAGAAGAAAGAAAAAGAAGTTTTAATGGGAAGAGTAGCTCAAGGAAGAAAGAGAAAGAAAGTTGAATTGGACAAATCTGATCGCCATTAAAAAAGCTGATACACGTTTTAGAACGAACATACGTGGTCCATTTATACATATTTATGTTGTGAAAGACGATAAGATAAAGACATGGTTACAAACAAAAACAACAGAAAACCACGTCGCTGTTTGTTTTCAAGAAAAAAAATAGACTTTTTAAAAACCTAAGTTGTATCGGGCGTTTTTATTTGTTCAGATGTAATTATCAAGTCGACGTGACCTAGTGTTACAGAAGCCTAATCACTATAAACAGGTAACAGGTGCTACATACAAATAGTTAACTTACTTGATTTAGTAGTTAGAGAATAGATCGTCTTCCAGTGCAATCTTTCCAAAATATTTGACGCCAGTAGGAGAGACTAATCAGAGGACACGAGCAATGAATTCAGTATGTCGCTCTGAAGGACAATGAATAATGTCATAAATGTTTTAAAATATAGCAATTTTTCCCTTGATTTTGAAGCTGAAATAATTATCTGCAGAAATTTAAGCGAACGACTGAACTCAAGAATTTCTCTGAGAATTTTGATTGAATTTAGAAGTTTAATTCTTTTCCGAGATTAGTTTTTGACAGCTCTCCTTGTAGAGAGGCAAACCACTTTTATTCAACTAAAAGTATACCTTTCATATCTTTTCATGTCTCAACTTAGCATTTCACTTTAAAAGAATTTCCATAGTTTATTGAATAGTGAGGTAATAACAGACAGAATTAACCGGTGAAATATTTTCTTATATTTTGAAATATTCATTTTAGGCACCAAGTTTCAAAAAAATAAATAGAAGTAAATGTTTGAATAGTTTCGTTCGAATCTGATTTTTACAGTGTAAGCTCATTGCAAAGCAGAATCTCTGATGGTTAATGTATGAGTTTACTGTTCGTTTAACAAACTTAAGTATTACTTTAAACGGTACTGTAATGAAACTCATTGTCCAGAAATAATAATTACGAGTCGTCCCTAAGTTGTTACCTAGAAGTTTACGCAGATTAGTTGTTTAAGAGCAATAGAGTTATATATATATATATATATATATATATATATATATATATGTAACTCTCTCTCTCTCTCTCTCTCTATATATATATATATATATATATATATATATATATATATATATATATATATGTAACTCTATATATATATATGAGGAGGTAAGGAGAAAATCCTTAAAAGTAAGTATCATAGGAATATAAATACAATTTGAATACAATTTTCATGCTACATATGTTAATACGAATCATTTACAAATCAAAATTAAATAGGATGGGCTTAACATAGCGAATAAACGTGCATTGTAAACACCAGATATTTACATATATGACATTTATATAGTTACCATATCGATGTAATAAGGATAAGTGCTTATTACTGAATACGAATATCTAATTGTAAAAATCAAAATGTAACCTTATTTCCGCTATGTATATTCATACACAAATATATTTGCATACTTAACACGTCACTTGAAAGTATCGCATAACATGAGATAAATTTACTGGGATATTAAAATTTACCTGTTACATCGCATTCGATATTTTTCAAGGACATTGATGTTTATGCTACACAATCGATTTGATTTCCCCAAAATCTTTTTTTGATTCCCCAAAAAATTTCACTTGAAGATGGAACAGAGCTTACTTTAATTCAATTTAATTCAAATAATTATATTGAAGTTTTCGGCTCTTGTTTTGAAATACGAGAACTCTTATGTAGCGTGTTGGAATCATATTTTTAAATAAATAATTATATATATATATATATATATATATATATATATATATATATATATATATATATATATATATGGCCAGACGTTTGCGTTCAAGAATGGAATCGACTGTCATACAATGAATGCAAAACAATACACGTACGAATGTGTCCGAACGAGACGATTGCGTTCTAGCATAAAACAGATTCTCGCTATTCGGTGCTGACCTCAGTGTCAACTCTTTTATTTACAAAAGCTTTATCCCTGATATTATGGACTTTTATAAAATAAATATAGCATACCTCAAAATATATATCGGCATGTGTGTGGGTGTGTAAAATTTCACACAGAATATATATGTAAAAGGATAATATGAATAAAGGCAAACTTATCTTACCCGACGTGTTTTGTCCTGAGAGGGACTTTATCAAGGCAAATTCCCTTCTAATGTCAGTCAGAGGAAGAAAAGCGTAGACGAAGATAAGTTTTTCTTTCGATTTACACGCACACGCACATACGCACACGCACATACGCACACGCACGCACGGACGCACACGGACACACACACACACATATATATATATATATATATATATATATATATATATATATATATATATATATATATATATATGGCCGTGTTTATATTTAAATATACATAGATATCATATGGATCCAAGTCATTATGCGCGTATTAAAAAATATGCGTAAAAGTGTGAACTGAAATCAAAAACATTCTTGTAGGATGTTTGATCGTATAATAATATATCAATCGATTTCTCCATTATAGTGAATCAATTCATAAATTAAGATCTCTCTCTCTCTCTTTCTCTTCCCTCTTATTAAAATTAAATTAATCGCACTTTATATACCACTTTTATTCTGCATGACATGAATATATACGTGACTTTTTCTTTTTACTATTATTTTTAATAGCAGACTATTCATTACTTCCAAGTGCGTACATAGTAAATAAATTTATAGATGATTGGTTACATTTAATGTGTGTTCCTTTTAATCCTCTACACAGATACACACACACACACGTATATATATATATATATATATATATATATATATATATATATATATATATATATATGAGTGTTTTTGTGTTTGTAGGTACATCTATATTGCTCTCTCGCCCCGTAACTATTTCCTGTCCGCCGACAGCTGTCTAGCTGTACGTCATTCATTAATCCGTCTTTGCCCATAGGCCATTGAGAAATTGTATATAATTTTGTTCTTGTCTCTCACTGCGACATATCCTCGGCGCCATATTGACTCCAGCTGATGTCCAAATGTAAAACTAGAAACAATATGTTGGCTGAAATCTCATATGCATATATGTCTATAGCCAGATACGTGAAAGTCATAACACATACACACACACCGAAACATACATGCACCGACACACACACACATACACACACGCATACATACTCTACCATAACAAAAACATAGAACAGTGAACCGTTTTGTAGACAAAAAGCTCTACAGGCAAATATACAATTGGATAAATAAATAAAAATCTAAATCAGAGAATAAGTTACAAACACATATATAGAAACTGATATATGGTAATGATTTCCACAATTATGTATGCGTCATGAACTACTGTGTAATAAATATATCACTCTGCTGCAGTGGATTTTACAAGATAAATATACTTATTCAAGGATATTGTGAAATGTGGAGACAAGCGTCTCTTAAAATTATATAGTTGAAACTTGATCATTGCACAAAATAGACAACAATTCCTAATATTGGTATTAAATTCACTGCTTTTTTTGTCAGTGATCAGAACTCTTGATTGATGCTTAGGTAGAGTTTCTTAAATAATATCAGCCGGTTCATTTATGAATAACTTAGCAGTTCACTGACAGTAAGTAAATCTGTAATTAAACTTCGATTCATTTATTTGTGATTTTGTTAAAATCAACACAGGATCGTTCTTTATATTAATGCCACAAGCTAACAGAGAATACAGCACGATTATTGAGGAATACTGAAATGTTATAAGTCCAAAGGAACTGTATTAATGAAAACAGATCCCAATCAAATTAAGGATAGTTCTACATCAATCTATTTCTTTCCAGATAGTGCGTAGATATATACGAATGTTTCTGTATTTCTCTTATATATGTGTATTTAACAATATTTATATGCAATTTGAGTAAGAAAGGATATTTGAACATTCATGTATGTTATGTATATTCATATATATACTTGGATATATATGTGTCAATTTGCACCGTTATATCTGTCTATCTTTTTTATGCACGAAACTATCCCCAGACTTACATCCAAGAAGTCTGTGGTTATCTTGTATTCAAAATTAGCCAGATGTTACCGATAGAATAAAAAAATATTATATTTTAAACTACACCTGAAATATATCAGGGAAATTACTCTTTACTAATATCTCTGTACTTTGGTTGGCCAAGTTCAAGGTATATGTATTTTTCTAAGAGAAACATACAGATCAATCTATGGAAAGGGAAACGTTTTCGATCATTTTTTAGAACGACCGTTTGTACAAATGTAATTGACAGTCCAGCATGTGACTATACACGCTCAGGTAGTCTTCGTAAATATACTAATGTACAATCAATGATTTAATGAATTAACATAACTTAAATTATGATATTAAAGAAAGGGCTAACTGATGGTTTCACCTAGCTTTAAAAATTGTCAGTTTGTGACTCTTTTGCTTCATATTAACCGATTATAACATGTGACTAAAATCTCAGTTATGTAAAAGTGATAGAGTATTAAGAGCATGAATGATCATTTATTTTAACTTCACGCCTTTTCAGGGTGTAGTCGATCATTGCTCCCCATAAATACATTTTTCCTTATTTCCTGTAGATTGCTAGTCCTCCTTTGTAAACCTAGTGGACTCTTTTCCGATTGTTTTTCTTCTGGCTGTGATTGTCACTCAAATTTGGAAAGTTCAGTCTATTTCACTATTTTGCCCATAGCTGGTGGGATGAGAAATGGATTCATAACTTTCCCAACTGCATTCGCGCGAAAGACAAGGCAATGGGATAGAACGAAAGTTGAAACCGGCCCGACGATTCTTTTTACAAGACGAGATATCATTTACACTACCATTGATAATAACAATACGTTTAAGTCATTAAAATCGTTACAAATTTACAGAAATTGCCTTCTGTTGTAGACATTACCTTATCAGGAAAATACAGAATTATTTATAGAAAATAATACATAGATGATAATAATAAAAAACAATGACTGATATTTGTATAATCTCTAATGTTCGTTGTGCTGATCAAGAAACATGAGATTACTAAGATTGAGCATTTGTTAATGCTAAAACACTAATACTTAAAATGTACAAAAGTGTTAGCTATTAATTTCTCCTGAAATTATTACTGAAAAAACATCTCATGTGAACAAATCCAAAATCCAAAATCTCCTTCGTTTTTACTTCAAAATATTTTAATCTAATAAAAATTGAAGGAATAACGTTATTACTTGTATGATAGTTGTATAAGAAGCAAGGCAGGTGTCTTTATTGAAATGCCATAAATTCATATGTCGTCTTGCTTTTGCGACGACAAACGTAATACCACCTGAATCTACAACCAAAAAGCGTAGAGTATAAGATCGGAACATATATCGCAAGAAAGGTATATAAATATTGAAAGAATACGTTTTGGGTAAAAGTAGCATTTAAAAAACTTAAGAAGCAATAAATATTATATCACAAGGTGGAAATATATCTGAATTTACATGATTCAACAATTCGCCTTTAGCTTTGTGAAAATATTCCCATTTTATTTAAGATCTAAGGTTAATAAATTTCTCCCATGATCGGGAATTTAATGCTAAAAAGGATAATTGAAATAATCATATTATGTATTGCATTTTAGAACTGAGAAAAAGTGCATTTTGCAAAACATACACAATCACACATTATATATATTAAAAAAGTACAAACAATATATATATTAAAGACATTTTTTATGTTTAACGTTCTTTTTATAGATACAAGTATTTAAGTAAATGCTCTGTTTATAATAAACAGTATTAAATAACATTTACCGGCCTGAATGTCCGAGAAATCTTCATAGAAAATATTCGTCCTTGGACAGGATTCGAACCTGCATCCTATACGGAAACGTCATTTACGCCGACATGCCTAACCGATCGTCCACCGAGGATCGTTCGGTAGAGAAGGTCGAATTTACTGCTTATAAACTTCAATAATAAAATTCGAGCATTTACTTAAATACATGTATCTATAAAAAGAACGTTAAACATAAAAAAAATGCCTTTAATAAATAAATTGTCGGACTCTGTCCATTTCGTTATATATATGTGTATGTGTGTATATATATATATATATATATGTATATATATATATATATATATATATATATATATATATATATATATATATATATATATATATTTATATATTTATATATATACATACATACATGTATATATATATATATGTGTGTATATATACATATGTATATATATATGTATATATATATATTTATATGTATTTATATATGTATATATATGTATGTATGTATATATATATATGTATATATATATATGTATATATATATGTATATATGTATATATATATGTATATGTATATATATGTATGTATATATATATATATATATGTATATATATATATATATATGTATATATATATGTATGTATATATATATATATGTATGTATATATATATATGTATATATATATATATATGTATATATGTATGTATATATATATATGTATATATATATATGTATATATATATATGTGTATATATATATATATGTATATATATATGTATATATATATATATATATATGTATATATATATGTATATATACATACATACATATATATATGTATATATACATACATACATATATATATGTATATATACATACATACATACATATATATATATATATATATACATATATATGTATATATATATATATATATATACATATATATGTATATACATATATATATATATATATACATATATATGTATATACATATATATATATATATACATATATATGTATATATATATATATATATATATATATATATATATATATATTAGACTGGAACGTCCGACGTTGACATTATATTAACATTAAAACAGCATAATTGCATATAAGGATTTTTGTTTGTTTTTTCCGTATATTTTTCTTCATACTGTCGGATCTATATCCATATATTTGCTTACATATTGTCTACTGGAAATACAAACCTGAATTCACTTTATAACATGGAAGACTTCAAGCTTATCCGAAAATACAAGAATCTATTGATCTCCGCGTATTATTATAAGAACAGAAAGGATTTCTTAACGAACTGTTTATATGAGAAAATCGTTCCATCCGGCTTATCTAATATTCTGAAATCATCTTCACATATTTTCCCTGACTACATCAAACTCTACTTGGAATCATCAGTAAAATATTTAAAATTTTCCGAGGAACAAACCTTTTTAAAAGCCACACTTCTAGGACGCGAACTAAAGTTAAAAAAACAGCATGTCTCGCATCACAGCTGAGAGACTTCGATCCGAGGTGACCAAAATGAATCAAAAACACATCAGGAGTTTAAAACTAAAATTCCATTCTTTATGTGACCGCAGCTGTTGGAAGAAAATGGGTAGAACGGATCTAGTCACCAATATCTCCAAAACCACACTTAGCACTATAGAGACTGAAGCCCTTAGCTTTGGTCTAAAGTTTGCAACTGGTTCAAAAGACCACAATATTAGCAAACTGATAAATCTAAACTGCAAACACAGTGATTCTGACTTCCATAAAGGTTTTACCCAAGGCATTTTAGCTGCCTCTTTTGACTGCCAAAATATGGAATTTACTTTACCTATGAGGTATATGAATGCCTTAAAATCCCTGTCTGTGAATAATAATAATATTATTGTATCTCCTACGGATAAAGGAGGCGGTGTTGTTGTCATGGACACCATTGCTTACAACCAGAAAATGTTGGACTTGCTAAATGATAGAGAGACTTATGAACAGATCTCCCCTATACAAGTTTCTAGGAATCTAAAAGAATTCAATAGGTCCTATAAGAAACTCATATGTAATGAAGATAAGATTTGGCTTTCCCTTATTAACTACCAACCCAACATCCCTAAAATTTATGGTCTCCCCAAAACCCATAAGCCTAACATTCCATTAAGGCCCATCATCTCGGGTACAGGCTCAGCTCCTCATAATATCGCTAGGTTTTTAACTAAATTTCTCTCCAATTCTGGGCACCATAAGTAACGCACATGTAAAGAATTCAGGCTCACTTCTAAATAAGTTGAGTAATATTGATATAGGTAACAAATCCCTAGCTAGCTTAGGCATTAAATCTTTATTTACTAATATACCTGTTGATAAATGTATTAAACGATTAGAGAACCACCTTAAGAAA
>OZ010573.1:78422724-78440224 GCA_963932145.1 Acanthosepion lycidas | reverse complement strand
GAAAAGGAGAAAAGAAGAAAAAGGAAACTGTAAACTGAAAAAAATGGTGACAATATGTTAAAGGCAGAGAAATCTTGAAGTTAGAAATATTAAATTTATCGAAAGTATCAAGAAATAAAGACATGAAAATTGATTGTGAAATAAGGTTATTCTAAAACTATTAAGATCATTATAAATAAAGGGTAAATTTGAAAAATGTAAAAGCACAAATACAGACAAGAAAATGGATGAGGAGAAATATATAGAAATTTAATGGGAAAAAAATGAAAAATAAAAGATGAAATTTGATAGAACACGAGAATAATTAGAAGGGAAATAAATAGAATGTAGGGAAAATTTAAGTGCAGCTCTGAAAAGCTACAAAGGATGAATAAAAAAGAACGAGAAAAAGGATTATGTAAGAATCCGATTAAAGCGGATTAACTTGGAGAAACTCCAACGGAGAAGCCATCACATTCAATACTGACACTGGCTTTATTATTAATCATCAATAAGCATTCGCATTTATGACATGAAATTTAATGAAACCATTTTGATTGATCCATCACAGTCACAGATACAGCTCAAACAGTTAGAATTCTATTTGGGCATAATTTAATATTTAATAAGCCCACATAAAGCAACATTTTTTCCATTAAGCAGATTGCTATTTGTTGAATTCCAGAGTTTTAAGTCACATACACTATTACTTCAGATTTATGTCATTCATATTATAGGGGAACAAAAAAGAAAAAAAATACATTTTTTGTCTAAAATTTTATGAAATAATGCCTTTGACGAATATCATAAATTTAATTCAATAGTTTAGAAGTTTACTGTTTAATCGCTGTTGATATTAGGTTGGTGCACAAATAATGACGTAATAATGTCGTTTTTTGACGTATAACGTCAAAAACGACATTATTACGTCATTATTTTTGCACCAACCTAATACATTATTATACATTACAAATTTGAAAACTTAAAAGAAGACCAAAATTTGGTGTAGAAGTAACACAAACGCGAATACCCACAGTATAACAAATATTTTTACTATATAAGGGACATTCTCGGAAATATATATACTCTATAATACTAACGACCGGAAAAAAATAAGGAATACCCACATATAAATGATATTTAACCATTTCCGCAAAACACATGACACAACAACTTTCATTTAACATCTAAACGTTCTGACTTTACGTTTTATATCTTAAACAAATCAGATGAAATTATTAAAATTAATGAAATATTTTTTTTTTCCGTTCAACCACAGGAAAATTATGAAATCAATAAATACGGATGAAAAATTAATGAATGATAAAAATAGAATTATTATTATTTTGTTTCTCCTCTTTAGCTTATTAGATGCCTTTCATTCTTTAACCGGCATTTCTCTATTGAAAAAATATTTTCAATGATTTCCTCAGCAACAACATATTTTCTATGATGTGATTGAAAATAATGTTCATCATATCAAGTTAAACCAGTAGATTGACTGTGGGGTTAATAATTGATCACCACCTCAAGTCATTTCCTGACATCATACTATAATCGTGTGAGTGAATTTTCTTGTAATTATTTCAGGAAGCATATTTATATGTTTCATTCGAATAGCATTAGAAAAAGAATTCAGAATCATTGCCCTGTCTAATGCAGGTTCGTGATTCATTATTGAATACAACTTTCTTTAAATCACCCATATTCCATAATTGTTTATCTATACTCCACTGTAACCAGTTTTAGATGTTAGCGTATGGATTCGGTTAGATTTTCTGCATGCAAGTCTATTTTTATTAGCAGAATTTTACATTTCTTTCACAAACGCTTTCTCCCTATTCCCTCATTTGTGTTGCCGTGCATTTTCTCTTTTCAAAAATGTTTGTCCATCCTTACACGGTGGAATTTTCTATAATCTACCTGATTTCTTTTCTGTTTCTAACCTTCCAATTTGTTTACACATGCAACATTTTTTAGACACAGCTGATAGGCAACAGCCAGTATCTGTTTGCCTGACTCCATGTTAGATTTCTCTTTTGAAGGTATTTATTATTTTATTTATTTTCAGTTGAAAGCTTGCAAGAATTTATGCAAACGGCAGACCAGTTTACGTATTTATCGTTGTTCCAGCATCGTTTGCGAATTTAATTTATAATGTTGATTAAATGATTTTTCTCGTGTTTCCATCCTTTTCCCCGTGTTTCCATAATTTTTTTTGCGCTTTCATAATTTTTCTAATCAATCTAGAAAAAATAAGACAAAATTGAAATAATATAATCGAAAGTATTTAACGCATATTTTTTTAAAGTTAAAATGTTCAATTATTAAACATTATTTTTTGTAATTATGACTTTAGTAACTGTGATTTGTTTATAGCTGAGAAGTAAAACCATTTGCTTGAAGATTCTCTAAATTTTACCAGGCGTTAACTCTAAAAGAAAAAAGTAGACTCCAAATATTACAACTTCTAACGAGAAAATAAAAGTAATTCTTCAGCCCTGTGATTATTGTTTTAAATATGTTCAATAATTATTGTTCCATTCTGCAATGTATGTTTTTTTTTTCCAATCAAATTTTCAAGGCGTCTAGATAACATATAACAGGCAAATGTATCTGGTTATTTTAAGGTCAACGTCAACATGGTATATTGGAAATTTGCATATGTATCGGTAAAAACTCAAGATAACAACCATTCGTACAATATCTATATTCACGGCACTCTATTCTACGCAAGCAAGAAATGCCAAAAATACGAAAAAATATTCTCTCCACTAAATATCCATTCTGTCCCTGTCTCTTTCTGTTTGTCTATCGTTCTTTTTCTATTTTTCTCTCTGTGTCTGTCTGTCTATCTCTCTCTCTCTCTCTCTCTCTCTCTATCTATCTATCTATCTATCTATATATATATATATATATATATATATATATATATATATATTAATGCATGTTTCATTAAATAATATAGACAAGTTTTGTCTATTTTAAGTAAGTTCCTTTCACATTGTCTGATAAGCTTAATCACATTATAATTGAAAGACGAAAGGAAAACACCATATTGATACATGTCCACGGACAGACAGTATCGCTGCATCACAGCTCCGCAGTGTGATTAGACGTCTAATTGTTTCGAAACGCGACTGATTTGATATCAGTCAGATATCTTACCACTAGGCCATCGTCGAATGGCAGAAAGGAAGGGAATTTTTTAAGTTTTTCTCTATACGAAATACGCCAACGCCTCGAAGAACTCAATTAACCCTTGAAGAGTAATGCTTATAGCAGTAGGAGCCGCTTTTTTAAAAATCCAATTTCCTTAGAGAGCTCAACCAGATTTGCGAGAGCATATAGCCATCCACAGACAGACTTTTTCGCTGTAACACAGCACCTCAGTGTGGCTAGTATATATATATATATATATATATATATATATATTATGGGTCTGATATAAATGGACTCGTCCTGCTGCCATAAAATAGCCACAGTCAGTCAGTCATGAATCTGATAGTAGAGGAACAGAGTGGAGAAACAGAGTGGAAAGTACATAGACACTGTGATTGAGTTGACGTTAGAAGTCAATTACAAGGACACCCGACTCTAAGGAAGTTTACTTCGAGACTGTATATAGCGATCTTTGATTAATACTAACCGGCGTTCCTGGATTTTACTAACAGCATTAACTTTTGTATTTTGTGTAAATACATTTAATTTCTTAGCTTAAATACTTGCGTTTGTCATTTATTGGAGACCGATTTTTCACGCAGAATCCACAACAATATATATATATATATATATATATATATATATATATATATATATATATATATTCATTTATTAAAGACATTTTTATGTTTAACGTTCTTTTTATAGATACAAGTATTTAAGTAAATGCTCTGTTTATAATAAACAATATTAAATAACATTTACCGGCCTGAATGTCCGAGAAATTTTCATAGAAAATATTCGTCCTTTGACAGGATTCGAACCTGCATCCTATACGGAACCGTCATTTACGCTGACGTGCCTTAACCGACTCGGCCACAAAGGAGCGTTCGAATTTACTGCTTATAAACTTCAATCTTCCATGAATCTCGTACATTCATAACTGCTCATGGCGTATCAAATGTAAACAAATGACGAGTTATGAATGTACGAGATTCATGGAAGATTGAAGTTTATAAGCAGTAAATTCGACCTTGCCTACCGAACGCTCCTTTGTGGCCGAATCGGTTAAGGCACGTCAGCATAAATGACGGTTCCGTATAAGATGCAGGTTCGAATCCTGTCAAAGGACGAATATTTTCTATGAAAATTTCTCGGTAAATGTTATTTAATACTGTTTATTATAAACAGAGCATTTACTTAAATACTTGTATCTATAAAAAGAACGTTAAACATAAAAATGTCTTTAATAAATAAATTGTCGGACTTTGTCCATTTCTTAATGTATATATATATATATATATATGATTTTTCAATTGTGTGTATATATGTGTGTGTAATATATGAGTCGCTCTCCAGAGACCATGGATCTGGAACCAAACACTTGTGTCTCAGCTGCTGATGATGGTGCAGCATCTGTATAGCTCTTCAGTTTCAATTTCAACGAATGCATGCTATGACGCTTTTCCCAGACGTCGCTGTGTTGTTTTCTTTCCGTCGAGCACGGTTTTCCTCCGTTTCTCCTCCCCTCAATCCAGCCCTTGTTATAAATCGCATATCCTGTGTCTCAACATTTTCCCACATCTCGATGTCCATGACGATCCCCCTCATGTCCTTTTTGTAGACGTCCTTGAAGCGAAAATGATTTTGACCCTGTGCGTCTTGTCGGTGGTCAGCTCCCAGTACAGAAGGACCTTTGGAATCTTCACATCCGGCATGTGGCGTACATGTCCAAGCCAGTGGAGCCGTTGCTGTTGGAGAAAGGTGTGTAGGCTGGGTAACTAGGCACGGCCGAGAATTACGGCATTGGTGACTCTGTTGTCCCAACTGATGGCATGAATGCGTCTCAGACAGCGAAGATGAAATGAGCTAAGGCGTCGCTTCTGCCTGGAGTAAAGGCTCCAAGTCTCGCTACCATATATATATATTTCTCGCTGATAGATGTACCACTGACAGACCGACCAGTTGCGCTTTATATTTATCTTCTACAGACATTAATTTAAAACATGTATCATTATACAAGGCAGAACAAGTGTTCATCTTTAAAAACTGGAGCAATAATTTCGTACTTTGACATGTATTTAATATATAAAAATTTTTACCTGCAAGTTTTAGAGTATAAATATTCGATCTACATGATTAATGCCGATTATTGAATTACGTACATTGGTTAGAATGTAAATCATGATGTAATAATGATTTATTTTGTTAAATATTTCATCATAAGATATTGAACCGTTTTATGTACTGATGTAAAAGTTCTTGAATCGTTTGGGTTTTGTCAGTTACAATAATGTGAAACTTGCGCATAATATAAGCAAAAAAGAAAAACATTGGACCAATATTTATATACTCTTAAAATATAAAGAAACTTTTTGGTTTTTAAACAAATTGTTACAGGCAATAAAACTAATATGAAAGACAACAAATCATGATGTAAATAAAATGGTGTCTCTCGTTTCCATCGCGAATATTCGCACTTTTGCACAAAAACAGCGTACATGATTAAAAGTCCTCGACTATGATCATCATCCGAAGAAGTGTAATCGTCTTCCGAAGAAGTGTAAACATAATTCAGACAAATATTGCTCACTTTTAATCTTATAATTAAAGTTACAAAGTGCGATAAGATACCGTTTGGAATTATTTAAACGAAATAACAACACGAAATCGTATAACTTTATTTAATAGTAGATAAATATCGGTGCAGAGTTGCCGGAAATTGCGAATCAGTCACAGTTTATATCTGATATTGAACCCTTTTTTATTACAAGCATTGCATGATTCTCTTAATGATTCTCTTAATGATAAAAACATTCCATTCAATAGAAGAATACAAAGTTGTATACACCAGTTCTTTGATTATATCTGTAAAAAGTATTGGGTGTTTAGAATTATGGAGTTGATTAATGTTACTTCTATTAATACTGTGAAATAATAATAAATTTTAATACTATTATATGTGTAGAACTATTTTCTTCAAACAGGACACATGATTAAATGTACCCCAAATAAAAATGTGTTCGTCATTTGCCTTTATGTTACCCTAAAATAAGAATTATTTAAAAACAACAAATAGATTCTGTTGCAATATCCAACTCTAGGATATTATTGAAGCATATTGATAAGAGATCAAACAATTGCGAAGGCGACTAAGATTTGAAATTTCCAATTTCAATAAGACTTCAAGTTTTATGATTCAGTTCATAAGCCACAATTGTAAATAGTATTCATTAATAATACATTCGAGAAGTTATTTTTCATTCATGTATTCTATCTCTATATGCCCACTCGAAATTGTTGTGAGACCGTAACATACCTACAACATGGACTCTTCCAGGACTATATAAAGTATGCGATATAACACTCTAGGAGAAGAGGAGGAGGAGGAGGAGAAGGAGAGAGAGAGAGAGAGAGAGAGAGAGAGAGAGAGAGAGAGAGAAAAAAATTCTAATACCGTAATATCTGCCGCGTACGACTACCAATATTGGACACCAGCACATAGTAAGCTCCGCTTACACTTACACTATATTTGCAACCTTTTTGTTTAATATATCTTTCTTACCTCTAATCCGTGTTCCGTGTTTTCCTTCCGTGGTCCCGACTTTGGTCCCACATCAGTAATATTTACACACACACACAGACACACACACGCGCATATATGTGTGTGTGTGTGTGTGTGCTTCTCAAATTATTAAACAACCCGGAAACAATTATGTACCAATGAAAATGTTACTGAAGACCATATAAATATACTGAAGATATTTACTTTTTCTGTGTAATCGATTTTCCTGTTTGTACTGCCATCTTTTAATCAAATTAATGATTTAAATTTTCATCAAAACTATGATAGTTTCCATTTAATTGCATTTTATGTTTTTTTTTTATAAATATGCGGTAGCAATTGTATGATATTTGTTTCGGCAGAAAAATTAGATACGCGCAGAGTTTAGGAATATGACAGCAAGTTTGAATAGGCAGTTTCTTATTCACTAAAATAATCTCCTATATAGTTCGATGAATATGACATAAAATGTTTTCACCAATATTAACTATATTTAAAATATATTTGGCAGATTGTTGGGATATTGAAATAAGACTCAATTACTGACCCGTTTTCTCCGTGCTAGTTTTGACTCGAAGGTCTTGAAGACTAATACAGGTCGTGGGAATTACTAGATTATACAGAAGATATATAAATTGATATTATTTACTGATAGAAAATAAAAATATGATTATATATATATATATATATATATATATATATATATATATATATATATATATATATATATATATTTATATTGGCCTATGCTATAATTGGCCCTGCTCTGGCATCTCGTCTACAGTCACTTTCTCACAGACGTGCCGTCGCCTCTCTCTATCTGTTTTACAAATACTTTCAATGCAATTGCTCCGGTTTCCAGACTTCATGAGTTCAAGCGCCCTACGAGGCTGGCATCCCGCTCTCACCCCTTCACTGTCAAAACTCTCTTCTACTCCAATAGCTTCATGTCTCGCACCTCTCGCCTGTCGAACTCCCTTCCCTATTCCAGTTTCCCTGAGAGCTATAATCTCTAGCTATTCAAATGTAATGTCAATCGACATCTCCAGTTGCCTTGATTTATCCACTATCTTTCTCCTCATCCTTTCCTCTGTCACTCCTATTTGATCTTGCTCCAAATTTTCTGTAAGCCCTTGCGTCCTAGTGGTTTCTCGCCTTTCTTGGGGTGAAACGCTTAAATATATATATATATATATATATATATATATATATATATATATATATAAGATAATTTCATACATATATATAAATTAATTTTTGAGAATGAAACTGTACTCTAAATTTAAAGTTTAATATTGAAATTAAACTTTAGGACCTGAGTCAAGTTTCGAAACAATAATTTTTGTGTCGAGATAGAATCATATTTAAAAAATGATAATAATTTAAGCTCTACTTCTGTATCGAGCACTGTTTTTAAAAAATAGAAAAATCATAAATACTAAAGAAATTTGGATCATTAATCTAACCATTCTTTCCTATTACATCAATACACACACACACACACACTCATACACACATACACCCGCACGCATACAACAACAGTGAGTTATTTCACAATGTATTCCATCAAATTCAAATGTTGATTAAGAAAGTCTAGTCGTTTTGATTGATTTATTCCTGTTTAACACCTTGATAAACAGCGTATTTTTTTCTGGCTAATTGATTAATATCTATCTTTCCTAGGTAGCATGACAGAATTGCATCTCGTGTTTCTAAAATCTTACCATAGCTAGATCTATTCCTTACACAATAATTGCAAGTATCGAAGACAAACTATTAAATACTGTTTCCAGCTAAGTCCATGGCATCTGTACGCTTTGACTATCATGACATTTACTAGTAATGTTCTAATAAATGTTTAAACTGACTGTAAGTATATTTAATATGACAGAATGTTTTGTCCTTTGGTTATATGCTCTACCACTTAGTTGTATGTTAAAAATCCTTGACACAGCTGTTGGGATATTTATTAGAGAATTGCCATAGTAATTAAAATAACGGATAAGAAAATAGTAAAGAAGAGTATCAAAAATCACTTATAAGCTTTGTCCGCTTAAATTAATCAACTGCATAGACAATTCCCTTTCTATCATTTCTTTGCATTCTAGAAAGAAGAAATAAATAACGTGAAAGCAAGTATTGTCTGACTCCACAGCAAAAATGAATGATGGTATCAAATTTAGCAAAACCTGAAACAGTATAATATTGTTAATTAGTTGATGAACAATGGCCGATATATAATTGGTTTTTAATTACATTATATTTTAATAGTTAAACATTGGCTTGATGGAAATTATTTCGTATTTATACGCTCAGATATCTGACGCTTTAATTTGAAGAGGACATTTTTGTCGAATTAAATCACTGAATGTGAATTTTCAAAGGTGATAAAAAACAAATAGCTGCTTAGTGCTTAAACGTTATTGCGTTGCTATATGCTTCTTAATAAATCTGAAAACAGTTTATATTTTTTTTCACGAACATACTGACCTCAGAT
This sequence comes from Acanthosepion lycidas, assembly GCA_963932145.1. Taxonomy (NCBI): domain Eukaryota; kingdom Metazoa; phylum Mollusca; class Cephalopoda; order Sepiida; family Sepiidae; genus Acanthosepion; species Acanthosepion lycidas. The sequence continues at coordinate 78,431,021 of OZ010573.1, read as the reverse complement.
TAAAGCAAAATGATTGCATTCATAGTTTCTTGAAGATATATCAATAAGGAACGTGAACTATATAATGATTTTGCGACTTATCAAAAGAAATTGAAATTAACCTGTAATTCTACTTAGAATTTCTGATTTGAAAATAGTGTTACAGAGAGAAAGGATTAGTATATTCATGCCGGCAACTCTAAATGTTTAGCTAGGCTAAAGTATTTTAATTATATATGGAATCCATATACGGGTTTACGTCGACCACCATCGTTTTTAAAAAGAGATGATATGGGTACAAATCAGTTCAGCAATCTGGGCTAACTTTATTGCATGTTTTATCAAATTTGGGGAAAAGGTGAGTCAGATTACAACTGTAGCAATTTTCTGTCTAAACACTTTGAAAACTAAGATGTTTAATATAGCTAGATCCGCTGATTTGATAGCATACAATTATGGAAAAACACCTCAGACTTAATAAACAAAGTTGTATTGTCAAAATATTTAAGTTATTATTAAGATGAAAGACGGAATGACTTTTTGATTATTAATTTATAGTTTTTGATCTTTTTGACAAAGTTCGAAATTTTGATTAAATATTCTGTTTCTTGCGTCAGAAAAGACAAATTGTTCGAGTTTAATGAAACTTTCAGGACTTATTCACAAATGAATGAAATTATTTTAGAATTTTTTTCATAAAATTTTGGTAGAAATATTTTTTTTTTGTTTTACATCTGTTACCACCCATTTATTTACTTATTTTTTAAATTCGAGAAATTACATGTTCACATTAATTAAAAACAGAACTCCTTGGATTTTTAAACCATCGCAAAAACAGAAACGCCAGTTACCCGCAAATCTGCTCTGAATCGAAAAAAAATAGAAGGAAAATGCAAATTTTCTAAGTAGAAAATCTTTTATTTGATCTAATGAATAAGTTACATTGTTGACATAATTATTTTCAGAAAAAATGTTGATTAATAATTAATTTTTATAAGTATTATTTTCATTTTTTTAAAATTTCAATTTCAGTTTTAAATTTTAATTAAATTTTAAATCTTTTAGGAATTGTGTATTAATTTCTGCTTTATAGGCTATTAATTAGAATCTATATTTACTAATCATAAATGTAAAGGCTTTGTAAATTTCATCGAACACTAATATTTCAAAAATAAATTTGAATTTTTTTTGTATGTGTATAAAGGTTTTTGTAGATACAAACGTTTATACACGACATTATCAGAAAATAATAGCGATAACTATAGTAAATTTAAACCAAAGTATCTAAAATTTGACTATGGATATTTTCCTAAACTTTTAATACGTACTCAAAAATTATATAAAAAAGATGTTCACATTCTTTTTTTCAATTATTTTTATAGATATATCCACCGTAGAAAAACATTAGATAAACGAACAGTCAACATCTTAAATAAACAGCGAGCGCCTCGTTAAAAATGCATTTCTGTGATATATTATTCTTAAAGTAAATTAATTAAACTTTAAATCAGCTAACATTCCTCATATAAATTTTCAGAAACGTATATTTTATATTTGAAATAAATTATTAATGAAGAGAATTTCATCGTGATGAATGATGTCTAAAATGATGCTAAAATCAACAATTTCAGCAATTTCTAAACGAAAACTCATTCCAGTTAATTTAAATTTGAAATACAGCAAAGTATTTTGCTTATTGAACATATAAATTTAAGCTATTAGCTTGACATTAAAATAAAAGCTTCAAGAAAGATTTAAAATCATTTAAAATTTAGGTATCGCGAATCTGTGGATGCACTTAGTTTAATGTGTTTGTATTGTTAGTTTATAGTTTATAGTGAAACTCAGTTTCATTCGCACAGTCTTTGCTTTCAATCAATTTATTGAATTTTTCTCTATGATCAAATTTGAATGAGAAGATTATTACTAATACTGCAGTATTATCCTTTTACGTGTTCCTTCATAGTATTCTATTTCAGAAAGATAATTATGCACAGTCAAATACTTCAAGATTCCTGGCTTTCAGGTATAACAGTTAAATACTCTTAAATTAAATAAATCCAAAGACAGGACCCAAAGAGTGTGAGTTCAATACCTGGTTAAGGCAGTGGAGAACTTGGAGAGGGGGTTAACAGGAGATAACTGATAACTGACATCCATTAGACATCGCACGTGGAACTAGAACAGTCTACCCGAGCGAGCGAAATAAAGGGTTCAGTTCGATATTCCAACTACCTGATGTGGACAATAGTCCGAATAATGTAAATAGTGAAGTTCAAATGAATCATAAAGTTGTCTATAAATTTCCTAAGTCATTCTTGATATGGGGATACATGTCATTTGAAGGACCAGGGGGGACAGCAATCACTACTTCAACAATACACATGGATATTGAAATCCTGAATCATTTTCTAATTTCATGTTTCATACTTATTATAATTATCCAGATCTGAACTGGATTTTAAGTTTCATGCGTTTTAAAATTTCATAAACGCATTCAAATTTTATGAAAAGATAAAAAAAAAAATTTCATCCAATATTCATTGTAATTAGAGAATGGAACTGTAACTTATTTTCTATATTCTTCAAATATACCGATAAGAACATATAATCCAGATATATTTTTTTTGCAAAATAAATACTTACTCGCCCTGACAAATTATTACTTGCTAATTTTTATGTTAATGAATCGCTTTATCTTGAATACAATATAGGTAAATTCTACACCAAATCTTGTTTCGTTGAAGATTGTATGGCTCAAATTCCTTGTTCGAAATCCCTGTAATATATGATACCAGTTTTCACTGCTTACTCATACATCATGCAATTATCTAACACTCATGATGAATGTTGTATAAGCTGCGCCTTTATAATTCATGGATGATACGCTAAATAATTAAACATTTCAGCTTTGAAGAAGTAGCGACGCTATAATTAAAAATGAATAAAGTTTCATTTCAAGCTTTCACCTCACCACATACGGGCAAACAGACGAAAAACTCTCTCTCTCTCTTTCTCTCTCTCTCTCTATATATATATAATATCTCTCTTCCCATATATATATATATATATATATATATATATATATATATATATATATATATATATATATATATATATATATAATTAAATGTGTTTTAAGTTTAAGTTGGTTTCATGCTTTTGCTCGGAGGCAAATCATTATTAGTCACCTATTCATTCCATTTCCTTTTCTCCTGAAGGCAATGTTTTAGTAATAGTTATTTCGTATACATTGTTATTTAACCTGTAATTTTCTTTTCATTTATCCTTGCTTCGCTTTGTTTTATTCCATTTTCTTCACAATAATCAGTAATGATAATAATAGTAGTCATTGGAATGCTTTTTATTACATATATCTGTGTCTTTGTTGTAATCCAATTACACTTGTTTCTTATCAAATTCTAGTTACTTCTTGTCATTTCTTGTGTACTTCACCTTCAATTTAATCCCTGTGTGCGGCATTCATGCTCGGCCATCATTGTTATCTCATCATCACTCTAGAGACTCCTACTTGTTGAGTATAATCTCTTCCATATTTTTTCATTTTATTTATTCTTGTTTACAAAATACTTCAAATTTATTTCAAATTGTTTTACTAATGTGTTGATTAATACTATATTTATTATAGTTATTATGTATATTGATCCTGCCAAACAAAACATTGCCAAGTATCTCGCAAGACCATAAGTATTCTGTTGGAGATATTCCAGGCTAACAAAAGAAAAAAGGGAGTCAAATCTTACCTATATATTCTTTATATCGGCTTACTGACAGTCTAAACTGTCAGTCTGAGTATGTGTAATGAAAAATAACTGAAATTTAGATTAAAGAAATACTAGTAAACGAAAGAAAACAAAAAACAATATAAAAAAAATCCTACATCTAATAATGATATAATTCAAGATAATTTATATTTTTACATTTTTCGCACATTGTGATTTGCCGACAGTTGGTGTTTTCTGTTTTCTACTGAAGCAGTCGCACCGGAAATAACTGTTCGAGAAAGTTTTATTTTTATTTTCTACGACATCCATTGTTTGCATTATTATTTTTAATGAATGAAAGAGCAGTACGCCGAAAAATAGTATACTGGAGTACATATATACGATGCAAATTATACCCATTAGGAAAGACACGTTGATAAAGGTATGCTAGATACATACATCAGAAACAAATAATCAAAATATAGGGACAAGATTTTATTATTTTTTTACGCTTTTGTTCAGAAAATACAACGCCCAAAAGCGATACAGATTTGTGGGTTAGTGAAAGGGGTTGTTTTCTGAACGCAAACATAGTAGATTATTAAGATATTTAAGAGAGATGAAGTGTGATCTTATACAGCTTAAGATTGTAGTATTCAGGAAAGTATCTTCTTGGGAGTATGTTCGACAAGTCATCGGCTTTTGGGAAGAATCTTTCTAAATAGAACGTCCTTTTTACTAATGGAATACGAAGGAAATAAAATTAGTTCACTCCTATGTTCATGTACGAGTTTTAATTTTGAGCGTCTACACTGGTGGAAAAACATTTCCATGGAAATAGCGATAGAGTCGCTATAGGCTTGAGAGGTTGAATCTATGGGAAAGGGGTTTTATGTTGAAAATGCTTCATCATCGAACATACCGTGTTAAAGCACTTGAATTCTTTCGAGGTTGGACAGAAACGATTGGGAAGCTCCAGACCAGATCGAGGCAGTAATACTCTATTTTTTGGTCTGAGATAAGTCCTGTAATTATAGATCGAGGCAGATAAAATTTTTAAATATTTTCTGAGACAGTGCAAGGAGTCGAATATTTTTAATCGTATTTAGCGATGGATCGTATAAATGAGTTCTTCGATGTTTTGGATTAACAGGATTCAAAATAGACGCTCACTGCAAGGAGACTGTTTAAAAGATCAACCGTTAATCGTAACTGGTAAGAATTTAGAATCAATTTGGTGTTGATGAAAAGTTACTTTCTTTAATCATTCTACCCCCTCCAAGCAATGCAATAAAACTACTAAGACACAAGGGGTTATTGGGTCTGAAAGAATAAGAAAAATAAAAACATTATTATGACTCGAAAACAATAAAAGAAGAGGAATAAAGTAGACACTGGATGACGATTGACATTGCATTTGAATTTTTGAAGATCAAATTTGGCTGGAAAACAAGAAATCGGAAGAGAGTCCCAGTGGGGGGAAGTGCGAGAAGATGTTAGCAAAGAATATACGGTTATATCTAGACAATTCAATTGTAAAATGATGGAATCCTCTTGCCAAACTAATACTGCGCTTAAATTCATAAAGTCTTGGTGGCCTAGAGGAAAATTCACCAGAATAATTATCATGAAAGTATTTATAGAAAAGGTACACGGAAGTTACATTACGGTGGTTGCAATGGAACTGAAGTTTAGAATGCCAGGTAAGGAGAAATAACATTGCAGATTCTCCTTTGGATATTATCAACAATCTCTACACAATATAGTAGGTGTACCACATCATATGTAGCAGCAATATTAGAAGTATGGACGAATGGTAGACTTATAAACATGTAAGACAAATTCTGGAGAGAAAATCATGTAGAATGACGCAACGTGAATTTTGATGTATTGAACATTATCAGATTTTTTCTCCCGGCATTGGGCTGTTAGAGCAAAGTCAGATGAGAAACGATTGTCAGGTTTTGATCATCTAGAAGTTTAAAGGTGCATCCATGAAATCATCTACATAGAAATTTACTAAGGATTTGAGAATGTTCTTACAGATGAGGACCAATTAGAAAAATGTTTACGTCATGAAACCCAGTCCGCAAGACGGTCTCTGAGAGTGTTCCTAAGAATCTATATGTAACTGAATTCACCTTGGTTAGTTTACCGTTGAAAGTTTAATCCACCCACTCGAAAGTTGTCCATGAGGATCACTCACTATTCCGGCTCATGAGATACAAAGCATATCAGCCTTCAGGGAACATAATCCTCTGGTTATGACTAGTCAACTGATAAGCAAATTTCTTTTATTATTATCATTTTTATTGTTAACGCTGTTGTTATTGTTGTGTTATCATATTTTAAAATTATTTAACTTTATTGTCCCCAATAAAATGCATCATATGAAGCGTTAATTTTTAAAAATAAGAAAAAATAATCGATCTACCTTGATGGAAAGATCTTATAAAGGATCTTATAAAGGTTGCAAATAGACAGCGGAAGTGTGAGCGAAGAGTGTAAGAGAGATAAATGAAAAAGGTAGAAACCTAAATCTTAGTAAAAGGAAGTATTAGTTTTCTGGAAAATGATCAACAAAATTTATTCATATTGATCTTTTAATATAGTTTATTTCTGCAGCATAAAATAGTCACTTTACATTAGTCGAATAGCTACTGAGCTCGAAAAACATAAAAACCACTGTTTTGTTATTTTTGCTTGTTAACAATGTAATTAAGAGTTGATTTTATTCAGTGTAGTCAAGATGTACCCGGTAAAGAATGATTGAGGTTCTTTGTATCAACGTGTCACATAACAATCAGGTTGAGGTTTCTTTTATCACGCAGAGTGTTCAGTACTTTGACACGTGTGAATTGTGGGCAAGATCTTATGCCATGACGGCACCTGGAGAGCCATCTCAGCTTTCAGCCATAAAAAGTGTGAGCTTTATATTTATGGATGGTGAAAGCTGGATTCTTTTTCGTACTTTCTAAAAAACAAAGGAAATGAAAATTATAGGATTGACGCCTGTTATCACTTGGGGTGTTGATGTTTATTATTAGTTTCCATATATATTATTACATTTACCTAAACTCTGAATATTACATTTTCAATGAATTTTGATTAGTCTTAACTCAATAACGTATACAAAGTTGCATACGTTTATCTGTACATGTACAAGTATGCGCGCACACATACACACACACATATATATATATGTGTGTGTTTGTGTGTGTGTAAGAAGGTCGACTGAAAAGTTCATAGGCCGACTAAGATACTCTCATAAAATGTGACTAAATGAGGTTTATTTTTCAACATATCTCCCATTGGTTGAATCCATGGTGAAGAAGATTCCATCCTGTTGATTAAAAAAGTCTACAACAGCAGGTTTCACTGCGATGCTCATCCCCGGCCAAGTGTTATCTTCCGGTACAGATGATAATCGGAATAGGCCAAATCAGGAGAATAGTGATAGTGATCAACGTTTCAAGAGTAGATATTGAAAACAAGGAATTGTGTACTGGAGCATTGTCCCCTTTCCTCAATTTCCTGGAACTTTGGTCGTGATAGCCTTTTGTAACTGCCTCAGCTAATTGTTATAGTACTCTCCATTGATGGTGTGTCCCTTGTGAACTTATCCGATAAATACAATACCATTTGCATCCTAATATACTGAGGTCATCAACTTCCATGCAGAAGAAACGACCTTGGCGTTCTTTGGAGGAGGTGTGGACGAGTGTTTCCACAGTCTGTATTGTCTCTTGTCTCTATATCAAAATGCTGAACCCAACACATATCCTAGGTTAAAAAATGTTAAGCTGAATCTATCTCAAAGAGTTTCAGATTTTCACATAATGTGATCAATCTAGTTTGCATTTGATTAGGTGTCAGAAACCGTCATCAAGTTCATTGTGCATAATATTCTCAAATCTCTCACTGGATATGCTCATAGCATTGAGTAGCATCGGCTATTTTATTTATAGTTAATCGTCTGTCATACACCATCATGTGATGAACATGATCAATTCTTCAGAAAGAGATAGATCTCCCGAGCCGAACTTCTGGAACCAATGCCTAGCAGTGCGTTCACTCATGCATTATCTCCAAAGGCTTGACGTATCGGCGACTAGATTCGCATGCGGAGAAGCCCATGATAAAATCATCAAGCAGACAATCCGAACGAGCTTCTTCGACAACGCCATATTTCCTCGCAGCTGCTTGAACTATGACTGATGTAGGTGCGAAACGCACATGTATTGGTCAAGTGCAATGAATCCAACCTTTGTCGACAGGTGACGCACTCATTTGCACATCAGTTACCGCACGAAGTAAAAAACGGCAAGGACATTTTGGCTACCTTATATTATCATTTGTCATTTGTACTACGAACACAAAACATATAATACAAAAATTCTGATACAAAATCTTACTTGTATCGCATCAAGTTAAGATCTAATTTACAAGAGTATTAATGAGGTGACTGATTGTTAACCACTATTTAACCCCAGTAGGGACTTATATTTGTTAGGTAAATTATTTTATGTAATTTCACATATATATGAGATTAAGTATAAGCAGGTGTTGATGAATGACTTTCTGTTGAATATA